>VZTA01000439.1:3905-15977 GCA_013398855.1 Mohoua ochrocephala | reverse complement strand
TGGTTTTGTTTTTTTCTTTCCTAGTTAGCTCTACTTTTGGAATTGATGCTGCCTGCTTAGATGACTCTGAAGCTTAGAAAATACCTAAATATAAAATAGATGCATGAGTGCATCTTGGGAAGGTGGTATTATGGATGGAGAGCTGTCATCACATCCTTCACAATTACATTATCATGTGCTCCTGTGGTGCACACCTGTGGCTTGTTGGCAAGGCATTTAATTCTAAGGACTATTGAACACCATGCATTTTCATAGGGAATCAGTGCAAAGTTATTTAACACAGGTGTTTCTGTAATTGTGATACATTGGGAGATTCACAGTGCTCAGTAGCCTTCAAAATTACACCCTCCACCTGCGTGGTGAAGTAGTCTAACAATACCTCACTGATGCGGCTAATAAGCCGTGTTGTGTTCAAGTCAGGCATCTGTGTGTGTTTGTGCTGAACCATGGCTCAAGCACGCTGCAACGAAATACCTCAGGTATTTTAATATTAATATTATACCCAACTATTCGTTCCCTTAAAGGCCCAGTACCTAGATGAGTCTTTTTGGGTTTTTTAGCAGGATGTTACCAATCCACGTGGCTGTGGACTTTAAGAAGTCAAGCAAATTTTACCACATTCAAGAAGTATTGTATCATGAAACATTGGGGTGACTTAGTTTCTTTAAAAGATTAAACATTTTGACATGTATATAATTTAAGATTATAAAAATATCAGCAGTGCTGATTTTATTTTTGGGGGTTTTTTTCGGTTTTGTTTTGCTGGGTTTTTTAAATAAAGGTAAGGTACTTTCCACTTCTGTGAAATGTTTATATTTGAAAACAGAGACTCTAACCAGAGCCTCAACTTCATGAAGAGGAAAGCAAGTGCTTCCTCTGAGATCCACCAGGAACTGCAGAGTGACCAGTTCAGCTGGCAAGCAGAACCCGTGAGAAACAGGATCCTGATGCATCATTGCTAGATTTGGTAGCTCACATCACACGTGCAGGGCAATTAGCCAGAGGGAACTGTGCTCTTTCACAGGCCCTTGCTTTGCAGAAGGTGATGCTGGGTAGCTGTACCTCACTTCTGTGTAACGTGCTAGATTCTAGAATCCACATTTGGAAGCATACCTCCCTCCAGCTTTTCCTTGTCTCAGTTGCTTAGCTTTTGCTAGGCATTAGCAATGGAAGGGACAGCCTGGATTACTGGCAATTGTTTTTTGTCACTCTTCACAGTATCTGAATGGATTTTGGAGGAAGCAGTGAAACCGACATCTAATAAGCCAATTGTATATATAACCAAAGTGGTGCTAAGCTTTTCAAAGGGAAGTTTGCATGGATTTCCTTTTTAGGAAAAGTTGGGTCATTGTTATTGGGTTTTGATTTGGGGGTTTGGGTTCTTTCCTTAGCCTTATTCTTAGAAACAGCCAAGTGAAGTATACGCAAAACTTTCACCAGAAGTTGAAACACTGGGGGCTTGGCAAAGTTATGTTTTGCTAAGCAGGAGGCCATGAGAAGTGTCAGGCAATTATAAGAAGTGGTGCTAAGATGTCTTGTTCCAGTTTTACTCCTGCTTCACTGTTGTGTAACTATTGATTTCCCTGTAGAGAACTCTGTAGCTATATTAAATTCTCTGAAATTTAATTTTTTTTAAAAAAAAGAACTACTATCAAGAGCTAAAATTTCAAAGAATTGCAGAGAATCTGGTCCAATGTGAGAGTTTATATTTCAAGGACTGTCATAGCAAGCATGGCAGAAGGCCAATGTGGATCAGCAAGGAACTCCTGATTAAGCTTAACTACATAAAGGAAGAACACAGAAGCTGGAAGCAAGGAGAGGGTAGAAATACAGAAGCATTGCCCAAGCATGCAGAGATGGAGTTAGGAAAGCCAAAGCTCAACTGGAACTGGAACTGGAACTTGTGAGGGATGTGAAAGACAGCCAGAAAGGCTTCTATAAGCACACTGACACCAAAGGAAGGTGAAAGAAATGTGGGACTGCTTCTCAGTGGAGACGGAAAGATAGTGACAAATGATATGGAGAGAGCCAAGGTACCCAATATTGGTTTACCTCATTTTTTTCACGGGTTAGGTTTCCCCTCCTAGAGCCTCAGATCTGTTAACAGAGTCCGTGGGAGAAAACATTACCAACAATAGAGGTAAGATCAAGGGAAAATGCAGTTAAGCCATATGGTCAAGGGGACAGAGAGAATGCACACAAGGGTGCTGAGGGAGTGAGTATTTGTTAGGCTGCTGATAATTTGGAAAAGGGAAACAATACCACCATCTTGAAGATGGGGAAGAAGAAGGATCTTCAAAACTACAGGCTTGTCAGCCTCACCTCATGTCCTGGGAAATCCTCTGTAACAAACTGGATGCTTACAGAGCGCACTTCCCATACATTTCTGGACAACAGTGGCATGAAGAAAGGGTGGAGGATGGTACTGTTCAAGGGACCACACAAACAGAGAAAGAAACGTACAAGAACTGAATGAAGTTCAGCTTTGGTAAGCATAGACTTCTGCACCTGGGATGGACTAAACTCATACAGGACTACAGTCTTGGTGTTGCCTGGCTAGAATGCAGCTTTGCAGAATGCAGCACCTGGGTTTCTACGTGGAAAACCAGTTAAACTGGAGGAGTCAGCAGTGCACCCTTGCAGCAATGAAGGCCATCCACACGCTTGGCTGGATTAGCAATGGGACAGCCAACAGTTCAAGCAGTGGATTTTGTGCCCCACTCAATTCTTGTCAGATCAAATATGAAGTACTGAATTCAGCTTGGGGATTTTCAATACAAAACACTGAGTTACCACTGGAACAATATAGAAAGATGAAGCCAGGCTGTTCTCAGAAGAGCACAGTGGAAGCAGGAGAAGCAATGGACGCAAGCTGGAACAAGGGGAAGTTCTTACTAAGTACAAGAGAAACATTTCGATCTGGTCAATCAATGTAGACCAGGTGCCTTGAGAATCTGTGGGATTTCTTGGAGATACTTAAACTCAGCTGGACACTATCCTGAGCAACCTGATCAGAGTGTTTTCACATCAGCCTTGGGTGAAAAGAGGCTGGAGGGTCTCTGGAGATCCCTTCCAACCTATGTTTTACTATGACTCTGTAGAAATGCTTAAGACGAATTTCATATTTTGTGGAAAACAGTGGTGGTGAGAATTGTGCTCATAGTGACAAAGATGTAGATTTACTTTAATTCTGTTATAAAAATTGATCTACTCTATATTTTACAGTTAATAGAAAATATATCATGATTCTCTTGAGCAGAATACATTGCTTTAACACCTAGATCCCTAGATAGCATTAAATCTTTATGACATTAAGCTCTGCTAAGCCCTTTCAGAATGCTGACCATCTAGAAGCTAGTGTCTGTATAGAATATATTTTTTCAAATACCCTGTGTGATTTTTTTAATAAGGCTTTACCATAAACAGAATACTAAGAAATTAAAAATTAGAAGAAAAAAAAGACTGTATATTAGTCTAGTCTTAAATGATGCTTTACTATAAAAAAATTTACAAGCAGAAGCCATAGCAAGGAAGTAGGACAACAAAAGAATCTAAAATACAGAGCCATAGCCAAAAGTGTTAAACTAAATGATAAAAAAAAAAAAATTAAAATAAACCTAAACCTATGCCAAACACCTCCTAGGCCTTCTTGGGCACAAAGAGAAAAAGCCAAGGAGTGCACTTTTCATGGGAAAAAAAATTATTACAGAGCATTTTTTTAGGTATATAAGCATAGTTCTCTAAGATTGGAATTAACCTTGATGTAGTTCAGCTGAAGGCCCTAAAGTTGCATCAAGGAACAATGAGGACATTCTTAAGTACACCATCCAGTTGTTACTTTTCTAATTTGTTCATTCTGTTAAAAAAAGAAACAATCCTGACTCCTGAGCCTCCTCTAGTGTTCTAAAAATAAAAGAAAGTCATATATACTCGAATCAAAGTACAGCAAAGTACAGAAGCCTTGATGAATCTTGCCAAGGAGTTATTCTTTAGTCTATACCTTTCTTTTCTTCTTCTGACTTTTCGAGGAGCAAAATGATAATTTCCAATTGGGTTCATATCCCCATATTTCTCTGTGGTTTTAACTGGTAAAAAATGTAATAGCTCAGCCCTGCTTTTTTCACAAATACTAGCAATAGTATTTGAATATACAAGAAGCAAACAAGCAGATCCCCCACTCCATATTCCTCTCTTGGCAGTTAGCTAGTTACATTTATCTTGTTCATGCTCAGTCACCAAAATTAAAGAAACCATTTGTTAAGATAGTTAATACGTTTACCTGAGCCCTGAATAATCTATCTGACTTTGCACCTTAAAAGCATACCACATTCCAATATTTCTTTCATATTTCATTATATATCTCATCAGTGTTTTGAATATTTCTTTTCCAGTAAGTTGTGTATGCAGTTACAATAGTATTGAATCAATACATCTTTTCATCACCATACACTTTTAGTGCCAATTTTAATTTTTTTTTTAATGTATTACTTCAGTAGAAAAGCAGTCAGATGTTTTTAAGCTACATTAAGCTAGACATGTGTGTATATATATACATATATGTAATTCATGAGGAATTGACATGATAATTATGTTCCTTGCATGCTCACTTTTAGTCTTTATGACAAAAGACAGAAAATATGAGGGATTATGTTTCTTGGAAAATAAGGAACATTCATAGATTGCCATGTATCCTATATGGTTCTGATTATGTCATTTGAATGAGGACTTATTTAAAAGCCATCAAAATTATTAAAACCCCTTTTTTTTTTTTACATTCTTTAATTTCCATTTTCTACACCACAACAGATATCAGCTTGGACTCTTACATAAAATTTTAAATATAACATTTTACTCATCCAGGCACAGAGGAAGGAAATATAATTCTGCCTTAATTTGAATTTAGAAGAAATTAACCCCCTCCCCAAATCCCAAATCCAAGTAAGAAATAACATAATTATAGAGCTATTCTCCTTGCTGCACAGTGGGGAAATCAATATGAATACTACTGAAGACTTTTCAGCCTAACTCAAGCAGCAGTAACACCGTGTAACATGTGTAATTAAACAATCATAGTTTCATGTTTCTCATGGCAAAGCTACAATTTATCAAAGCAAGAATTTGGAGGAGTTGAAGTCCTTTTTCTTCTCATATGAAACTAAATGTTTACTTTTAATCTACGTCCATGTAAAAAGTGATTCCCCAAAGTCGCAGTTAGCAAGAAATAACAAGTGCAACTTTTTCTTTTTTTTTCCCCAGGAAAAAGAAGGGAGGAAGAAGCATTATCAACGGCTACTTTGATATGAAAAGGCATCTGAACTGAAAATAATTCATGGCTAATGAAATGAGTACTCAAGGTCAGAGTAAGGCTGTCTTTAGAGTTTTAACTATGATGAATTCACTCTTCATCTCCTCCCAAAAGTCAAAAACAGTCTTACATTACCTTGAGGTAGTAGTGGGGTTAGCTTTAAAATACTGTTCTGTCTGAATTTTAGGCCAGGTGGCCAAAAAGATAATATGATAACTTTAGGAAAGAATTTCCTACTCCTTCATGCTTTCTGAGCTGATTCATTGTCTCCGCCTTAAAAGCTGACAGGTTAAACAGGAACAACACGGGGGAAAAAAAAAAAAGAAAAGTAGAGATCATATTTTTATGCAACACAGTGTCATGTCTGAGAGTAGGTTCAGGTTCCTAACCTTAAATCCTGATATATCTGGGGACGTGTGGGGCTTTACACTTCAGGAAAGAGTCTCAGACCCATGACAGAGCCATGATGCCTTGCACCTCCCTCAGAGAGAAGCTGGGGTGACTAAGAAATATCAAGCAGTTCCAGAGTCATAGTCTGTCTCAGTTATAAATTTAAAATTGGGTGTTCTCTTTGAATGTCTAATGCTTTCCAAAATCTGCTGGAATTTTTAAGTGTTCTTTATAAATTTTTAAGCATTGTGTAAAACTTTCCATGGCATCTGGAAAATAAAGAACCAGTGTTTGTTTAAGATATTAAGCTAGCAATTTTCCATCAGAACAAATTCATCAAACTTTTGATGAGGCAAGAAAATAATTCTTCTGTGATAGCTCTCCGCAAATTCAGATACAAAGTTGATTTTTACTATAAGTACGGCTATTGATTAAAACCAGATTTTCACATCTGTGTTTCTCTTTTAGGTCACAAATGGCTTGCGAAAATATGACCAGGTTTTCTTTCCAGGATAAGGTTTATTATTTGCTGCATTGTGTAGTATAACGCCATTCATTTCAGTGAGTGTTATGTGGCTTATTTTTAATGTTTTGTTGAAGAATTAAATATTTAATAGTAGAATAAAAATAGGAATAATTAGTGTCAAACTGTATACTTGCAGCATGAAATCTGTGAAAGTTTGGACACCTAATAGTAATATTCAGTTTGAAAACACTGGCTAATTGAATGTGGATCCAAACAGATACATTGGTCAAGATATGCAAATCAAGAGGAATGGATCTGAGCAAATTATTCTGCCTCTTCTGTTGTTTCCTTGTTATAAAATAAACAGAGTAATGACCTATTACGTGTGGTAGGCACATTTCTTGATGTACCTGAGAACTGAAAATGAAAAAATACCCCACAGCGCTTGTCAGAGTCAATGATATGAAAAAGATTGGTTGACCTATTACATCTTGGTAGATAATGACAAATTCTGTTACCACTGTGAACTCCCTTCTGCAAACTTGTGACCACCCACATTGCTCCTACTTTGTAACAGTGGAATACAGAGCAAAGGCAGTCCATCTGTTTCCACAGCTATTTCCCTTGCCTGTTACAGTGAACACAAATCATTAGAGTCAAGTTTTTCTGAGAACTTTCAATGTCTTCATTCCGTTTCCCCGCTCTCTTCCTTGCTTCTCCTGTTACTTGCTGGGAAATTGCGTATTTTCTGAGGTTGTTTTCCTGGAATGCCTGTGTTTAGGAGAGCAAAAATGGGAACAATATACACTTGGAGCAATGAAGCCCATCTTTAGTGCTGGGAAGGTAAAAGTGAGGAAAGGCATGAGCATGAATTTCTCTGATGATATGTTTATGGCAACTCTGCCGCACTCTGTGGTGTGGTCATATACCCCACTAAAAGAACTCAGGGAAATACAGTCAGAGGGATACTGTATTGGAAGGAAGGGCTAAGGAATAATCTACTCCAGGCAAAATATTTTCATGTAAATATCAACAGAAAAGTTAAAATAGAATAGATCATTTTTATTGACAAGGATCTTCAACGATCATCTAAGTCCTTTGCATATTGCAGCAACTACAACCACTCCACTCAAAATGAGACCAAGTCATTTTAAAGAGAGTATGTAGGAAAAGAGGGTGCATTTTCATTTGTTTAGGTCTCAGCAGAAAATGCATTTGACTTCCAGGTGCCTAAAATATATCTCATCAGTGCTTACATCCTGTCTGGAAAATCGGTAGTAGACACCCACTACAACTTCTCCTTTGTTTTCCATCCTCCTAATCTTCACATAAAGTTTTGGTGGAGATAAATTTCATATCATCCACTGTAGTAATGGATGCTGATGACTTCAGCTTCCTCATACAAAGGTAAGACCTCAGCAGATAGGAATATTATAGCTGGACAAGATAGGTAATGATGCTTTTCATTTCAGATGACATGCTGGTCTGAGGCAGTAGAGCATATGTTAGCCTTTTGCATTTGACAAAGTAAGGAAGTTATGTTACATTATCTAGCTACATTTTTTGAAGCTATCATATCCTGTCACCTGCAGAGACACATGCTATTTGCACTGTCTTAAAATGCTATCCAAACCTCGGGCTTTTCATGGTGGAGATGACAGATTATTAAAAAATTAGATTTTACCAATTTTCTTGTATGTGAACTGAAAGAAAGGCGCCATCCTCGCATTGCCCAGTTACAGGAAAGGTCAGCTGAAGTTTGTGTCTGGTATTTGAGTAGTGCTTGGCATTCTTTTCTTACCCTCTCTCTGCTCCATAAATCATCGCACACAGAAAGGTCAGGAACAGAGAGGAGGTAAGATACCAGCTAAATAAGGAGCAAAAGATTCCCCTCCTTCTGGAAATCATCAGAGCAGAAAGGGAATTTCTAGAATCCTTTTGAGATAGGAAAGAAGACCTGAGACAGTTAAAATATTTGGACTACACAAGGCACAATTCAATTGCTTGGAATCAGCTCATATCCTTGAATAAATAAAGGAATTAGCTTTGTGTAAAGCTGTCCAAAGCAAGAGAATAGTTACAGCTGACATTTTTTCTTTTAATCTGCTCTTACTTACAGCGTGTGTTTTTCTCTTCCCTCACCCTTTTCCTTGATCCAACCTAACTTTTGCTTGTGTTCTTGAATACGGGAAAGGACAGAGAAGAATTGGAAAAAGGACAGTTGTTGCCATGTTCTTCACCTGACACAATAATTTTAAATCAGATATTTTTAGACTTATACCTTCTTCCAAAAGATTGAGCCAAAATTAACCTCTAAATTTTATATCACATAACAACAGAATGCCTTCAGGGAAAAAAAAAGTGATAAAGATTTTCCTTTGTTTGTCTCCTTGCTAATTTGGGTTGGCTATTTCAAATTAGTGAAAATTTTGCTAAATAATGTTGTTGGACAGTTTGGAGCAGAAGCTGATACCAAATTCAGGATGATTTCATTGAAGCTGTGAGCCTGAAATGTTTCACTCAAACCAACTGTGCAGCTTCCTATAGATATTTTTAGATTTGTGGGGAATCTGGCTGATTTCCTGACCTTTTGCAGACATTTCTATTGTTCTATGAATAATATCAAAGTGATCAAACAAGAACAACTTTAGGGAAATTATTATGTCTGTGCTTATTTGAAAAAAAGAAGGCACTACCTTACATCCACAGCCTTGTCACAGTGACTTTTATGGGCAATCTAACTCATATCCAACAAATACCAGTGTAACCTTGACTAGATATTCATAAGCTTAAGTACAGGGACTTGCAATTCTTGATCATTCCATTCATGGTTTTATACCTTTTCGTCATGAAGTATCCTTAGTCCTGCTCAAAGAATTTACGTGGTGAAGGAAGGAAAACATTTTTAATATGGATAGAATGTGTCTGATAGTAAGATTGGAAGTATTAAAAGATATTTCTCTGTTCACATCCCTATGACACTGCCCTATCCTATTATTTTGGAAAAAAATATGAAACATTTGTGAGAGGTATGGACCTGGTGAGAAGCTCAAGGATGACTTCCTTTTATTTGCAAATATGTCAGAAGACGTATTTTTCATTTTTCAGCACAGATTATAATATTGATAAAATAATATGAGTATTTATTAAACCCCATTTTTACTTAACTTCAACAAAATACTTATTGTTACTTCAGAATATAAATATCCTGTAAGAGTCCAAATTTGGAACCTGTCACATTGAGTGCTGAGCAAATGTGCAATGTGAACAAATGCGTAGAAGGGAACACTTAAAATAGAGAAAACAAAGGTTTCCAATAGAAAATTTTAAGACCTTCTTTCCCGAACAAGACTTGTAGAGGTGTTCACAAAAAACTTGCCCAGTTGTGAATGTTCTTTTAGAGACCATGCATGCAAATTCAGTACTTTGAAGGTATGCAGGTATAGATTGGTAAAAAATGTTAAGATATGTTCTAGATAAGTTAAGAATTGGCACTGATGAATAGAGATTTCAGAAGATTTAATTGACTTCGTAATTTATCCTCCTGGCCTTTCTCCTTAGAAGAACTTCCTGAAAGAACAGCAAAGAGTTGTAAACAAGCAAGGTTTCGTTAGGACATAAGCTGGAGTAATTAAATTCTTACACTGAGAAAAATCAAAACGTATAGGTGAGGTAGAGCAGAAAATTTGAAAAAGAAAACTTGCAAGCCATTCTTTTCCTTAGTGCTTTCTTTTTCCAAGTCAGGTTCTTACTTTTAGACTTAATACACAAAAATGCCCACATTACAACAAACCTTCTCAGTGCTATCTATCCCCAGGAAAAAAACTGTTTTCATCCCCTCCAAGCTGCAGCTCTGATCCCTTTGCCAAGGTTCTTCTCTATGGGCACCAGGCTCCTAGGTCCCAGATGAGATTTTTTTCCTCCTCAGTACCACTCAAAGCTGGAATGTCCTCTCCCAGAGGGGCATTTACCTTCCCTCTCCTCCTCAGCAGCATCACTGCTTCCCTCCAGGGGCATCTAACAATACGCTTTTGATAACAATCTGAGAATAAATAAATAAATCCACTAACAGGTTGCACTGTAGACATGAACATATTTAGAAAAGTCTTTCCTTAATTTCTTCTGGAACATAAAATCAAAAAAATGATGTCATGATCACAGTTTACCTTTTCTTAGACAGGCAACCCTTTCTGAAAGGCATGTGAAACCCAAACTCAAACGAACTGTCCCTTGTGAGCAGTCTTATTTAACAGGCTGAGAAAAAGTTAACTACCCATTCTGCAGAACATGCTTAGAATATCATGACACTGCTGTTTATGCTATGTGTCAGTTGAGGAAGAATTCTTGTTCTGTAGCAATGTTCAGACAAAGGAACAAATATACTATGCTTCCTTTCGGGCATCTCCTTCTTCCTTTTAAGCAAGAAAGTTGCACAGGCACTGAAGTAGTCTCAATGATGTTCTGGGGATGTTCTCTTTGTTTGTTTCGCTTGCAAGAAATTATTTAGCTGCCAAGATATACTGCAGAATATAAAGCAGTGCAAAAATTCTGGAGAACAGACGCCAGTGCTGTGGGGCAAGTATAGCGATTATCAGATACCCAGCTAAATGCTTGAGGTCATATTAAACAGCCATTTAGGAAAAAAAAAAAAAAGGCAAATTATAGTCCCTGTATTTTGACTGGAAAGATTAGAAGCAGATAAGCATAAAAGTTGGAAGGAAGACTTGCAGTTCCTATGTTCAACATTGTTTTTAATTTTTCTCCTCTTATATCTGTAAAATATTAAAAATAGTGAACTAATCCTTTCTATCAGCTAAGTATGTGTGGCTGAATATCCTGGGGGGAAAGAGGATGCAACAATTAGGCAACTCATTTTAACCTTCTAAGCTAAGATCATTTATGCAAAGCCCTTGCCTGAAAGGAATTTTCAAGGCTGACTATTTAAAGATTAGCAGTAGTTTAAAAATGAAAGATCTGGCATAACCTTTGCTGCACAGAGCACATGAATGATGATTTGAATAAAGACAGGGAAAATTGAGGCATTCAGAGATGTTTTAAAACAAACAGAGGAAACAACAACTTGAAAGGATGGGAAGTGTATTTTGGTGGGTATTACTTAAGGTTTCCTGGTTTTTTGGGGTTTTTTGGGTTTTGTACAGTGCAGTGTCTTGCTCTTCTGGTGCTGCCAATGACAGAACACAAAACCAGCTCAGAAGTATGGCACAGATCACAGCAGCCTGACTTGAAACTCTAAGCTTCAAAAGGACTAAGACTGAATCAATCAATCGATCATCCGCCTCTGGTTTCTTTGCACACTCACGTGTCTTACACCAGATAAAGATCTAGTGTGGGAGAAAATGTTATCTTTTCCATTTTATTATCTCATTTGTTCTGGTGGTACAGGTAAAGTTTGTACACTAACAACCTCCTACATTTTTGCATGTTGAAAGGACACTTGTGTTAATGTACACGTGCTTGTACAGACCAGATTTCCTCTCTGTGGTTCTGTCACTTCAGGGCTCCTCCAAGATCAATTTCGCCAAATGAGTGGATAATTAGGGAAAAACAGTGACATTGTTTATACAGATCAGTAGTATTTTCTTACATATTTTACAGGGGAATTCAACTAATTTCACCTTCAGAGCAATTTGAAAATCCTTTGGGTTCATAGTAAGCTCCCTTCAAACACAATGGAAATACAGTTAAAGAAATTTTGAAAACTGAATTTCATTTTGTGAGCTTCTTTATTTATTTAATTTAAAAATATATTCTTGAAACTGTAAGAAACATTGTTTGGTTTAGTTTTGTTTTTTGTATTTTAAAATAGAGAAGATAAATGAATGACTCTTCTATTCATGCTGCTTCTGTTTGATCTCCTACTTTAACTCCCCGTAGCAAAAAAAAAAAAAAA
>VZTA01000433.1:0-16961 GCA_013398855.1 Mohoua ochrocephala | reverse complement strand
GACACGAAGGTCAGTGAAGGAGGAGGAAGAGGCAGTGCTCCAGGTGAAAATCAAACATTTCCCTGCAGCCCGTGGAAGAACTCCCACTGGAGCAGGTGGATATGCCCTGGAAAAAGAAGAGCCCACACCCCAGCAGGCTACTGGCAGGATCCTTGGGCTGTGGAGAGGAGCCCATGCAGGAGCAGGTTTTCTGTCAGGAACTACCACTTGTGGGAACCTACCCTGGAACTGTCTGTTTCTGAAGGACTATATCCCATGGAAAGGAGCCATGCTGGAGCAGTCCTTGGAGAACTGTAGCACCTGGAAAGGATCCACACAGGAAGAATTTGTGAAAGACTTCATCACGTGGGAGGGACTTGACACTGAAGCAAGGGAAAAGTGAGAAGGAAGAAGGAGCAGCAGAGACAAAATGTTATGAACTGACTGTAACCTCCATTCCTAACTCCCCTCCACTGCTTCAGGCAGGAAGGCAATAGAAGTGGTAGGAAGAAAGAAGTGAAGTTGACCCTGGCAAGAAGGAGAGGGTAGGGGAAAGATGTTTTTATTTCTGTCTTTGTTTCTCACCATCCTACACCATTTCTCCTTGACATTAAATAAATTTTTCCCCACTCAGGCATCTTTTGCCTGTGATGGTAATTAATGAGTGTTTTCCCTTGCTTTCTCTCTGAGACTTTTCACCTATTCTCACCCCTTTTACTAGTGAGAAGAGGGAGTGAGAAAGTGGCTTAGGGGGCATCTGGCAGCCAGCCAAGGGTAACTCACCACAATGCTGTATGTGTGTACTCTTTGGAAATAGCATGGGTCAAAATTATACTTGTGACTTAGCTGAAGTTTTCACATCAATTTCACTGCCATAATAGGGTGTGAAAATCAGAAAAGGATACAATGTGATATATTTAAAAGTAATTGAAAACAAGTTTAGTTAATAATTTTGAAAGCAGATATTGTGCAGTTCATTAAAGATTCATCTGTATATGTTAAGTTACCTAAGTACTACATTTACCACAGCATCATTTAATTCCTTTCAGTGTGTTACAAGGATGTGTAGACTCAAATTTTTTTTTAAGATTCACTAGTTTTCAAAGTATTGAGTAATTTTTAACCTAATAAATTTCTTAGGATGATTGCTAAATATGAAATGTAGTATTTTCTTTCTTTTAAAATTTTACTTAAAAAAATAAACAGGAAAAACATTCTAACTCATAACCCAAAGTACTACCTTTTTCTTTGTATTGCATTTATGTCAATAGTAAAGTATAATGCTATTTATTCTGTTAACGTTTTAATATGAAAAAAAAATTGTAACTCTTAAATTTAGATTTCTTATTGTGATAAATTTAAACACCATCAAATCCACCTAGTTATTGCTTCATTGCAAGCTAATTCTTTGTAGCAATTTTGTCTCTTTGACTTAAGGAAAGATATCAGAATTAATCTAGATATTAGAAGTTAGCTTGTTAAAATAAGTTAATCAAATATATGTACTTTTTAAATCAGTAATCCTTTTTAACCAATCGATATTAAAAAAAAAAAAGTAAAATCTTGCTTTAATCAATAACCCATCCTTTTTGGAGCTGAAATATAATAAAACAATTTCATGTAGTGAACAGCATGAGGTATTTGAAATAACATCATCTGAAAATGTAACCTAATGCTGTGGTACAATGTTAATTTAAAACTAGAGATGGACAAGCATAAAAATACTATATACCAACCAGCAATCCTAATATTTGGAGGACCTGCTGCATTTCTCTTGCAGTATTTGCTGAGAAGACAGTAATGAGAATAAGCTCCATCTATGCTAAGAAACTTCTTAGGAAAGGAACAGTGGAATGAGATGAGAAAGTGTACCAGCCTTTAGCTTGTGAAGTCTGTTGTTTTGAAAAACTATCTCAATTTGGGCTGAATTTAAAAGGCCAAATTTAGGAAATAATGTCGTAATATTCCTAATCTTGAACAAATTAGATTATTTGTATAATTATTCATTGTTTTAATGTGTTTGTCTCGTGACTTTCTGTATACCAGATATACGTATCAGATATTTACGTGACAGACCTTGTAAGGACCGTTTTGTAGTGGAGGTAGAATCTGCTGCTCAGACTGCCAACTGTAACATGAAAGGCATATAGGTATCATGGTGACATAAAAATGAGAAGAGCTTCTGCATTCTTAGAAGTATACAGCCTTTAGAATTCATCATAAGTGCCTACAGTTATTCTTTTTTTATATCCAAATTTATGTCCTGTCCTTTCCCTCTAAACCTCCCCAAGCCAACAAGAATCACGAACCTTTATTTGATCCTAACTTGACCATGCTGCTTTAAGGTGGCATAGTGTCCTTTGACACACCCTGAAATAACCGTATGCCATGGAAATGAATCCTTGTGCATATTTTGAGATACACATTCAACTGTGGCCCCTGTTTCTGACACAGAATAGGAACATGTAAACTCAGCTGAATGTAAATCATACCCAGCCAATATATTATTTTTTTGGCTTGAGCTTTCATTCTGTAAGTACTATGATGTGTCCCATAAAAACTGTATAACATTTTGTACCAATTTCTGTTAGAAATCATTGTCACATTGTAATGAAATTATATCTTTGAAAAGTCAAGCTGTTAAACTGTTGTTATAGTTTGCATAGACATCTGTATTTTCTTCTCTGCTATGAGATCACCGACCCAGTTTTATATCACAGAATACTTCCATGTGTACTTCAGTTTGTTTTAAAAAATTTGCTAAGTGTATAGTGAATACACACCTGCCATATTTTCACAGTTTGATTCAGTAGTTCCTTGTAGTGTATTTTTTATTTATCCACAATAAACGCACCAGATTGACATCTGAATTTGGAATCAACTTTTGAGAGGTTCAAATAAAATTTCTTTGAGTTACTTTTGATCCAGATCTGCTTAGAATTAGATAATAAAATTTCCTATGATGAGAGCAGTGATCAGTAGTTTCTTCATAATCTTCTTTTTATACCAGAACTCATAAACTCATCTGTTTATGAAGCAAAGGTAATATTTGTGTCTGTAATATTTATAAACCTTTGGAAATACATCACATCTGCTTCAATTGCCACTGGCTTGTTGGGATCATAGAAGCAGAGTAAAGGAGAATGGCAATGCAATCTCTGATATAGGACCTTGTTGTGTTCATCTAATGTAGTTTATGTAGTTTGTGTAGTTACATTCTCATGTGGAAATTTTCGTACACCCGACATACTCCATAATTAGTCTGTGATTCCACTGTTTATGTGTGATGCCTATGGTATTATCCATTTGTTAGTGGTTCAAACATTTGTGCAAGCAGATTTTCTTTCTTTCATGTGGGTGCCTTCTTTTTATACATAATTTTTTTTAAGAAAAAATTGGATCAATAGAATTGAAAGTGGTATTTTATCCTAAGGGTCTTGACTTAAGCTTTTTTCGCATCTCATAGTAATCTGCCCAAATTGCCTTTGGTACAAGCACGTCATCGGCAATTTTGTGGACAATCTCAATATCTCCAAATGTTTCATTGATCTTTTTTTTAATGCATTAGGAGTTTCAATTCTTCATTTATTTCAAAAGGCAGATGGGAAAACATATATCTGCCCCAGGGTGTACTGAAGTGTACAGTTCGGGTGATTCCTCATCTAGTCTGACTTGTCAAAACCTGTTTTTCAAATTTAGAACAGTAAGATAGGTTTTCAAGTTTGTCAGCCCTGTCTTAATATAATCTTGCTAAAATCTTTGGTTTCCAGTTAAGTCCCAATCCCCACCATCCCTCTGTTCAGATGCAGGCCCACAAACCCACAGAAAGCAGAAATTAACACTTTCTTTCCTATCTATAGAAATCCACACCTGAATTCATCTATCACTGTAAAAAAACCCATTAGAGCTATATGTGAGAGATATGGTCAGATAGCTGATATATTAATAGCAATATGCAATATTCCCCATGGACCTCTTTTATCCTCCTCACAATGTCATTGCAGAGCGGAATGATTTGGGAAGTCCCCATGTGCAATATGTCTGTTCCATTTACTAAGTTAGGTTTAATCACTCTTGTAGCATGAAAAGCCACCACGTGCTCCTATCTCCCAAAGTAGGAACAAGGTGACTGCTACAGCTGGGTTTTGTTTGTTTGTTTAATTCTAACTGGGAGTTTTTCTTGTAGATATGGAAGTGCATTCAGATTTTGGTCATTTGAGTGGTTCAAAGAAAATTCTCTTTTGGTTTCATTCTGAGACAGGAAGAACTTTTACCAGTGACACAGCTGTCTCCTGTAACACTGTGATAGAGAGCACATGGTGTAAATAGGAAGCCATCGATCCTCCTCATCTCTGTAAGAAACCTGCACCTGGAGCCTTTGAAAACACCAGTTGATGACAAAGTCATTTTGACCTGTGTTGTTCTCACTTTCTGCATTTCCTCCTGTGGCCTACTGTAAAATATGTTGTGGCCTATGAACAATGGAATACGGCCTGTAGGCCATTCAGAACTCATTTTATGGATGTCCATTCTTGCAAGATATTGCAAGATATCTCCTAGTTATTTGTTCCTGGATGTAGGAAGAATCCTCTGAATGTAAGAGTAATTGCTTGTAGTAATGAGATGTACATTCTGATTTTTCTCTTATGTTGGATTACAGTATCAAGTATTAAAAACCACAATTGTACTCATGTTCATCTAAAGATCTGCTGGCTTTTTTTCCTGAATTAAACAGTCGTGTCATACACAAAGGAAAAGCAATAAATACCTCTGCTCTTCTGATATGTTATTTCAAAAGCCGTTTTAAAGCTGTTTATTTTTTTTTTCCTTTTGAGATACATCTGCAACTGAACTTGCACTTGCCCCATTATGGTGATTTTGTCTAAGGGTACACACAGCTTTTTTTCTTTTTGATCATCAGGGATTTGAAATGACACATCGTACTTTTGCAAAGACTTAGGAATCTACCCCTTAGTTCTTTCTCAGTGGCACTGAATATCAAACTAACTTTGAGCAAGACAATTTCAGCATTTCAAAAGTTCTTTCGATCTTATTTTGTATCATTTTGCTCTGTTGCTGTTATATACTTGTTGATCTGCTTTTTCACCTCACGAGAAGACCAGAACAGTAGTTCATGAGCAGAAGTCTCTTGCAAGTATATTTTGAAAGCTTGCCTAAGAAGTCATCCAAAGTGGAAAGCAAGTTGTGCTCACTCCCCTATCAACAACAGTTGCTAGAACATTCAAAGTTCCTTATGCTGTTTTTAGCAGGGAAGACTGTGTTCAGTCAGCATCCCTGTTAATCAGATCCTCTTGTAGATTTAGGAGTTATTACACTTGTTCACAAGATGAGGGCAGATAATTATTGTTTGATGGCCCCTTTACAAACTGATTCTGGAAAAAACCCCCAAGCATTTGCTCTTGTATTCCTGTATTTACTGTGCTTCTAATAGGACATTTTCTCCCTAAGAAACAGTGGCCACTTTCAATATAATGCCATGCTATTTTTTGCTGCACTTTGTGTAACACTTAATCTCAAACCACAGTCTCAAGAGAAGCTTTCTTTACTAGACAGCATTTATTAGACAAATTTAACTTTAACATGTACTGGTCTCGCACAATCATTCGGTTCAAATCTTATTGGATGTGTTTCTCTAATTCTTCATACAATATTCTAAAAAACAGATATAATAATGATAAATATACATGCAAACATAAATTTTTGTTGTTATTCTTGAAATTATTTCACAACTAATTAATGAAATAAAAATAATTAAGTTCTTATATTAATAAAATTTATGTGAAGGATATTTTATTTTATATTATTTCTGTAAAATATTTGTCTTTATAAAGGTGTCCTTTTCAGTGATTGAATGACCAACTGGGATCACTTCCCAAATGAAAAGGATTTAAAGAGAATTTTAAAGGAGAAAAGGAGGTTGTGTACTTTTGCCATAACGTATGCTGATTAAGAGTTTTTAATATAAAAGCAAATAGCAGCCCAATATAGAGTTTTGAAAGGTAAACATAATTTTTTTTTACCTCTCAGAATTGTTTCTCTTCCACGATATATCTTAGCATGTAGAATTATGCAAACAAACAAAGACAGTTTAAAACACAGCCTTGGGAAAGGGCATATGCTCAGTTACATCACTCTGGGAAAGTTGAAGCATGAAAGACATTAGTTACATGTGCATATTTATTTCGTTTTTGTTATAACAGTGTACATGTATTAAAATTTGTATCCCAAGGCTGAAGAGGATGAAATTTCACCATCAGTATTGACCTCATAGAAAACAACTCTTTGTAATGTCTGGATGTATCAATGGCGTATAGGAAGACCAAACACTACATGGGAATATCACAGCATTCCATTGCCCTTTCCTAATTGAAAAGGATAACAAGGAAGAAATATGTGGAAGTTATTGATCATTGTACAGAAAAGAAACAAAACAGTGAAAAATATGGAAAGAGCTCATATTCATGGCCAAGGTACAGGAAAGTATCAGTATCATTTTACAAGACACTGTAAAGCCACTGTGGAATACTATGCACAGTTCTGGAAAACCATGATCAAGAAGAATTCTAATCAAACAAATGCAAAGTCAGTCTTCTAAGATTATTATACAACGTACTTCTATTCATTAAAATAAACATAATAAAAGTCTCTGACTCAATTAATTTTGCAAAATAAAAAGTTGAAATTAATATAGTTTATTCCCTTTGAGTATATGAAGCGAAACAAGCAAAGTAAACAAATATTTAAATTGAAGAACTAAAGTTGGGACAGAAAAAAACATTCATACAAATTTGGTAGAAGTTTTTTTGGCTGAAATTAAGACAAAATTTCTGCTAATGGATGAGCAAAATCTTCTAACACAAGTTTCCTAAACATAGCAGCCCATGAGATCTCTTCCTCTATTCTCCATGGGTCTTTTATCTCACTCCTGTTTTTTTCTTTCTTTCTTTCTTTTTTTTCCCCTCTGTTTCTTTCCAAAGATAAAAAATAACTAAGGATTTGGGAGATTATGAGAAAATGTTTTTGATAAAAAATGTGAAACTGGATTATTGCCATTTAAAAACAGATGGAAAACATGTCTAAATATACCCAGGAGGCTAGAAATCCTGAAAAAGCAAACCCACAAATATCTCAATAGTACAAAATTCCAAATAGTATTTTAACAGTTTTTTTGTAGTATGCTCATTATGTATGTGATAAAAATAAATTAAATTTAGAAGTTTCTTCTTGTTTATCAATGCTCTTATTAAACTTTTAATTTAAGGGGTTTTTTTATGGGCTTTAACACTTTTGAACATACTTTGCACAATGCTTCACATGTATCTAGATAAAAAAAAACCACTTTCTGGAATAAGCTGTGATTTTCATTTATCTTGGTTTATTGGGGTGGTGTGGGAAGGTTCTGTAGTGGGAGGGGGTTACAGGGGTGGCTTCTGTGAGGAGCTGCCAGAAGCTTCCTCCATGTCCGGCAGAGCCAGTGCCAGATGGCTCCAAGATGGACCCACGCTGGTCAAGGCTGAGCCCATCAGTGATGGGAGTAATGCCTGTGTAACAGCACATCTGAGAAGGAAAAATGTTATTGCGCAGGAAACTCTTTCAGAAATGACAGTGCTGGAAAGCTGTTTCTGCAGCAGCTGCAGCATAATTTAGTATTAAGGCACTTCCCAGCACATGGACTTTGATTGTCCAGTAACAGGTATCTGCAGTTTACAACATGTGATAATATGGAATGTTGTCGGCTATATGTACACAGCATCATTTAAGTTAAAACAAAGATGCAGGCACTGATATTATCTAACAAAGAAAAATATTATACATATCATAAGATACATTTTAATCTATTATATACAATGATTTCAAGCAGCACTAGTTGACATCATTAAACTCCATTCATTTACTTGTCATTGCAGTTTCCATAGAAACTGGTATTGCAAAAGAAAATGGAGAAATAGGATTGAGAGACATGGAAAAAACATAATTAGAAAAAATATAATTAAAATAAGCAAGTTGCAGTTTACCAACATTAGAGCCTCAACACAGTAAGCAATCTGTGTGTAGAAATCCTGTCAAAATTAATGGCAGTTGTGACAGACACAGCTGCATCAACTGCTTTGTTGCAAGTGATGTTAGATTATTTATGGTACTCTAGTCAATTCAAATGTTGTTTTTAGTACAGTGTCATAACAGAGGGTTTTATTTGTTTGTTTTCCTTGGGAAGGAAAGAGAGAGATTATATCCTGGGGAACAGAAAATACCTTTGAGTTTTATGCAGTCAGCGCCTTTCATGTTTCTACTCTGTTTCTGAATGAATCGACTTTACATGGAAAATATCACACTGATTTTTCTTCTTAGTTAATCTTCTGTATTTTTTATCCCTATAATACACTTCATTTAAAACACTTACTTGTTGTTTCACTTCATTTATTTGGCATAATAGAAATAAAACTTGTATTTAGTATATGTTACAATGAAGAAATAGCTCCCAGCTTTACAATAAAACCAGAGGTGTTTATTATGTAATGGTAGCTCTTTGTATCACTGGAACTTGCACTAAAAATGTCAATGGTTTATTTATTAGAATCTGATATTATCAGCCCTATATTACTTGCAGCCAGAAAATACTTCCAGAGCCTCAACCAGTTATGACCTGAAATGTGTATTAGAATAATAGGGAGCTATTGGGAGGAAAGATTCCATTTTCTGATGGCTTCACTGCACGTGTTTAAATTCTGTACGTTTTGCATCCACAATACACCAGAGACTTTCATTTGTCTTCAACCTGTAATTAAAAAAAAANAAAAAAAAAAAAAGAAAAAGTATTGATTTTTAAGTTGTGAAGAGAAACACAAAACACTTTAAAAAAATCAAATGGCACGCTTACCATTTCTTCCCAAAATGGGATCTGATATACAAGAATCTCTCTGCAAATATTAATTCTTATATCTTCCTTGGGAGTGGAACACGGGTTTGGGTTTGCAAATGAAAAAATAAAGCCCTGTGTTTAAGTCCCAGGTGGTTTATTAGGACCATAGTGTTCCTTACCTTACCTGTAACTTAAAATTTTGACCAAGTAATATGGACTATACTCAATATTGCTACAGTCAATGGAAATATCTTGTGGGAAATGATTAGAGGCGTATTTTTTTTTTCTCCCATATCTTTTAGAAGAAGGCACGTGCTGATTTATCGTGTAATAAGGAGATGGTGTAATAAGAAAGGATTATATTGTAGTTGTTCTATGCAGGGGTCATTGCAGAACAAAGGAAATATGTAAGACTACACATGTGGAGTAACTCTGCAAGTATCACGGTCAGACAGATGTTATAACTGAGAATCTCTTGAGTGCAACAATACTTTCAGTGAGGCCCATATTGCACAGTCTGCATGTAAATAACCTAAAAATTTATTCTAGCAGCTATATAAAGAATATTTAGGAGCTGTTTGGCCTTTTTATTTGTCTTTTTATTTCCTCTCAGGACTCCAATGCGTGACAATAGCCAGTTAATGCTTACTTTCTTCCTGATTAACAAAGTTAAGAGATTGCCTATTTCCTGCCATTTTTTTAACAGTTTGTAATGTTTTTCACTGGAACTGTCTTTCCCAATGACAGCCTATGAAGAATCCTATCAATTGGCCAGTTTGGTGGGATTTTTTTAAATTTTACAATAGTAACATATAAATTTAGTATGTGATATCTCAACCTACCAAAGCTGATGAAATGTAAGTGAAAAAGAAATTAAATATTTAACATGCAAATCTCATCTAGATATGTATTCTATATGTGTATATTTTTACTATCCTGTCAACTTTTAAAATGTTATCACTATGGTCTGGATAATTAGGTTCTAGTCCACGTTAAAATGTTCAATATATAGAAAAGATTCTGTTCATGAAAAGATCTCCTTTTAGGTAGGAAAGAACTACTGACCTGTTAATACAGTGTAGAATCATTATAAAATGACCTAAAAATCCAAAATTTGTGTCCAAGGAATAATATTGAGTAATGCTTTATGGACTCATTTCAGGTCAACTTGATTTAAAAAAAAATCCACTATGGAAATTACATGTTTTAAATTATTTTGTTATCTATACCCCTTTAATTATGATTGAAATCAAGAATGTTAAAAATGCAACCAAAATTCTTATAATCTACCTTTTTAGATTACATGATTCAGTTAATTCAAAAGCTTCTTTTAAAAGTTACCCCATTCGCACACAAGTTAGGTGAAAGCTTTTTTTTCTATGAAGATACTATCATTTTAATCTCTTCACCAAAGTTCATATTCAAAAGAAAGATGAATCAAGTAACACTAGAAAATGAGACACCACTTCTTTTCTTTTCTGAGTGTAGTACCTTGTACATGACTCCAAAATGATATCCAATGAAGGAACTACTAAAGCTGTAAGAAATCTTCACACAGGTTAATAAATTCATGCATACTCACTCTTTCTGTCCCAGGAAGCAGTCAACACAGGAGCCACTGATCATTAATGAGCTATTTTGTAGACTTCTAAAAAGCATTGTATTAGTGTAAGGTCTGAACCTCAGACCTGGAGACATATGCACTATAGATTAAATTTTTTTCTTTTTTCACGTCAAGAAATGCTGTAATCATTCTTTTTTTTCCCTCCTAATTTAATAATGCTAGTGAGAAAATGAATTTCTGTGTTTTATGTGTGAGAAGAAAGTTCCAGTGAAGGAAAAAAGACNNNNGACTAGATCCTGTAGAAAAATCTATGACAGTTAATTATTTAAATATTATCTGTCACAAGTAATTGATTTAAAAAGCTTTTATATATATATATATTTTCCATGTAAGATAGTGAGAATATAGGTTCCGATTTCACAGGTAAAAAATACTTTCACTGTTGTAGTCTAATTTATTAATCAATGTCAATTATTAGTAAATTATTGGCCACTTGCTTTCAGAATGAACCTTTTAAAAATAACATTAATTTTTGATGGAGTTTTAAGAGAGTATTAAATTCTTATCAGTAATTGCAACAATATTTTTATTTTAATACTATTAATAGAGTTCAGAAGTGCAACTGTAGCACTGCTTAGGAAAGGGACATTTAGTCATATTAAAGGATATATGCATTGAAAAACTGTCAGTTATAGAAAAAATCTGTTGTCCTCCATCACATATACCCATTTTTAACTCTTGTCCTGCACAGTGTACTCAAGCAGGATGAATTTATACTGAGAAACTATGAAAGCGAAAAGGACATAAATCAAAGTAACAGCAGCTACTAAGAGGCATATGCATGCATCTCAAATGGCCAATATAGTTCTAGGTATTTCAATAATTTACAAAAAAAAGTAATTTTGCTACTAAATTGACCTGCATAAAGATGCAGCAAGATAACTCTGCCTGCACAGTATATGTATAGATAAGAACAATATGAAGGATAAAACCTTCATCATTATTTATGCTGAGCCAGAGATCTGCTTGTGCAGAAGATTTAATCTTTTGTTGCCAGGTTTTTTTGTCCTATAATTACTAGAATTCTTATTAGAAAAATGAAGCTTCTTGCTAGAAATACTAGAGTTCTTTATTTTTTTAAGAAATTAATGTTATGCTAAACATATAGTCAGAGAGCAACTTCATAAAAAAAATCTGTGAAAAGTTACTAATTTTTAAGAAAGAACATATCACAGAGGTGGTTTTTTTTTCAGAAATATTTTGTGAACCTAATCTTGCTCAAAATAACTATCATTATGTAAACAGAAACTGCATTAAATAACTGAATTCAGTGAGAGTCGCTTGCAGAGCATACTGATGTTTGTGATGATCAATATATTAAATATTATTTAAGTTGTTTTGCAAGAACCCAAACAAAGACCAAAACAACAGATTGATAGCACTGGGTGTGCTAAATGAATGTGCTATAACAAGGGAACAAAGAAAATGTTTTTCATCTTCCATGTCTTTGGTGTACACAGACATACACACGCACACACACGTGTGTGTATATATATATATATATATATATAAAAATTAGAATTTACATATAGAAAATGGATATTTTGTTCACAATCACATCCAAGTTCAGCTGTTTAGGAACTTAAATGCTATGAAGAAGTAAAAGTGGCATAATATATATCAATACATAAGTAGGTAAATTCAACCCTGTTATCCATATGTGCACGCTTATATGTCTGCACATACATCTCATTAGGGCTTGCATAAACACACAGCCTCATCATCTTCTATTACTGCAAAGTTTAAACATGATACAAGTGTTGAACGACTGAACCTTGCTGAACCTTTGTTTTTCTCAGTAAAGCATCTGAAATTTGTTTTTCTATATTCGTGAAGAAAAAAATATTTTTAAAGTAACATAGAGGGAAACAAAAATGATTTCCAGTACTCAGATATAGATGGAATCAGTTTTTAGGCAACAGCTTGAAAAACAGTTTTTCCAAAACACAACTTTATGCATTTTTCAATGTTTGGGTTCCAACACTGAAATGGTAGGGGAAAACTATAAATTCATGTGCAAATGTTCCTAGGGAGGTTGTCAAAATTTCAAGGAGAAAAGGTTTAGGCACTTGATCATTTATTTAGCCAGCTTAGTCAAAAATAAAAATTTTAAAAAACCTAAAAAAAAAAAAAAAAAAAAATCTCTCCTAGAAACATAACAGGGTAGCAGTTAAGATTAGTTTAAGAGGAACATAGAACCTCAGCTTCAATCCCACACATCAAAAAAATAAAGCTGAATGAATGAATAAAGCTAAATGTTCCTCAGGTGTTACTTTTTCAGTTTCTCTACCCAATATTTCTCAATTTCCCCTTATCAACTCGTGAGAGGACTTCTTGGACAACTGGCTTTTACTGTCCACCATATGTAGATGAGGCAAAAGCAATTCAGGGCCTCAAGGGTACAAAAATTTTTGTCCTCATAACACTTGCCGCTGTTGTTTCAAAATGTCAATGGGAATCTGCCCAGATCTGATACAATGTGCTACTGACTCTCAAAGAATCAGGATTTGCTATTCTCTTAGGAATAATCTTGGAAATAGCTGAAGGTTATAGATGTTCTTATAAAATGCCTGCGGGACTTTGTCTACTTCTTTCCATCTACTTGACTCCAGTTCCTAAATCTGTTCTTGTTTCCATTGCTTAACATTTTAAGAAAATGTGTAAACATTTCCTACCACTACTTTCTCAGCTTTTATTACCTATATCTTTTTTTCATTCTGCTCTCTGGTCTCCCTTCTCTGAAAGATTTTCTGACTCTCCTGGAATTATATCTTCATGGTTTCTCAGTCACATTCAGGGGAAATTGGGATCTCCTTTGATGTTACATTAATTCTAAGGTTAACATTACATATCTGAACTTGCCTTCACTTGCTTGATCATCATCTCAGATTCTTACCTCTTGAATTTTGGCAGTCTTCAAATCCAAAGTCACCTCTAATCAGAAATCTCCAAGAAAACTAGCCATGTGTTCAACAAAGCAGATTGTCTTTTAGAATTCAGAGCTTGCTCACTAGAATAGAGAAGTCAAATCCTAAAATGATAGAATTTAAAAAACGTACTCATTCCTGGGCTGGGGGGAGGAGGAACAAAACAAATAGAACAAAACAAATAGAACAAAACAAAAGCAGCACTTAAGAACTATTTGTCTTTACCTCAGGTGAATAGACATTTGAAACCTCATTGGTCAGTTTTTACAAACAAGGAGAAGAAAAGGTGCTTGGGTTTGATGTACATGTAAATATAGAAAAAAGTTCAAATTATTTAATACACATTTACTATTTGTAGATACTAACATCTGTATATATGTGTATGTGTGTGTGTGTATATATATATATATACATACATACATATGAGGAAAGCATACTTAAGATTCTAGTTTAATGTGAAAATAACCCTAAGAATCCTTCATCAAATTTTACACAGCCTATCTATGAGGTCAGAATTGAAAATGGAGATATAAAATGAGCAATTTCTGCTCCCAGTCACACATCGAACTACTCCTAAGAGCAACAGTCACAGCTTCTGAGTCTTATGATGTATGCAACACCAAGTGACATCATAAGAAAAATTTACTGAGATTGTCAAAACAGAAGCTGGAATCACTCAACCTCTACAAATTATGAAAAGGAAGATAACTTTATTTATGGCCATGGAACACAGGAAAAAGTTCTCTGCTTCCTATATGCTTCATGTTGGCCAACGAAGACTAAAAATTCAGCAAACTACAACATTATACATTTCACACCTAAATGAATAAAACTTCCAGATGAAAAGTCGTTTATCAACAAAGTTTATTCTGTTATCAATGCCTCTCAAAACTCAATGAAATTTAATTACTGTGAAAACCACTGTGAATTAACATTTTAGCTCTGTGTATCCATGCATATTGTACATTCCTATACAGTCATGCCTGCATATTGAATCACAGGTACAGATGAAAAAAAACCCTCAAAAAATCACAAGTAGTTCCATTATTTAAAATGTCATAAATTTTACATGTAAGAGTTGGAAATTTTAATTCTTAAATTTAAGTTTTTGTAACAGTTAAGACAAGGTAAGAAAAGTGAGGCGCTGATGGTCTGATGGCCTCATACTCAAAACTGCACAAAAGGTCTCATGTGTTATCATAATAAAGAGTTCTATTTGGGGAGAGGCATGGCTCACTGCTGGTATTACTTATATATGTGTCCTTGTGAGAACCAACTCCTTTCACAAGAATAGCATCTGAATTTTACTGTGATTATATAAGATAAGCATATGGTTCATTCAGTATAGCTCCGCAGTTGTAGGAGTTCAGAGGCTTTTTATACAAAAGATGATGTTCCATCTAGAAACTAATAACTTGGCATTTTCACTTAAAGAATGTTTAAGTCAACATTTCTGTAGCTTTGATATTTTAAAGATAAATATATGTTTATATATCTAATGATATTAGTTTTTAGTCTGATTGGACTTAGGCAAAATCAAATAAATTCAATGAAAAGATGCCTTTTGATAAATTCTAAATTCATTGACAAATAATTATGCTTACCGCCTAATTTTAGACTCTTTTTGGTGTATCTGTTGGAAAGCAAATCTCTGTAGATGCAATACAAGAAGAGCACAGGCCAATGTAAAGAGAAAGTATAATTGTTTAAATTGTCATGTAGGCTTGTTTCAGATTGGTATTTCTAAAAGGAAACAACTTTTGAAGGATATTCTTAAACTATTCTACTACTGCTCTCTATATATTTTCCAAAGTGACTTTCATTTATTGCGGTACCCTATAGACATCTATAGTCATAGTTCACGTATTTGCCAGCTAATGCTCTGTGACACATAATAATAATAATAGTACTGTTATATCATTGCTCTACTGATGTAGCTTGGGGATGGCTAGTTCGCACTTTCATGATGGATTGTTTTGTTAAGAGATTCACAGGTCAGATAAAGAAGATCTGATAAAGCAGTGGTACTACAATTCAGGCTATAGCATAAGGTTTTGATAGAAACTTTGGGAGAAAATATCCCATAATATTAAAAATTTACTTACTGTTATAAGGTTTTCCTTATGAAGGATATTGCCTTTATCCAATTTATCCAAAAGATGAAATTTTGTGTTATTCCTGAAACATAAGGAACACTTGGCTCATGTCATCCTGAAGTGTGGAAACGTCTATGGATAAAAAGCCTTCAGGCCAGATAGCAGCTGTTGCCTCAAGGAAGGGGCCAGTTAGTTGCTTAACTGAAATTCTTGTTTTCCTTCCTTTATAAATTTCTTCACTGTCCTGTGCTATCATCTAAGTCTAAGCCTAACTGAACAATTAGTAATTGAATTTTTTTTGGAATTCATTTCAAAATTTCATTATAGTCAGGAAAACGACTCATTAAAATATACCGTAAGATTACTGACCATCTACTGCTTCTGATACTTTACATTATATCTACCTATTTTCCTGAGGAAAAGATGCGCTGCATATTGCAGTTCCGCTTGTGACATGAACCCTCTAAGTGTTAAAATGCTATGTTTCAATTTAATAAATAAACATTTAAACTGAATAACTTACTTCTCAAAATTTGCTATTTTAAAAATAAAATTTAAAGCTAGTTTAGATATTGTTTTTTTCTATCACTAGACATTCAAATTAAAATCTATTTTCCAAACACTTTTTCTCAATTGCTACTCTTTAAATGGGGAGATGATTTGTACTTTGCCAACAAGTAAAAAGTTATTCTGAAGGATGATTAGAAAATTGCTACAAATAGAGATGCCAAATTTTGTCTCTGTTAATAGCACACACTATGTTTCTTTCTTCACAGTTTAAAAAAACCCACATTTTCCTCCTTTTTATATCTAGCTAGCCCATTATTCTTAGTTATTAAATTGTGTACTGGAACTTCCTGAAGAACTACAGACATTACTTGCTTTTTCAAATGTGAAGTACAGAAAATTCCGAAACAGCAGATATAATAAAATTCAATCTGACACAGTATAAGTGAATTTGTTCTAATTAGACTGACAATTTAATTTTATTACCATTTGGGAAGAATGAGTGTTGCAAGCAGAGATCAGAAAAGACACAGATAATTGTGAGACCATAATTTTTTTTGAAGAGTAATGGCAATGTTACATCTCAATTTCAGGAAGCAGCAGTAACTAGGAATTAACTGGGAGCCTATACATTACCTGGTTTTGCTTCTCAAGTCCTATTTTTTTCCAAATGTCGTGAAGATATAACTGCTTTTATTTTTTAATCAAAGCTCAGCTAGTAGATATGAGATAATCAGTATGTGTCAGTAGTGTTTACCATGACATAATGCTCCGAGCCTACTTTTCTTTACTGCCTCAGAGTACTCAGGCTTCCTTCTACACCATATACAAGGTCTGAGTGGGTTCTCAGTTATCGTGGAGGGAACATAATAAATCACTCCTGCTGAAACGTTTTTATTTTGTCTAATAGCACCCATATAGCATTTGGAAGAAAGTGGAACTCTGTA
>VZTA01000428.1:47351-68014 GCA_013398855.1 Mohoua ochrocephala | reverse complement strand
AGGTGAAATATTTAAAAAAAAAAAAAAGTCTTGGTCAGGTTACCATCTGCCTATGAACATAAAGAGGCAAAAGTGTATGAATGAAAGTTTTTACACTGTTTGAGTTTTTTAATTTTTTAAGAATATCTCTATAGATCCCTAAGTAGTAATGATCCAATGATTACGAACATGCAGTATAGTAAAAGAGAACAGTCTTAAAATTTCTTCCATACTATCAGAATCCAGGTGAGATTTCTCTAAGCTTTGTTGGCACATGTCAGAAGTCTTTCAAGCCTCACAGACAAGGTTTTAGAAGTGTACTTCTGCCCAATACTTAACTGTACCACAGATAAAGAACGCATCAACAACAGCTCCTTACTGTGAGCTCCAGGCAATTAATTAGCTTGTGCTTTTGGAATAATTAGCCTGTTAGACATACAGCAGTTTCACTAGACTGATGTATTCAATCCCAGCCTAACAGAAAAGGGATAACCATTCTGATAAACCTGACTCTTCAGACAAAAAAACATTCCGAAGGTAAAATAAAGCCTACAGCCCCAAGGAATCTGTACATTTGAGAGTCTGACGTAAATTTTTTCCTGTAAAATCTCCTAGATTTCAGGCTCACACTTGCAGCTCTACTCCGACTTCTCTAGAAGAAGATCTAGATTTCATTTTGATCAGGTGACTAAAAAATCTATAGTTTAGGCAGTAAGAGTAAGCGATACAACAAAAGAGAACAAAATTTAAAATGTAGTGGGTGAACAGTGAAGATGGTGAGAATTGTGGCTAGATATGTCTGAGATTTTTTGGGACTAAACAAACTTTTTTTAGCATAAATATGTCTCTGTAAATTGATATTTCCATATATGAAATTCTATGCAGTCATTGACATATTTAACACTCTTTTTATGGTACCAATCAAAAAAGACAAGAGGTTCAGAAGTTGAATCAAGAGTCTATGCGAATTTTTTACTGTTGAACTGGATAAATGTAACCATCTCAGACATTTCTGATCATGAAAATACTCATTGTTTTTCAATTACAGTTTTACTAGACAGCAGGGATAAAAAAAATCCACATAATTGCCATAACTACACTTTCAAGCATGTGAATCTATAATTAAAGCTTTATGTTTCTGCAGTTTTATTATAAAGCCACTTCAAACATGAGCAGGTTTTCCTCTTTGGTAGGGAAAAAGAACTCATCAAGTAAAACAGACTACTTACTTAGGTTACCACTTATACCCACACTTGCACAAAGGCCACTTGCTGAATTATCAGAGTAGTGCAAGTTATGTGCTTATTTTCTGTCCTTTTATGTGTACACAAACACTGCATCTCAGACACCATTTTGTGACAAAAACAGATGACGTGAAGTGTCAACACCTTTCCATATGGTATTTACCAAAAAAAGATATGCTTTATATATATGGAAAATATATCACATATACACAGACTAGATTGTTCTTCACCACCAGCAATCAATGGGGCTGAGAAAATCTATGCCCTTTACACGTCTGCCATCCTAATCAGTAGTAAGCAAAGGACCTTGCTGACAATATATAAGATAATTGGGCAATGAGAAGAATGCAAATTGTATTGAAAAAATAAAAGTTTTAAGGCATAATAAAATGAGCTTCAGAAGCCAAAACATAGAAACAAAGGTAGAGCGATTACCAGAGATGACTTTGAACATTGGATATATGACCGTATCATTTTGAACAAACTGGCCTCAAAGTGCAAAGTTCTAATCTTAGTTTGTACATTAAAATACACTTTTTTTAAATCTTGCCATTTTTCTAAACCCAAAAACATACTATTTGCAACTTTAAAAAAACCCAGGTTTCATATATATGAACACATCATTGCACTTTTGAGAAGACATAGTCAGTTGTGAAACTGTTAATGTGTCCTACAAGTTAGCTAAGAATGTACTAGCAAACCACATAAGTGGTTAAAAGGCAACAGATTGAATTTAGATAGACATCCTTTCCAAATGTCAACTAGTAAATCACCTCATGATATAATGTGTTTTTCACTTGGAAAATGAAAGCAAGGTGCACTTTGAAATGTCTGTCTTTGGCTGTACAACATGTAATTCAAAAGAACTGTATTTATGACATACGTTGAAGCAGAGAGGTAGAAAACATCATAAACCATCATGATTCACAGTAGTTTGTATCAAGCATCTGAATAACTTCCTTATATAAATGCTGACTGCTTTTCTTTCCAATTTCTGTTCATTTACGAGATGGAGTAAATCCATACAATGAACAAACACCACACACGAGTACGGAAGTGTTGCCATATGCTACTGAATTGCATCACAGCTGCACGACACCAACAGCTTCGAGTGCTGAGCTAGGTGCTTGCCTCCTGTATCTCAGGCTCATCTGAAAAATATATCTATATATATATATCTCCATCAGTTTTACCCTTCCTTTCATAAAATGGAAAAAATCGGTAAGAAATAAAAAATCTGTACGACTGTCCACAGCCAACACAATTCATAATCAGTCTTTATTAACCCGTAAGTTAAGATCTACCGACAATACAGCTATGACATAAAATGCACCTCTGATTTGCAAATCAAAATGTTGCATTCTATAATAAAAGGTGAAATCCCTTATTCAGATGTATCTAACACATTTAGTATTAAATTAGTCTTCTTTATTATCCTAATGAGAAATTTTCTAAATTTTTAAAACAGTAGTGGGAGCTAGTTATTAAAAAATATAGTTTGAAAACTTTTGGAAAAAATCATCAAGTGGTTGGGCTAAATCTCCTAGTTCTAGATCCTTTCTAACACATTTCTATTAATGCAATGGTCTGACTAACCAGCACAATAAAGGAGGAGATATTTAAATGAAGAATTATCCTTGTAATAGTGAAATGTGTAATCACATCATTTATCACTAATATAAAATATTAATTCCTTTTTTTTTTTAAAACCATTAAGAGGTGTTTGGGGGATTTTTTGGTGGTTTTATTTTCGTTAAACACAGGAAGTGTTTCACATAGTTACGAGAAAGTAAATTATACATTGTTACTTCCCCTGTAAGTGCCTTGCAGAGCAAGTCCTAAGGCCTACTCTAAGACTGTAACTAAAATACTACAATGTCATACCAAAATTTTATTCCCTTTGACAGAGGGTGTTTATGATAAACCAAAAATAAATCAGAAATATACTGCAACCAAACCCTGAGATAATTACTGAATTTAAAATACTACAAAAAGAATTCTTCCATGTATTAAATTGCTTTTATGCAGCAGTGAGAGAACACACCAAGGCTCATTTTTCTCCCTTTCTTTTTTTGATTACTTTGCTGCTCTTACTGACACAGTATAATATAGACTATATTAATGACCTAACCAAGAAAAATTTTCTAGATTATTAGTTTCTTTCAGATTTTGAGACATGCTTCTCTTTTTTTGTTCCCTACACAGCATTAAGAGAATTTGGGGAGTTTGAATTTCCTTCAGTGCTAACCGTAATCAAGACATTTGTTTTTCTTCAAAATATCCTATTTCACAAGACTAGTGAAGTGTACCCAAGACAACCTATGTCCTAAGATAGTGAGTGGCATTCCTTTGTCTTGTCCACTTTGACCAAAAAATTAAGACCATGGAAGTGGACATTTGTTTAAATATTCAAAGCTTCTACAGAAATGTAAAAACTTCTTCCTATGTCCTGAATTCTCACACAAGTTGTTGCATGTTTTGCATATATTTAGGTAGCCTCTTAACAATCACTGGAAGACTTTTTTTCTCCTGCTCATGTTTTCATACAAGTTCTGAAAGCAGTCTGTTGAAAGCTCTAGAGAGATCCCTACTTGTGGTAATCTGCAATCTTGAGCCAGGGCAACACACTTGACAGTGCCAGTTTCTTCTTTTTTGGTTTTACTTTTTTAAATAAAAACATAACAGAACAAAATCAACAAACCAGTAGCAATAAAAGTGATTATAAGCATCGTACTTGTAAAAGAAAAAATGCTTAACCCATTTATGACAATGCTAAATCTGAACTACAGCTGACTTGCTTTAGGCTCTTGTTACATTGCTGGTTGTATTTCTCAGACAAAACCCTGTTGCTGTGAAGTACTGCTAGTTTTCACAGCCAAACTAGCATTTGTGTTTTGGAGTTAGGTTCAACAGACCTAATTTCTTTCCCTTTCAATATGAACTCTTGAAAATAGCTTCTAACCTGTCCAGAAGACATGCTTGACATCTTGACACTTTTCACTCTTTGGCATTCTTTTAAGCATTGTTTCACCTCTTCAGATGTTACTCTGTTAGACAAGGTTATCCTACAATAATAATCAGCCACTTCAGGATTTGTGATAATAGAAAAGGAAAAGAAAAGTCTTTCTTCTAAAGATATAATAACAAAAAGATCTCCCTCAGAGGAAAAGAAAAAAAAAAAAAGAAGAAAGATTAAAAAACCCCTATTTTTTCCACAAGTTTTAGTTGCTAAACCACCTATACTCAAGGAACCATCCATTTGAGAAGAAAATATGACCTTCCACTCTGTGTGACTTTTATCTTGGTCATGCTTTTTGGGTATTTTTATAGATCTAACAACTGAACCTTTCCATTTCATGTCAACTGTGTCACTTATATTGTAAGGAAAGAAGCTACAACATTGAGTCTTAGATGCTCTTTTAGCCTTTGTCACCTACTTGCCAGCAGGTTACCCAGTTCTGATTCTCTGCAGGTTTATCTGGATGTCCAGCATTACAGACTGAGTTATTCCACCACTGGAAAAGAATTAGACACACTACATGAAGTTAGGAATCTGTGAAAGTAGAGATCAATGCTTAGATCTTTCTCTCTTTACGATTTTCAGTAAGTCTGTAACACTAGACAAGTATGATCAGTAACCACTTTTGTAAAGGAAATCTCTTAGATCTCTGGTAGGAAACTAAACTTGATCTGTATAGTAAACTTTCTGTGATTACAGTGATTGTAAAATACTTGTGTTCTGAAAAACTGTAAACAGAGAGCAAAGATAAACACTGCTGCAGCTAACTAAGGCATAAAACAGATCTGAGCCAGAAAAGAAACCTCATATGATTTTATCACCTTCAACCAGTTACCTGTATCTCCTGCTAAAATAAATGAAAGTGTAACAGTCTCTCAAAAGTGCACTTTTTTAGGCCATAACCTTTTTTTTCCCTTTCCTTTAGTAACTAGACTGGTACATCTAGCTGTAAAAGCTTTTTCATTATTTCACGGGTCAGCTCCAGACCCAACTATGCATACAAATTTAGTGAATGTAATTTAAAGGATTCTTATAATTATTAAAAATAACAATAATAGGGTGAGATAAAGACAGTGCAGCACCTGTGTCTCTCCATATGTTTTTTTTTGTAAGAGTTTATAAAAAAATCAGCCTTCACATGGGCACAGATAGCCACACAGACACTTAAAAGCATATGTCCATCTATGTTTATACCCCCGTTTATCTTCCAAAGTAAGCCTGCATTTCTGAAAGACATGCCAAAGAACATTTTAGCATATTGCCGCCACAAGAGCATCGGAAGCAACCGTGATCAATGTGTCATAATTTCCAGGGTAATATTTGACTAGAAAGTTTTTGAGGAGAAAAAAAGTTAAATCTTTAGACTGAAAGAAAATTATATCAACTGCACTGTGACCTACAGACACAATCACTTTTGAAAGCAATGATGCAGAATTTCAGGTAACACTAGGAACTATTGGAATGAATTTTTAAAAAAAAATTCCTAAGAGAGATTTCTGCACATATTCACAAGCTATTTCCAAGTTACATTCTATGCAGCTGTTTTGACTTCACCAGTGTTGCATCAGGCATTAATAAGCAAAATTTTTGGCTCATTATCTTCAGAGTTAATTTTTGAGAGACTTGTTCATTAAGCAGGGTTCATTCCTCAGTTCTCTATTTAAAATAAAAACTAATCTCATATTGAGGCATCACTACCCACTTGCTCATGGGATAAAAATATAATGTTACAAGGAAGAAAACTTTCATTTGGGTCCAATCAGAGCAAGACAAAAAGCAAAAAAGGAAATCTAGAAAGAAATATTTTTATCATGAAATCTATCACATATTTTGCTAGTTTTCCACACATCTTTTCACACTTCTAGAACTACACAGTTATTACTAGCTTTCTTTTTGGCTGACAGTGAGTTAAGTCAAAAAGCTAGAAATGAAAAAGGAGATCTTACTGAGATAGCATTACAAATATTCACTGAACATAGTTACATTTCAGAAACTAGATTAAGAGTTGTTTGTAGTCCTGGTTCTGTACAAGAGACCATAAATTTCAGATGGGAATATCAAAGGCACTTGCAAAGCAATGCTACTGTGATGTTAACTCAGTATTTTTAACCCTTCAAGTTCGATAAAAGACAGTCAGTCATTAATTAACACCAGAGAGATGCCACGTTTTCTTTCTCTGTGGTCAGCAGTCTGTAATAAGTTCAAAAAGATGACACACTGATTCCATAGAAAAGAAAGAAAAGGTAAGAGTCAAGTCTTTACTTTTATAATTTCTGTCTGGATAGAACACACTGACTTCTGTGCTGGGAAAAAAACCCAAAAATCTAAATTACCTTTTTCATTCAAAAAAGTAGAAAAGAAGTTATGTGTTTCTAAGAGGCACTACAACAGCAAAAATGATATACTATATGTGCTGCCTCCAAGAAATAGAAACATTTGATTATTCTGAAGTAGCTGGCCAGAGCTGGCAGTTGTACTCAACTATGATTCTATCAGGTGCTAGCTAATACACTCAATAGTATTTGAGAGAAGATGAAATACAGTAGTCCATGCAAATCAGAATGGAAAGGACTCTCACTAAGCTGATACTGAGCCGCACCTTGCCCATGAATAGGTCACGCATTCAAGATAAAAAAAATCTGATGCATTAAAACTAAAGGATAAAATCAACTTAGCAGAATAATATAAAAATACTTTTGTTTCAAAAACACACTCCTGCAGAACTTAAAGCAGAAAAACAAATAACATGGTATTATTCTTTTTGTAAAAGATCACAATAATTACAAAGATGGTATTTTTCTTAATGCAATGCCCGCATTGTTTTCTGTGTCCATCCGCAAGACACCTATTTTCTCCACACTATTTAGTATATGCTGGGGAGAGATACGAATAAGGCTGTTTGGGATTTCTCCAAAGGTTGCACAATGCACTACACATGTAACATTTATTTAGGGTTATCAAAAGGTGCAGTGAAAATTAGGAAATTATTAAACATATACAGAAATGAAGCAGTAAAGTTGGTCCTTTAGGGCGGTTGATGCTTCCTTATGCTTAATGCCAGCTAGGCCTCAACCCACTAAGAAAAGCACTACAGATTAGTGTTTTCTGCCAGGCCATGCTGTAAATTAACGCTCTTAATTGTACTGGCATGGTGCTCGAGGGGAAAAACTAATTCTTAACTCAGAGAAATCAGAAGAAGGACTTTAATTCTGCTCTACTAAGCAAGAGGGTTATCTTAGAAATTAAGGAAATATTTTAAGCACACAAAGAATATTTCTTTCATCATAATTTTCTAGAATGATCTGCTGTCCATCTGAGCAATTTTGTTTCATGAGCTTAAACTTGTTTCCTTCAGACAGTATTCTAGTGTCTTTGGTCCTCCTGCTCATCACTCTTTTTCTGTATCTTACAGCAAGATGACATAAATATTTAGTTTCACCTTCACAGGTTCATTTCTTGCTTTGGCCTTAAAGATGTACCATTCTATAAATCAGTTCTGCTCTTGCCATTATGACAAACAAGTTACTTATCCTTCTTGTGCTCCAAGTCTTGAAATTTCCATTCACTTATGCTCTTACCTCTCCACAAATACTCTTACTTCTCTCAAAACTATATATTTTTGGAAGAAGGGTACTTGATTTAGTAATCAGTGCACATAAAAAAAGTATCCTTTAAAAAAGGCTCTATCTCTCTAACCTGGTTTCTCCAATTACTGAAGTTTGAAGTGGATGTTCACATCCAAAGTGACTCGAAATGAGCACTTAATAGATGCAATACATTCCCAAGTCAGCAAAATATAGGGCTGAAGACTTAGAACTGAATTTATCCCTGTGAAATCACCAGATAGCTCCACAGAATTCTACAGATTGCTATTTCTAAAAAATAGCAAGTGATAAAGTCAACACTTACTGCAAATAGGACTGCAGAGTGAGCAATAAGAGTAAAAATGTAGGACTTTTGGAGGTACAAAAAGTCCAGATTCCTCCCCAAGGGACAGCTACCTTCTAAGTTTTATTGGGTTGCTTTTGGGCCATGTCCAGGTGAGTTTCAGAAACCTCTAGGGCTGGAGGTCTCTCTCTAAGCAACTTGTCCCAGTGCTTAACCTTGCTCCCTGTGAAAAGCTACCTCTTCAAATCCAACAGGAGTCTCCTTCACTGACGCTTGTGACCACTGTCCCCTGCTCTGTTGCTGTGCGCCTCCCAGGGGAGCCTGCCTGTGACTCCTCTACTGCTGCAACCAGCTCCCTGCAGTGCCTTTTCTCTTGTCTCCTGGCAATACATCCGCCAGAACTTCAAGGCCTCCCACTCATCACTATATTTTCTTGACCTCCTTCTTGTTTTGGAGCACTGCAAAATGGGCACAGCTGTTCCACTGCGACGGAAGAGGAGAATTCCATGCCCCAACCCTGCTTCTGTGCCTTGCCATTGGGAAGCCTTCCTTGCTGTAAGAGCACTTTTCGCCTGTAATTCATGGCCCACCAGATCCCCACGTGCTTTTCCATGTGACTATTGGCAGCCGGGCTGCATCATTACACCGGGTAATCCCAATCTAGACGCAGGACTTCTGCTGAGCTGTCTGTGTGAAGAGTATTTTTACAGAATTTTAAGAGAGATACTCCTGTCCTAAGAAACTTAAGCCTAAACTAGGTGAGACAAGTAGATGAGACAGAAAAAAATAACTGCTCAAGAAAGACAAGTCATTAAAAAGAAGGCCAGGTAGAAGTTTTGAGTCAGATTCAGAGGGACCATGAAGAAAAATGCAAATTCAGGAGATTCTGTTCAATGTGTGGGAGACAGATAATTGAGAGACTCAAATGCAGGAATGGGTGATAGAAATAAATAAAGCAATAGTATTAGAGGGCTACCTGACTGTAAGGCATAAGAATAAAAGAATGATTGAAAGCAAAATTAGATTATGTACAACCTTAGGGCTGCTGCTCATCTCTTCATTCAGTTATTTATTTTTTCACTTCTGAGTTTCCAATTAGGCAACATCAAAGATACCACAAGCCACTTTAGGTATAGAAAGGTCTTCAAAAGGAAAAGAAGTACTGCAGTCTGTCTGTACTATCTGACAAGGAAGAGTTCAATAAACCTCTACCGCACTTGAACAATGAGGAGTGAAAAGTGTAACCTTAAAATATAAGTGATGGAAAAAAGTAAGCATGTGCCTGAAAGGAAATCTCAAATTCATCATCCTAAGCTTTCAAAGACAAACTTTAAACAAAATGGAGGGAGCTGAAAATACCTATTCATTTTGCTTGTGAGAAAAACCAATCTCTCATGCCTTTAGGCAGTACAGAATTATGTGGTCTTTTGAACTGAAAAAGTGCAAACTGTAGAGGATCAGACTGAATAAATGTTAAGATACCAGTCTCACAGGGCCTTTGGGAATCTACTCAATAACAATATTTTTGAGATGTCACACACAGGAATGGTGTATTTGTTATAGTTATTTACAACTTGCAGAGTAATCAAATAAAAATGAAAGGATGTGTTTATGCAACAAGGAACAGAGTCAAAGACAAAGGAAATATCTGCACGGTAACATGTAAGACATATAAAAAGACCCATCATTTTAAGGCAAATTATACAGAAAGAAGGCCAAACAAACAAACAAAGGAAAAAAAACCACTAACTACCCAAAAAAACCTCCACACCAAACTGGTAAGTTTCAACTGGGCTATGCTATAAGAAACACTATGTGGAAAAACATGAATCTATTTCAAATGTTGAAAAGTTAGTCTGGTTAGTAGGGCTCTTTCCCCCAGTTTATGTAAAGATTTGACATGCAGAATTTATTTAGTCCTTGTAGCAAGAAGAAACCTCCTTATCATAAAAAAGGCAGACAGTAGCAATTGGATGGAGGAATAGTTTCCTAAATCTGTAAAGTTTATTCCAGAACTACTGTTACAGCCGTTGCAGACACGACAAGAGTTGTATCCTACATCCAAAAATGAGATGCAAACATCTGAAGAAGGCTTTTTGAATAAGTCCTCATGTCGACCTTGTTGCAAAGACCTGCTTCCTGAAGAAAAATTTTTGGTGTACTTTATTCAGGCTACAATAATCGTGGCAGCTGTGCAGAAGCCCTTTGGTCTCTGTGATGGGAAGGTTAATACCAACAGAATCCACCTCCATTGTAGAAGTTCTTTCTGTGCTGCTAAGTAGAAGTGTCAATAAAAAGCTGAGGCCCCTGGCTGAGGATCTCAGTATATCTCAAGGTTGAGATCCAACTCAACATGCAAATATATTTCGCCCTGGTGAGCCAAAATTAAGCAGAAGATAGGTATAATTTTCAATAGATAGTATTTTGCTTATAATATCATAAAAAGTATTTACAAACCCTGATTATTTGGTCTAAGCCTGTAATCCTCTTTAGGAGTAGGATATCTACTGCATAAATAGCTTCTTGAGGGGGAAAAAAAAAAATCAACTTCATTATGTGGCAACCTGTAAAACTAACTACATCTTCTTGTGAAAAGAAAAAGATAAGAAGGCATAAAGGAGCTGACTCTAATTGACACCTTTCCTACAATAATCTGGAACAATACTTCAAGAGGAGCAAAAAACAGGTTTAGTCATGCCCTTCTTTTCTTGTATCATATGCCAAAAAAAGGTTTCAATCTCTTTCTTAAATGACATACTTTTACTTCCTTATTGAATTCGTTATTTCATCTCTTTTACTCTCTGCCCTTTTAAATCAATTGCTAAAATTGGTCAGCAGAATTGCACATCAGGTACACAACGCTTCCTTTTATTGGCATGAAATACATAGGAGACAGGAGCTTAACAGGCCGGTAATTACATGCAGTCCATAAGCTGTCATTTCCTGCAGACAAAGTATGTTCACAGTTACAGCAGGGACGAGGCCCATTTTGATTTAAACTATCCATTTGAAGTTCCTTATTTCTCCAATTATTCAAAGTCCATCTTTGTTCCAAATGTGATGTTCTCTGTCAGGACTTCACAAAAATGGAGCAAAGAACTTGGATCTTTAATGCAGCTACAGCTAACATAAAGACAGAAGTGAAAATATAGCGTCGGCAGTAATGAAAAAGTCATAAAAAAGTGTAAAGACATAAGGGAAAAAGTGGGCAACTGGGAAGACAAGAACTCAGAGGGAATAACAACTGCCTCATCGGCAGATACCATGGAGGTTCACAATTACCTACCTGAGTGGTAGCTGTCTGGCGTTCAGGGACTCAGTAGGACCTCACATGGGAGTAGTCAGGCATTATAACATTCTGCCTGGGAGTAGGTTACCTATCTACTGTTTCTATCAGAAAATAAATAATTGCTGTGTACTCATAAATTCAGTAAATTCCTGCTTGCAAGTCTCTGGGGATGGCAAAAGATGATCAAATAAAAGTGACACGGTAGAGAAAGAGTACAGAAAAGAAAAGAATGATTTGATTAAAGAGTTATCGATCAGTTTGAATTTACTAATACTGCAGTTTTTAGAATAAGAGAATGAAGATGGCCCTCAGGTTTTGCAAAAGATAAACAACTTTGCCAATTCAGAAAATCAGTTCATATTTTTAAGTCTCAATGTTGATAAAACAGTATTTTTCAAACAGTTGCCTCATTCTGAATCTGACTTTTGTGGCAACATCATGAAAGCATAGAGAAGAGCAAACTGTTTCCTTCAGGGCTAACACTGTACGTGGACACTACAGAAATGTCATTATAAAAACCTTTGGTGTCACAGCAAGATCACCATCAATCTACAAAGATTGACTAGATAGACTGACAGGCTAAAGACCTTGTCTACAAGTCAATTTATATGACATTCTTTTTCCAGTTCTCATTTTCCTGAATAGGGTGTTGTTGCCAGAAGGCTGACAATCTTCAGGAGACAAAAACCAATTCTATAGTAAAGTTCCTCTAATTAGTTTGCAGATGCCATAAGCCTACTTAAATATTGACTAATGTTTTTCAAAAAACATAAACCTGAATCTAAAAGGTGCAGATTTGGAGGGTGAGTCGAGTACCAAATGACATTAATTCATGACCTATAATTTTAATGAATACATCACAGTCCCGAACAAAAAATTTACAAGCTGCCCTTTAATATAAGAGTGTTTTAATGAAACCACTCATCTTTCACCTGGTATAAAATATGAATGCTAAATATACAAGCATCCATGTTTTGGGATTTCTGCAAAGTTAAGAAAAGTAATGCCCTGTTCTTAAAAGCAAAATTACAGCTGTACGTTGCAAATAAGCATGTGCTCACAAGTCCCAAAACTTGTAACAAATCCATTTAAATGAACCATGTGCATGGAGACACTCTTGAGTTTTGCTCTGCAGGGGAGTCACAACAGTCATTAAAATATATTAAGCTCCACAATAAATAGAGCAAGTGCTCATTATAATATAATGAATAAAATTATCACACAATGGTCCTGTGGAGGAAACTCACTGCATTTCAAGAATGTTATACCTCTTCTTCATTAAAAAATATCCCAAACAAACATAACTGGGGACATCGCCTGTCTTGGTTCAGAACCAGAAAGCTTATAGGTATGTTGACATGACATAGCACAGCAAACACGCTACCATAATGTAACATAAGCCAAACTGGCTTGAGTAGCATAGGAGGCATTAATAGCTTTCGGGAATCAGCCATCACCTGACCTATATAGTCTGAAAGAGCTCAAGTTCATTAGCCTTCAAGTCACAATGCAAGGCTACATAGTCAACTGTCTTCCTGCTGATTTTCCTTTAGAGGCATTTATAAACCTCCTGAATAGGTTTTCATCCAGGAGGCTACTTTTCAAAGGTCCTTACAAAGGAACATCCCTCTGGTCATCTTTTCCATTCACCTGCCTCATGGCTAAAGAAAGATCATCAAAATAATGGTGCCCTATTTTTCTTTCCCTGCATTCACCCTGTTGCTCCCCCAACTTTCTCTGCTTTAGATCTGGAACATGTCAAACCTTCCTATAAAATGACATAGCTCGCTAATCCAGCAGAAAATTAACTCAGGAAATAAAACCCCCAAGTCCTAGAGAAAAGTAGCAACTTGTTGGCTGAATAATTTTGCATACATTGTCCATAAGCTCCTCTATGCTCTCCGAGGACTGATTCTCTGGTAATACATATCCATCTACTAACTCCTCCTTAAGAGAGCAAGAGGTCTCCAACATTATGTTTTTCCCTTATAGTTTAAATCATGGTTGGTGTTAGAATGATGCAGTTGTTTGGGTGGGATCTGAGAAATATAAAGGCCTCCTCCAGGAAAACATTCATGTAATATGATCACTCCTCCTAAGCCCTCTGAACTTACTGTCCAATTGATAGCACACAAGTGACATGCTCTGTCAAGCCAAAGCATTTATGTCCTGGCAGCAAGCTGGAGAATGAACCACAGCACTCGGTCAGCTCTGGGGACCCACTCCACATCTAAAAGCTGTGCCACAGTCTGCATGCCCATAATGTGCCTGCTAAACACCCGGGAAGAGGTACCTGCTGCTTGAAGAGACTTGCGCCAGCAGGTCACATCATCTGCTCCAGGATCAGTAACTATTTGCTGCTGCTTGGGACAGTTCTGGTGCACCCACTGTGCTAATGCACAGGAAACTGTATGCCTTGGATAGCTGTCCTGAGAACATGCAAGATAACAAATAAACCCAGTTTAGGAAACACTAGACCTTGTATGAATCAACTGTTCCTGTGACTACTCTGGCAGTCTTCACCTGACACTGAAAGAAGCTCAACCAGCTAGAAATGTTGAGTGCCACTTGAAAACACGTTAGCTTGCTGGCTGTTTTGACATTTTCCAAAACCACTTAGAAGAGTTTATAGTACAAAGCTACACAGGATTTCAAAGTGTTAGTTGTGCATTCATTGAAAATGAGTGAGTATAAGAATGAACATTATACTTCACCAGTTTTCTAGAAGAAGTTTCTTAGATGGTTCATAACTTTAAAAAAAAACCATACAAAACCCCAACGTAACATACAATGCTAAATGAACTGATTATTTTACACCTTCCCGCATGCAAATAGAAAAATATTTAAGATCTCTCTAGGCTGAATAGTCAAGATAATAACTCTGAGCTCAAATTCCCTAATATGAATGCAAGAACTCATGCTTTAATGAGCAGCAAATATATAACAAATTTTCTTCATCAGCAAAGTGTGCGGAAATTGCATGTAATAAATGATGCGTAGCTTTTTTCTTGATTTTATTACTCCAGTAAGAAAGCTTATTATTTATTGAAAGACCAAATGTAAAACATAAAAGAAATAGTGGTTGAGGACTGTAATCCAGACATAAATTAGTTTCCCTCTTATTTTTAAGTATTGGCAGTTGCCATGAGCAGTTAATAGCTAACATGCTACAGTACTGTTCATATGCCCTAGTTTTGTTTCACCTCTCCTGAAAGCTAAGATTTTACGTTTAGAACAGTCAGCACTTCCCAGATGCTAACACAATACATCAGTATAAAAATACCTTTTTACAGTCAAATGAAATCTTTCTCACTATTGAACAAACTAAAGGCGCTACCTCCCTTTATAGCAACAACTGCTTCCTTCAAATATGCACAAACACATGCATATGCACTCCAACACCCTGAAAATTAATAGCAGCATTATTGGCCTGAGACCATTGCTAAACTACTAAATTGTTCACTAATTATAGGAAAGTTCTCTACTGAAGGAACACTTGTACTTTACACACAGGACAGGATTCACTGAGACAGTCTCAAACCTGGCTCTGAATACCTCAAATGCTTGCCCTGCAATTACAGAGATTGTATTCATGTTATTATTTGTAAAAATTATTTGTTCTATCAATTGTCATATCATCAACAGCAGAACATAACTGAAAGTTTGACTGAATACAAGCCTGAGAAATTTCATCCCAATATGAAGTGACATCTTAAGCCTCCTTCAAATAATGGCCCAATACAAAAATGTTGTTCACAAGTAAAAGACACAACAAGATTATTTTCTCTGGGCAAAGTATAATTATTGAAAATGAAAGCAATCATAGTCTCTTGAACCAAAAGATTTTCCTTCACAGCTTTCCCACCACCCAGCAAGAAAGAGATGTAATATAAAGAGAATTCAAATCCAAATGTATGACTTTTTTCTAACAATATATTGCTGATTTGGTTAAGTTGACTGGTCATAGAATTCAAATAAATCATTTAATATAATTATGAAAATGCACATTCCCATCTGTGAACATAAGATGACTTGGGTCAAAATATTGCTCAGTCTAGTGCCACACAATGGTACCAGTAATTTTTCCATGCTTTTAAGAGTTCCAAACATTGTATTTTTTTAAAAAAAAGTTAATATTCATTTCTTTGTACCTTCTCAAAGAATGTGCGTGTGTGTGTGTGTACGCATGCAACATATACACCCACAACTGTGATGTAAGGGCTTAATAACAATTAATTATGAAACAATACAGTGCATGATGGCGACACTGGAACAGGCTGGCCATAGAAAGTGTGGATGTCTCATCCCTGGCAGTGTTCAAGGCTTTGAGCAACCTGGTCTGGTGAAAGATGGCTACACCTGTGGCAGGGCAGAGCAGGTTGGATCAGATGTTCTTTAAAGGTCCCTTTCAATCCAATTCTATGTATTCTATGATACACCTGGAAATACCAAAACCGGAAGTCAGCCAAATAAAGAGCTGGTTGTTTTCGACAGGAATACTGCACAGGGAGAAGACATGCTAGGAAGTATTTAACCACATGTATTGAAGCATGTACTTCTATATCACTAGCAAGGAGAGACAGATTTCTCCAAAGAATGGTTCAAAGCAACTGAAGTACATGAAAAACTTGAAGATATCTGATTTGCAAGTGCCCTGTTCATTGTCCCCATCTAAGAGAGGACCTGAATGAGGAAATGGCAGTTCCCACATCTGCATCCAACAGACTCTCCTAAGGAAAAGCCTGCTGGTCCTATTGCCTCACTCATCCCATCTGTTAAGTCAAGACAATGTGGCTGATCCCTTTTGTAAAGTAATTTCAGGATTCAATATTACAGTAGACTGTGCAGTACTACAAAGAACAAAAATCTCACAGATCACCACAGACCTACGGTAGAAATGCAGCTGATAGCTCAGCTAGCTCGGGTATTTTTACACCACACTTCACAAACAGCCTTGAAAATTTGTCCGTGTAAGCACTGGATAAATTATATTGAAACCTAGGTAAGGTGAAGTGAGAATGGAATAATATGTCTGTGACCTAAATATATTCCCTTTTGCAGGAAGATTTGTTTAAAAGAAGCAAGCAATTTCTTAAGGAGTGGGGAGTAAAGTCTGCAACTGTAAAAAAATGCTTTGTCTTTTCTGTGATGACAAACCCAGCTTTAACTCTGCTCAGGTTTGAACTAATTCCACAAAAATATAAATGACAATTGCCATCAAGCAAAACCATATTTCTTACAGGCCTCAAGCAACCGCTGAATGCATTTTCATTATATAAGGACTGCAGATGTGCAAATGCTACCAAGTTGCTTGTCAAATACTTATAAAGCTACATGACTATGTTATTCTGGTTGTGTTCAATCCACAAAAACATGATTTATATAAAAACCCAAACCTCAAAACAAACCTGAATCAGCAACTTTCTCCACATAAAAACAACCCCTAAATAGGAGATTAGTCTTCTTCACTCCTTTCAAATCCCAAACTGGTTTCTTTTAAATTCTGTTGATTCTCCTTGTGCATACTGAAACCAGTCCAAAACAATGTAATAGTACATTATTAAAAGCATCTTTTAAAACATTTCAGTGTTAACTGTTTTTCTGATAAAACCTGGCTTTGGAGGAAAAAAAAAATCTTATCCTGCTAATCTTTGTTCTCCCTTATATGATACACGATTTTTTTAGCTCTCAGTTCAGAAGCTTCTTAAAAATTCCACTTCCATTCTTTGAATTTCCAAACCCCATGTAGCTTAGTTTGCTGGAAATGAATAGCAAAATTGTATATAATTCAAAACTGAGGAATAGAGTAATGGAGACAGTAACACTTCAGTATTAGGTTCTGCAATATTTCTTTAAAACAGTACCATGCAACATTCATTCTGTTATTATTGTGCAATGCTCATGTCATTTATGAAGTGACAGAGTGCTTTAGGGACTTGTCCAAGACTGCCCATCAAGTATATGATGAAGTTTAAGCACTTTACCCTGATTTATCACCAGACTATACGCATACATATTTAAACTACAGCACTATTGACCATGGAAAATAAGTTTTCTACTATAATTAATGCTAGCGAGATATACATGCTGGATTATTTAAACCTTCGTAGGCTCTGCTGGGGTTTTCACATGGAGTTTCTTCTTCTGACCTTCACACATGTATCATTTTCCTCTAGAAGAAGATGGATAGAATCTCTTCGATGAACACAATCACTTTATGTTGTTGGGTGGGTTTTGCCATGTATTTTGTCCCCTTCCTGCCATGTCAGTGGCCATCTTTATTTTGCATTGCCTATAAGCAATGAAACTGTGCCTCATGGTGTCACGATGGCTGATATAGCTTAGGCTCCTTTGCAGGACAGGTCTGCCAGGGCTAACTAGCTGTTAGCTGTCCAAACAGGAGCTCATGTTCATCTGCATGGAACAGATGACTCACTGGTATTTAGCTGGTTTTATTCAATCTGATAAGACTGATAATTTTTAGCACTAATTGTGTTAACAGAAACGCAGCTCTTAACCATGAGAAGGAGCTATGGTTAACAGAATTTTTCATACCTTTCAAATTTCATTTATCAGCCAGAGATAACAGTTGAAATCTTCCAAACAACCATATTGAGAACTAATAATTCAATTGTTCATGTTTTTAATGTTTAGAGCTCACATGTTAAATGTTTAAGAGTTCAGAGACAAATTTAATAAATAAATAAAAAAAAAAAATTCTAGTCACTTTTAAGTACAGATTATTCCCTGAAGGGTATTATGTAAATTTTACGCACCACAGGAATGTCAGTACTGGTGCAGTAACAACTGTGCTTCTCTGGCACGCACACATGCACCCTCATACACTAATTTTGGATGTTGAAGACATTTATCCCCAGTTGTTTTATAACTTTGCATATGTTCACCAGAACTACTACCATGAATTAGCACAGCATGCACCAACGAAGTGGCTGAGTTACAGTCTCTGCATTGCAGGACAAAAACACTAAACAACATTTTTAATGCAGGTAGGAAAGAACAATGCTCTCAAATTAAGCTACTCGAGGAATTAAACTGGGAAAAGTATAAAAACTTTGACTGGTATTTTGTCCTATTAGCAGAGTCAGCAATCCTATCCTAGAAAGTCTTACAGGATCCTCAATACCTGCAAGTGGAAGGCATTTAGTTTTGAATCTCATCTGTAAATGGTTCAGTCAGCAGCACAGTGCCCCCTAAGCCACGCTTGTGCACTGGATTTGCTCCTGTTTAAAGTAAAGTGCTGCCTGACACACTGTTTCTCCTGTCATTTTTTAGAAAAAGCAGGTTGGTTTGGTTGTTTTCTTGATTCGTTTTGCGGGTTTTTTGGTTGGATTGTTTGTTTGTTTTCTGTTTGATTGACATTTTCTAAGGAGAAATGAAAAAGTTATTTATTGTAGTCCTTAGGTAGGATGATTAGTAACTTTAACTACAAAAGAAGAATATTACACTGTTTCCATAGGTATACATTTAAAAAAAGCGCCACACCTTAATTTGCATTACGTAACTATACCATACTATGTCTTCTTCAGGAAAGTATGAAATGAAATAAAATATACTGTCAAAGGCAGTGAAGTAGATTAGGGAAGCCTTTTGGTTATTTCTCTAAATCAATCTTCTTACCTTTACAGTTAGGCAAAATGCCAAACATGTGCCAAACTTTTAAATTAATTTTATATTTGCCCTGAAAATAAGCATTTACTATCATTCAGTAGAAGGATAATTTATGCAGAAGGAAGGCTTCAGTGTTTTCACACAACTGTGTATGGTTGACTGCAGTACAGAAGTAAAGATTTGGAAATGAAGGAGCTATGCTTAGTGTCTCAGAATGAAAAATAAATTCCGCACATGGAATATAGGCAATGATTTTATCACCTGTGCTAACTGAAGTCATAATTTTACCTGTGTTTTCCATTGTATTTCTTTTGATCCTGAAAAACTAATGGGGCATTGATGCACATGAAATTGAATTTATCCCAAACCCTAATCTGAATGATAAACTACATTAAAATATAAGAAATGCTCATACTGCTTTACAGAAATCCAGTCAGAGAAATACATGCAGGCATCTACGTTTGCCACGTTTCATTGGCTTCTGTACCCTGTCCTCCTTGTATCTTGTCACTCATGTACACAAAACAGACTCTCACAGACACACACATAGACACACACACACACAGAGGTTCAGGACTATGTTGTTTTCAAAGATACACATTAGGGAAGTCATCCTGAGGAACTCCTTGCTTGCCAAAACCCTCAGTTCCAGACCACTGACAGTTCAATCAGTCAAAATGTGGCGTGAACTAAAGGCACACAGTAGTTTTTGTTCATTAGGAGAGGTACTATTGGGGTGGGCTAAGAGGAAATGAAGAGAGGATTTATTTCTGCCTGTGCATTATTTACAGTGCCCTTTACACAAAGTAAAGTTAGGTGACTGTTTAAGCTTTAACAAACAGCTAAAGGTAAATCTGCAGGAGGTCTTCTTTTGCTGCAATTTCAATCCTCACTTATCACATATAATATTACAAACATGGGGGGGGGGAACCCGAAACCCTGAAATTGCTATTCAAATACCAAGCTTAATGTTCTTCACAGATAGTTCAATATAGCATGAGGTTTTATTGTAAAAAAAGGCTCACATATGTGAGTCGAGCTAAAGAATCTGGCTGCCGTCACCATTAAAATGCATCTGCACATTATCCCCATAAGTTAAGGAGCAGAACTGTAGGTATTACGAACACGGTCACACACAAACACATACACAGAGCGCCGCTACCTTTCCATGCCTGTATTTTGCAGGTCCCTTTGCTACTGCCTCGGATAAGCAAACACGTTTCTACAGCAGCACCACAAGGGTAAGGCTTACGTACCAGCGGCAACTTTAACACAGACAAATTACAGGTTGTGCAACCACTATGATAGCATTATCGCACAAAATATTTTGCGCTACTCAGAAGGCTGTGTTAGCGGCACCACTGTCCAGAAATATCCATGTTGCCACATATTAAAGTGTCATTTTATTTAAGCCTTACCTTGGCTGACTTGCCCTAACTGGTGACAAGGCACTTTAATTTATAAGAAGCAAATGGGGACTTTTCGCAGTGCTGGCGGCACAGCTGCTCGCCGTCCTCAGAGAGGTACCCGGCCCCGGCTCCGCATCCCTCGGAGCCCTGAGCCCCGCGCCGCCGCTCCTGCAGCGCCGGCAGCTCGGGCGATTGGCCGCGCCGCC
>VZTA01000428.1:25627-47181 GCA_013398855.1 Mohoua ochrocephala | reverse complement strand
TGTTCTCCCCGGCTCCAGCACTTCGGGGCCGCACGCAGTCTCCTGCATGCAATGGCAGACCCGCGCTAGTCCTGGCGCTCGGACAGATGCGCGATTCATCTCTCCACATACCCATCCATCCATCCATCCATCCATCGGTCCTCCCGTACCGATATACCCGGGGCGTTCGGGCACAGGAATATNNNNTCCTTGTCCGGCAACTGCGCGGCGGCTGAGAAACCCTCCTTTTCGTGCTTGAGGTGCAGAAGAAGGACGGCTCCAGCTTGGTGACAGCGAGCCCCTAAATTCGGTGCCGGGAAGGGGGGCCGGGGGCCGGGAGGGCTGGGCTGCCGAGCGGGGCGGGAGTGCACAGAAGGGGCGCACCACCGAAAGCGGGCAGTACGGCACTGCTGTGGCAAGCTGGCGATAAATTTTCCTATTTCTGTGCAAAGTCGTCACAGCCTGCTAAACATTCCACTGCCCGGCTCGTTCATCAGCCGTCCACATGGTCCGGCGGTGGCTGTAAGATTCAGACTGAATGATGCCCTTTAATGTCTCCTTCCAGTCCTGGTGGGGCACAGGAGGTGTCACGTTAGCAACCCGTCCCCTACCAGATCAGCCCTATTCCTTTAAAGATTTCCTGCCCTCTAACACCCCTACAGTCGTATCACTACATCAGTGGCTGTAAGTTGGTGGATAATTTGTGCCCTTTCAGGCTGGTCTGGATCAAGGCAGGCTGGCTAATGCAAAAGTAATTCAAAAATCTGGACCTTGTATAACATCTTTACTCCAAACACACCTTACTCGGAATTAAGATTAATGGCATTCCCCTGATTCGGGGCTTCAGGAATGGGGCAACCGTGTCAGACTCTGCTTATTCAACCTGCTAAGGCAGCGTATTTAAAATGTAATTAACATGTAAGTGAAAGCCGTGGCACGTTCCCTGCTGGTGCAAAGGAACCTTGCTTCCGGCCAGCAGGACATGTACCCTGGAGTGAGCCATGAAACCAGAGCGCGCTTGAGTCCCAAAGCTCCGGCAGGAAATGACAGGATGAAAGAAAAGAAGGCTACTGCCTTTTTTTTTTAATGTATTATGGGTCACAAGCAGCATCTGAAGTACAAATGATAGGTACCCCATGTACAAATGATCTAGATTTGAAAAGGAGAGCTGAAAAGAGTAATTCTACAATTTAACATAACCGGAAGGGAAGCTGTTACACCAGATTAGATGGAAAGAACAACACTGCTCACTGAGATCACTTGGACTGCTGGATTTTGAGAACTTTTCAAACAAAATCGCTCTGAGCTGCTCAGCAATATACATTAAAAATGATTTTGCTAGCAGGATAGGGAATTGAAGGCAAGAAGCAGCTAGTTGTTTGAATTTGGGGGTTGTGAGCTCTTGGAGGGAATGAAATAGAAGCTGTTTCAATTTGCTATTTATACGTCCTCTGGCTTGCAACTGCAGCACATATGAATCAATGCTTTAATACACAATCTTCAGAATGTTCTCTCTCATGCAACTTCTGTTAGGTTGTGCATAGCTCCGGATTCAGATCTCATGATCTGGGGGATGGGCTGCTTCTATCCAGATGCTTTCACTCTTTTACTGCACTATGGCAGAAGCGAATTTTTAATCTCCTTGCCAGGGAGGTAGTTGCATTACATGGAGGGGGGAAAAAGGAGGGAAAAAAGGAATGAAAAGACGCATGTTTCCTTTCATTCTCTTAAAGTCCAGACAATTTCACATGAAAACAAATGCATGTCAAACCATCCTCAGTGCATAAAATGAAAGAGGTGAAATATAGGGTTGCCTTCCAGCCTGTCTACCGTTGGATGAAATGCTGCTTAGGTGTAACACCCCAGGGATACAGTTGAAAACAAAACATTTTATTTTTAAGCTCTTTTCTCAGTAATTTCCATTGAATAAGACAGAATTATGAATATTCACTAGATACTCAGAGCATAAGTCATCCACTCATTTGTTTCTGCAATAAGATGTTTGACAAGCGAGGGAAGTCTTGATGCTCGAGAAAAGCATTTAGAAGGTGAAAATCTGCATTTCTTTCTTAATGTGTGTGTGTGTGTGTGTATATATATATATATATGCACATGCATTTGTATTGACATATTTCAGAGTCTTCTCTCAGGCAGGGGTAAAGAATATCTGTGTAAAGAGATTATGGCCAGTATTGCAGGCTAATTTGATATACAATGATCAAAGTTTTCTTAAGAATTCAAAATTATGCCATTTCAAGGAAAAACTGACAGTTTCAAAAAATTAGCCTCAATGAACTCTGACATTTCTTTTAAGCCTACATTTTAAGACTAAATACTGAGATTTAGTGTTACTGATGTTAGGTCAATCCTTTCATCAGTTTGAATGCTAAAAGAATTTGAATTTGTCATGGGGAAATAAAGTCTGATGAAAAGAACCTCAAAATGAAGTTACTGTCTGGGGCTGCAGCACTATTCTGGAAAGAATTCCAAGGAAATTTGGATATAACCCTTGAAGTCATTGTGTGCATGGGTCTTGCCTAAGGAATCCAGAAAACTTACAGAATTCTAGAAGTACATCAAAATACAGAACTTTGTCAATCACGTTCAGTAAGTTCCCTTCCTAGACTTGAGAGCTTGTGACGATTACAAGGGCAGAAGAAAAGAAGGGGCTCTTTTTGTCTCTTCTAACTTGTGGACTTGCTATGTTTAAAAGCAGTGCTGAAAAGGAGATAGACTAGTTATGAAGGACATATATAGCTCTACCAAAAATAAACTAGTTTCTACAGATTTAAAACAAAATGATTCTTTTGCTGCTCCAGTTAATAAGTTATAGAACATGGTCACAAAATGAGTTTCTCTTCGTGGGTGCTTAATATACTAAACATGCATTGATTGTCTTGTAGGTAACTGCTAGAGAACTAATCATCCAGCTAACATTCAGCCAATTAAAAAAAAACACTGAGTGGTTCATTAATACATAAAGTAATGAAAATTCCAAGTCACTTGTAGATTACAAAGTCCCTGTACACAAGACAGATGGATTAGGAATGGCTAAGATCGTATTGGGGTAAGGATGTTGCCAAGTTCAAGTCCAACTCTTTCTTTTCCTTAAACACGTGTACTCTAATAACTGCAGTCGAAGAAAATTAGCTCAGTCGCTGCCAAGAACCTCTGCTCACACACTGAGAGCAATTGCACTGGGAATTTTCATGTTCTTGTTCAAAAGCACCAGGGAATAACATAGTTAGCCCCACCTCCAGCAGCAACTTCTCAGTCTACAGAAAATTACAAACCTCTTCCGTTTTTCCTAGATTTGAAAGGGTGAAAACAAAGGATTCTACCATTTCGTGCCACCAATTTCACCATCAGAAATCATTATTTTTGTTCTCAGCTGCAGTGCATAAGAACCAGCCCCAGCCATATGTCTGAGAACATCTTTGAAATTTCCCACCAATCTCTGTTTCTCGTCTTAGTAGATGAAACTTTTTATTTGCTGAGTTATTAGTAAATATTCTTACAACTACTAATTTATGCAGGAATGAATTTTCTTAAAAGTTTGTACGTGATTTACCAATGGCAGTTCTTTAGAAGCGATCATCTAAAAATATATCGACAAGTGGAATTAACAATTTGGCCTCGAGTTTAAATGCATAATATGTCAAGCTGAATATAAAAATAATGTATATAATTTGATGATGCATCATAATGGGACGTAATTGACTCACCATGCTACTGCTATTTCTATTTAAAAGAGGACCTAAATGTAGTAAAACATAAAAATGCAAAAGTAATTTTGACATCAAGTGCATTTACAATATTGTTGCATTTCTGTCTCTAGATAGCTAACAGAAAATCATACCAAAGTAGATTACAGCAGTTAAAATTTTCATTTTCTGATACATAACGGTGGGACAGAAATTCTTAACTTGTCCAGTGGATGAACATGCAACTGAGTCATCTCCATGTTCCTAATGAAGACTCTCTGGAGGATTCTCATATCATGCCTCTATGTTTTTATTTTTAATTTAGTAACATGCACAAATATTCAGAGAGAATAGGATTAAGACAACTCATTTTGCATATGGTCTCTGAATATTCTGTAATGCTATTCTGTATCCTCTAAAAAATTTAAGTAGTTGATTAGAAAAAATAAATTTTTAATACAGGTTAGCAAATTCTCCGCTATACTAATTGCAGAGGGAATGGCACTGCTGATACTGCCTTGGCTCCTTCTACACTAAGCATCACTGGAGTATTTTCTAATAAAACAACAACAGCTGTTCCTAGATATATGATGCCAATAACAGTTGCCAGTCACAAAAATCTTGTGATAATATAGTCACTTGCCTTTAGTATTGCATGAAAAAGCAGGTAAAATATACTGACAGGACTTGGAGAAAACAACATAATACCTGGCATTTTGCTACCTGTTATCATAAAACTCTGAGCTAATCAGTCTCTCTCTGAATGCAGAAAAGATAGAAAAAAATTTGAAGGGCCACAAAAGAGTAGCATGGTGTGTCAATCTCTCAGTGTCTGCATGAAAACAGATGAGAAAGAGGACTCAGCTGAAGGCAATGATGTGATTGACTTGGACATTAGTAGATCTTTCTGCCCATCCTGTGGAATTTCACACTAGCATTTATAATAGACACCATTCAATCAAGAAACTTGCTTAATTGGGGTGTTTCCTAGGAAACTAATACCACTGTGTAATTGTAGCTCATTCAGTGACCAATGTAAAATGGGATACTTCCTGGTAACTGTATAATGTTCATGTGTAATGGGTGGCATTTTTGTAAGTTTAAATCAGGCAATGAAATTATCCTGATGTTTTTGAAACTAATGTAGGCAAAAATAAACTTTTTTTCATACACAGACTGGTATTAAATCCTCACAGGTCAAGGTTCTCTGAATTGTTGCAAATGGTTATTCAGATACTCTATAAAACATCAGATACGAATATGTCCTATTTCAAATCGTGAACATTATATTTGGTGGAGTTTGGCTCTTGCAGCTGGTAGTGAGATACAACCTTCTTTCCCACTGTAACAAGAGCTTTAGTAAATTTTTGCTTAGAGGTAGGAAAAAACTAACAAGCAAAGGCTCCTGGGACAATATAAAGACAGATTTTCATAATATCATCCGAAAGCACATTATTTCTGGGGCATATTATGTAGTTTTTATCTGTACTAAGATAAAGAAATTGCTTCTCTTAGACTCAGCATTCAGTAGGCTAACGGCAGATCAAAAAAAGGGGAATGTAAAATGTTACAAGATGATGATGCAACTTCTACTGAAGTGAGAATATCCTTTCCATTGAAATCATAATGCTGAACCATGCTGAGGATATGTGAAGGAAAAATTGGGTAATTCTTGATACAGAATCTCCACTGAAACTTTTCTGTACTGTATCCTATACTCCCTGTACTATAGCTGTATGTTTTTCCAGTTATTCTTTTTTAGCACTTCTTCCAATATGAAGATGCGTACAGATATTATTTTGCTCCTTCCAAAATGGTACAGGTCCAACAACACATTTAAATATAGCAATATATGCACATAGTTTCATGCCCAGTCAGTGGGCACCACTGAGAGGAGTCTGGTTTCCTCTTTACCTCCCCTGCTTCGTCAGGTATTTTGACATTTTGGTAAGACCTCCCCAGAGCTTTCTCCTCTCCAGACCAAACAGCGCCAGCTCTCTGCTTCACCTGATATGGTGGATGTTCTGATCCATTAATGAGGTTCTCCACTGTTTGCTGCACTTGTTCTAGTACATGCTCAAATGTCATGTACTGGGGGGTTAAGAATGGGTCTCAGCACTCCAGATGGGTCTCACCAGGACTGAGGCAATGGACAACTTCCCTTAACCTGGTAATGCTGGTAATGCTCTTCTAATGCAGCCCAGGATTCTGTTGGCCTTCTTTGTCACGAGGGGAAAAATTTGCACTATATTTGTAGTAGTCGTATTTTGTAATTATATTGAGCGCTAACATAGGACCAAAGTTGAATTTTGAAGTTTACTGAGCTTCGTAGTAGAGCTCCTAGTTGTTGAATCACCTATACTTTGTGGGACAACAGTGTTTAGTACAGGGCTGCAGAATCAGTTAATGTCTAATCCCAGTTTCTCTTAAGTGGATTAATCTAATTTCCAATTAGAGTAGGAAAAAGGATACATCTGAGTGTGTTTCTTAAAGAGGAAGAAACTGAGGGGAAGTGAAACAAAGGATAAACTTCTTGGTCCCTTCCAAATTCTGGAAGCTTAGATGGCCAGCATTATTATTTAGAAGCGTCAAATGAGAAAACAAGTTTAAAAACCATACAGCGCTGTCCACAGCGGCAGCCTTAAGCGCTGTATCTGATGGGGGTTCTCCCCCATAAAGGCTAATGTGTAAGCACAGCATCCTTCCTATTCTGCAGTGCCTAGCCTTGTGTGTATAGCCCCCTCCAGTGTACTTAGCACAAGTGGTAGATCATAAGATTTTACTGAAGGTTTAAAAATTCCAGTGGAGATAAGTCTTTGGTATCACCAAGGTAAAAGCCCCTCCCTGCTGCCCCTCTGTTACATTCCTCTAGCCAGGCAATAAGACAAGCAAAGGAATAGAAATGAGAGTCAAGAAACAAATTCTTACCCTCTTTGTTTCTACTTAAAGAAATACTGCAGTTCCACCAGCCAAGTACATGCTCCCATGTAGGTAATGTCATGGCTGGCATTTGTTTAATAAAACCACCATCTACTGAAATGTTTCTCAGGATATGCTTTTCTTTTGCCATTTACTTATTAGTGTTCACTATAAGTTAGAATTAAGAAGAATTAAGTTTATGACTAGTATGATCTGTTTAATAGGCCAAATAAGCAACAAGAAATAACCTCGTGTTAGATGGTGACAAACAATGAAGCAGAGACATATGTTTGTTCTGTTCCCCAAGCATAAACAGAACACAGAGTTTCCCTGACTAATAAATTTACTTTCGTTTTAATTAAAACAGAACATTTAGTTACATTTCCTCTGTTCTGTCAAAGAATTAAATAGATAAATGGCTAGCAGGAGAAAAAATGACAACATTTTCTTTAGTGCCCCAACTGCACGCATAACCGATTACTACCCATCTGTTCACTAAAGGTGTAGGAAAAGCACATCGTATAAAGCCGTATTCCCTTAAAAAGGCTTGCTAAAATACTTTGGGTTTGATCCCATATCTTCCAAAATGAAAAACGTTTCTCAAAAAGTAGAATTTGTCAGTTCTGTTTTGGTATAACATTAGATAAGCTGTTGTCATTGTTTTAGTCTTCTGATTCTTTCTACCATTAAATCAAAGCTCCTGGAGGGTGGCTCCCCTTGAGGAAGTGATTGCAATGGCAATTCTATAGATTCTAGCCAAGAAGGAACCGTTAAGTAAACATTCGCATGCAAGACAAGACAGAAGACTCCGCTCACTTTCTCTGGTAGTAAGGCTAACAGCTGAGGTTTGATTGATGCATATAGTCCAGGAAGGTTCTAATTTTGCTTTAAGAAACTGAAGAACTGGATTATCAGCCACTTCCCTTGGTATTTCTATTTTCTAATGGTTAATGACTCCTGTATTTGGTAACTCAATTTAGTGGCTTTCAGGAGTTTTTAAGAAAATCTGTTCCATCTGCTAATAAAATGCCCCATTCTTTCAGTCATGTTAGAGGTGTGTAGGTAAACGGGAGAAGTACAAAATGGGACAGGATGCATCCAGCAGTGTTGAGTGGAGTGACTGTCATCATTGGAGAGATACTTCCTGCTACAGAATACAGAAAAGTTTGGGTTGGAAGGGACCTTTAAAGGTCATCTAGTTTCAACCCCCCTGCCACGGGCAGGCACACCTTTTGCTAGATCATGTTGCTCAAAGCCCCATCCAAGATGGACTTGAACACTTCCAGGCAGTGGGCATCCACAACTTCTCTGAGAAACCTATGCTGGAGCCTCACCACCCTCCCAGTGAAGAATAAATCTAATCTAAATCTACCCTCTTTTAGCTGAAAGCCATTGCCCCTTATTTTAATACTACATGCCCTAGTCATAATTTGTAGGTCTCTTTAAATACTGGAAGATTGCAATAAAGTCTCCCTAGAGAGTACTCTTCTCCTGGATGAACAACGCCAACTCTCTCAGCCTGTTTTCACAGGGGAGGTGCTTCAGCCCTTTGATCATCTTCATTGCCCTCCTCTGGACTCACTCCAACAGGCCCGTGTCGTCCTTCTGATGGGATCCCCAGAGCTGGACTCAGTACTCCAGGTGGGATCTCACAAGAGCAGAGTAGAGGTGGAGAATGACCTTTCCCCAACCTGCTTTTCACATTTCTTTTGATGCAGTTCAGGATACAGTTGGCTGTCTGGGCTGCAAGTGTGCATTGCTATCTATTAAACAAACACAGAAATTCTTCAGCAAGTGAAACATGGCAAACCATGTCCATCTTCCAAAAACAATAAGAAGGAAGATCCACAGACCCACAAGGCTGGTCAACCTTACTTGAATCCCTGTCAAATTTAGCTTTTCAGGACAGCAACCTGACTTGGACTGGCAAGTATGGATTTACCAAGAGAAAATCTTGCCCGACCAACTTGTCTTCTCTGATGAAACAGCTGGATGTAGACAGCAGGGCAAATACCTTCCCTCAATCTGAGTAAGGCTTTTGACACATTCTTTCACAGTATCCCCATAGTCATACTAAGGACTTTATGGGTTGGGTGGAACATAAGGTGGTGAAAGTCTGTCTGGACTGTCTGAGAACCACTTGTATCACGAGTCAATATTGGTCTAGACACTATTTAGCATCTTCGTCAACAACATGAACAATAGGACATTATGCAACTTGACAGATGAATCTTCATTGGAGGTTTCTTTGAAATTGCAAAACTAAGGTAGATATCTTAAAAACAGACCAGTCCTTCCTTTTTACTCTCCTGTATTGACAATAGCAAAAGTAGTTTCCACGTTAGTCACCTATAATAGCTCTGCATGCCCGTCACCCAACGAACGAGCCAGTCTCATTTCTCACGTGGTAAGAAATTCTGTTCTCATTGGCTGTGCTAAAGACCAGCAAGTCAAATTCTTAGATTTGTAGGATCTGCAATGAGAAAGGAAAAATCGCAGAAATTTGCATTTATTACTAAAAGAGCTGGACTTACCTATATGGATGCAAAGAACAGACTACGCAGTAAGAAAACGACTGGTTTTACAATATTGGTTTTAGTGTAGCAGAAAAGCATGATCTAAAGTCATAACACTATTTAAAATTATGATTGACAAGGAAGGGTTAACCACTTGTTCCTTAAAGAATTTTAAGATAGAAATATTTAACAACAAGTTTTTCAAAGCTAAAAGTTTGTTTACTCTCTCTTTCTAGTCCTTTTTAATATAGGGCTATAGATCACTGATCCTTTCTAATTTTTCTAAATGATTCAATAGAAGTGGAGCTTCATTGTTGTAAATGAAAACTCAGTGTACACTATGCATAAATTTATGCATATAACATTTCACTGCTTGTATTTTAGCACTTACAGTATGTGGACTGTTGTCTGTTCAGATGTTTTAAGCTTATACTAGGTAATATTAATTTCATTTAATATAAATTTGATTTTGACCTTACATGCTACTGTATTGTACCACATCTAAAAATATCAGTGGCATTTAATGGAATCAGTGCATCACCATAACCTAAATGAATAGGCAAAAATCGATCTCCAGCATTATTCTTTCTTGTCCCAATGCAATATCAGTATTAATAAACAGACATTATTAAATTCCAACACAGACATTATTAAATTTAAGGTTTTATTTCCATGTCCAAGACCTAAGTCCTTTAATACATCTTTTAATTAATAATGTATTTTTTAATTTCATTGCTTCTGCTGTAGTATGTTTTTTAAGCCTGTCTATTGTAGAAAGGTTCCTCAGTATCACCAAAGTTGGAAGATAAACCACTATCTAATGTTAGTTATTAACGTGCTTCTGTTAATTTTATGGAAACCTAAGTTCAAAGAGCCTGTTACAGAACATGCATTTTCAAAGCTAGTTAGGGGACAACCCAGATTTTTCTGCCTGGAAAGAGCAGAATTTCTCTGAAGTCTTCGTATTACTAAGGGGAAAGAAGAAGGACCTGGAAGCAGAAACACTACTTGAGAGCAGCTGCCTTTCAAGGTTGTCCAAAACCTTTCCCAAGCCTAGAGGGGGAAGCCAGATGATGTGCAAAGTGCATCACCCATCTGCACTGATGTGATCCCGAAGGGCACTGCACGCCTGAAGGCAGCAGGGCACGCAGCAATCAGAGAAACTGCTGGCACTGCAGGCATTACTCCACCACAAACGACCCCAGGAGTAGATACACAAAAGGGAAAGACGCTTGAATACCTATAGCCCAAGTCAGGGGCTTTTACTTGCAAGACAAAAATTAATACACAGAAATTTTCTTCTACTTTTTTTTTTCTCTTTTTTTAACCGGTTCACACTTCTGCTTCCTGTGAGTAGGGTTTGCTCGTCATTTGTTACAATGGAAAAAAGTCTTAAAAACCTCTTGCTGGGTTAGATTTACTCAGGGAGTTCAGCAGTACAACAGCATAGGGAAACATGCAGCCCTTAGCCTCTTTAAAGGGTGAGCTAGTACTGGGGACAGCTCTGGAAGGAAGAGCGTATCAGAAGGCAAAACCATCTGGTTTTCAGACCAGCAAAAGCCAGTTCCGGAACTGGCAGATTCGTTAGCTTTAAACTGCTGATAGCAGGGAGGAGCATTCATATAAATGGATGAATTCAAAAAGTCTACAGTCAACTTAAAAAGCCTTGGTAGAACTTTGACAAGAGTTAGGAAAAGGAAATTTGATTTTTTTTTTGTTTGTTTTGCAAAATATCTCATTTCTTTCACTACACTTTTCCCTCAAACAAAATCAGTTATGTATAATGCAAAAACTTAGTAGATAAAACCAAACACTAGTGCCTGATACGGATAAGGGAACTATTTTATTATTAAAGCTACCATCATTTACGCATTTAAAACATCTTAAATGCAACTAAAGCAAAGTAATAGTTGCATAATAATCACACATACACAGGAAAATCTGCAAATAAAAACCCCCACTTAATAGTTTTTTAAAAAATTATTTGTTTTTCAACAAAAATTCACAGTAATACCTGAAAAGCAGGTTTTCTTCTTAGCTATACTCAAGACAAATCTTAGTTGTACTCTGCAATGGAAAGAAAGCCAATCATCTGTGTACTGAAATTGGTTCTGGTTTTGAATGTCTTGTATGTTACATGATTTATCAAAACAGTATCCCATGTCTTCACTGCTGATGTGATCTTGTGAGTTTTCAAAAAAGATATTATAGAATAGACCTAACTATGAAAAGAATGATCAAGAAATTATGTTTATTGATGTGTAATATGCCAAAATTTAGGACTGTTAAATTGATGACTCATGTCAGTCTACTGTGACTAAAAAATGTTAATTGACTTTTAAAATAGATAATATTTCATAATGTCAAGGAAATACCAAGAACCAGTCATGACTGATTATTTTTAGAAATTCAAATCTTATTAATGCCTCAGAGATACCACCATTTTTGTGCACATTGAAGTTTCCTCCCATGCAGTTCTTTGGTAAACCCAAAACATTTCTTGAAAGACATTTCTGGCTTGCCTTAAAGTAGATAAAATGTCTTTATAACATGTTGCAGGTATCAATATGCTTTAAGCACTAGTCTGTCTTTTCAGCTAGCACATTTTCTTGAAGACTAGCATGTTGAACTGATGTTTTGAGTGAGAGGCTCTAGAGAAAACTATCAAAATGCTCTTCATTCACAGTGTTTTAAAGAACAAAACTGGAATGATTACAGCGATTACATTCCTGACTTGCCTGATAGGTTGGATATAACTGCCAGTGTAATAAACTTTAGTCAGTGTCAATGACATCCTCAAAATTTAAGACACTCTCTCCCATGTTTCATAGCTGCCAGATGAAAGATGCACGATCATCAAAAATATACTTTTGCTTTTTCTTTTTGAGATAGTCTTCAGAGAAATTCTGAAATCAGTTTATTTCTTTCCTCTGTTTGAGGAAGCAGGCAAAACAGACTGTAATGCCTCCAATTATGGAATTCTTATTTCTCTAGTATCTTTAGCTTCATTATGACACTCACCTTCTTTCCCCCTTTTCCACCATTTGGTTTCTCAGAGTATCAGAATGTGGGAAAATGACTGGAGGTAAAATCAGAGAAAACTGAGAAGTTATATTCACACTCTTAACAGGAATTATAACAGGACAGAAATGTTAGGGTGAAATGCAGTTGCATCCTTGGATGGGATGCAGTCAGCATGCCCGAATTCCCCCACACAAGACATGCTAAGGGAAATGAAATGGAGGGTGGAACTGATTGAAGACACTGCAGCCAGGCTTTGTTGAAATCCTTGCAAGGGAGGGACCTTGGTGGTACCTTGTAGCTGATAAGCCCCCTATCAGGTGTTAATCAAGGGAGAAAAAAGATGTCCTGCTGTTGAACCAGCAACCATGGTGAGATCACAGATGCCATACTGATGCACACGTCCATCCCAAAGCTACCCATCTCCAAGGTACCACCGCCCCTCACAGAGAAGTGTTCTCTGTTTTATCGACTATATCTTAGAATTTTACAGTGGCAAAGGTATGTATAACTGGAATTACTCCAGCTCCACCTAGACATGAAGAAATGGTATAAAAGTAAGTTAAGAATGGGACAAAGTTAGGGAAGACTCCATGGTAATTTTTGAGATGAGTCTGTGGGCTGAACCTGTCTTCTTCCCCATAGGGTCTCCTATTGGGTAAGAACCGTACTCTAATGCATGCTGAATGATGATCTCAAGCCAGCTTGTGTTTGGGATTAGAGCTTGTCAGTGTCTGGCTTTAAATACATTTTTGCAGTCAGATACTATCACTGACAATCTGCGAACCTTCACCTGTCACAATCTTCTTAATAAAGAGTGTTCCGTAAACTGTTAGTGTGAGTCCTTCATGGGTGCTGGCAGTCGCTGTCAGCAGGTAACGTGATCAAATAAAGATGTGGAGACCTGGGAGGAGGTCTTTCTGTTGGCTTGTGACCCTGAACAAGTCAGTCCAATCACTCTCTTACCCAGAAGATTCAGAGAAAGGTCTCCATAACTGGATGCTGACAGACTCGTTGGGCACAAGGACCTTGACTTTCTTGGGATGCTGACAGCCTTTATCAAACACAGAGGGTTTGAGGAAATCCCTTTTCACATGACACAGTATCTTTGGTATCTCCTGTATTCCATTGCTTAATGGCAAATGAGAGCTTCAATTTCAATTTTTTCAATGGAACACATGGTCATTATTTTTATCACTTTGTAGAGTTTTTTATTTTCTTTCTTTACATTCCATTGGTTTCAGTGCTGTCATAGACTACAAAAGAGACGCTGGTGGTTTATACAATTTCAGTTTTTGTCATCATAATGCTAGATTAGCCACTGGATTCTAAAAAGGTTCATATGCATGGCCTAATTATTTTAGAGTGAGCAACTTCCGTGATTGCAGTGACTTTCCATGTGCTTGCAGGATCTCTAAAATATTTCTGCTGATCTGCTTGCAGTAGTACACTTTTAGAACATTTACATGGTTTAGATTTTACAAATGTTATCACAAACTTCAACTTTCAGACACATACCACTATTTCTTAATTAGTTAAAATAATGTCTTCATATTTAGCAGGAATCACTTGTGACAAAAAAAGGTTTTTGTTGGAGTCTGTGTTTTTCCTACAATGCTGAAAGAAAAATCTCTAGCAACAAACTGGAGATTGTTTTGCAGTGAATTTGTGTTAAATATTTTACAAACTCAAGATCAAGTCCAGTATGATATTACACTGAGAAACCCCATAGCACATTCAATTCACCATTAACTTCACTGAATCTACAATAAGTGAGCGTTTGCCAACTCTTTACTTCTCAACCAAGATTTAAATCATCTACTTTGAACTGTGTCAACATGATTAATTACAGAAAGAACTCATTAGTGGGACCCCTTAAAAATACAGAGATGAATGGAATGGGAATTGAGAATTAAATTCTGCTACTGTTAACAAATTTCACTGTTGTTTCCATATGCCATTTACAAATTTACATTAGAGTTGGTGGCCATCTAGCCCTTGGATAGATGGAAATATGTCAGCAGGTTAAAGATAGACAAAATAACACATATTCAGCAGACAATTTGGAGGTAAAATTGTCCTACTACGGAGATTTATTTTATGTATGTCAAAAGTATTACAGTGTTCTGCGCGTCCTAGGAGTAAACAACCATCAGACAATGTAGCTCTACAAGGATATGTGTGTATACATCCGACTGCCAAATCAAGAAAAGGATACATGAGGACCACACCGTGCTAAAATGAGGATATTGAGATGCACTCACAAAAGCGACTCGCTGAAATGATTCAAGGTAACTTCTCTCTATCTCTGTCAAGGAATCTTATGCAATATAAAATATTTAGGGCTTTTTTCATTATTTCTGTCTTACTTTTAGGGTTGAAACTGAGATATATTTGTATTTTATTCCCTTGAAAAATTATCACATTCAATTCCCTAGCCTTTCTTATGCAGGCTACTTTTTGATAGAAATAGTAAAGCCTTATTTTTAAGCCTTTTTGTCTGCCACCAGCTCTTGCAGAATTTTAGTGAACTCCAAATGCCCTTAGTATTAGAATTTCATTTATATCTTTCAGTTTTGATGTTTTTAATAGGCGTTAAATAAAGTTAGGTTCAGAGCTTTCAGGTATTATTTTTATTCATACTATATCCTCTTTGCCTATTTTTAGCGTCAATGTAAAATTATTTGATTTTTCTTCTAAATCACTATTTTTCATTCTTTCCTATTTGCATTTTTCCCCTTTGTTCTCAGTACAGGAAATGTAAACTTAAAAATATTTACTGCTTTTTTTTTTTGCTGTGAATATTTATTTCATATTTCGAAGTTCACATAATTTCTTACAAGTATTTGTTTTACTGGCACATTTTTTACCCTTTTTTTTTGTTTTGGCTGAGCAAGGTTGCTGCAGCATTATGTTATTTCTTGAAGACCAAGAAAAGACCAGTTTTAGCTATAAGAGCTGTGTTGGAATAAAATTCATATTTTGGGCTCCTTACCTGTGCTCTTCCTTTTCAAAGGAATGGGTAGATTAAAAAGTTAAAAGAAAAAGGTTCTATCCCTTTTCCCTCTTTGCAATTGTTGCTTCAAACAATTGTTGCTGAATACCAAGATTCTTTTAAGTTGGCTATACTGAAGAGGAGGAGAATGTGATTGACAGCTTTAATCCCCAAACACAATGGCCCATTCTACTGCCAAAGTACAGCAAGTTCTTTGTGGTGCGTGCTGACCTTTCTTGAGAATTGATGGGGACCGTAAAGTGAGCTACTGCCTTCATTACATCTCACTTCAAATGCAAGATGTATTTCTTCAGCTGCATCTTCTCTGATATAAATACAAAACTAAATTTACTTGTGCATTTCTACACAAAGTAGTACATCACACAAATGCTTGCAAGATAATGAGTGACAAAACAGCAAGAATGAGTGCTCTTGTTGGCATAAGTGCAGGCTAATACAGACATAAATGCTTCTGAAATTGGTTTAGGGCAACTGGTCTTTGGGAAATGACCTATCAGAAAAGCATAGAAAAATTTCCATGAATTCAAAGCACATTAAATAAAAATTTTCAAGGGAAATAATTGACTGATGAGGCAAGAATGATATATCCTTGTTTCACAAGAAGGAAAGAAAAGTTGTTTGGGATAATCCGAAGAGACAGAAACAGATGAAGTCATCCCATATGAAACATTGTCTAAAAAAAACCCAGAGAAACAAAGATCTCAGCCTTCTCAAACATTTTTTGATTGCATCCATTTTTACTGAGCCTGACTGACCCCTCAGACTTGAGTATCTGTTGCCCGCTTTACAGAGATACAACAAGAAGGATAAAACGCCTACAACATAACAAACCATTCTGATTTAAATTGAATAACTGAGAAGTTTGACCTTTGATACTATGGTTTTACCATGTTCTTCAGATGAAATTATGCAAATCAGATGTTTGGGATATTTATTATCTCTTATCTCTGGGGTATAAAATAAAGCTCATTGCTTGAAATAAATGGGACTTAAGTATTTCTTTAAATTCTTTGGTGAAAATCCATTTAAAAGAAACCTAAGGGGGGAAAAAAGTAGAGAAGGAAAAGTAATTTACAAGAAGTTCCTTCATCAAAATGAATGTTAATTCACTTCTATTTAGACACAATAGGAGCTGATGTAACAGCAAAATGATACAGTGATCAATAAGATGATACAGTTGTACTTTTGTAAGTAGATCCCATTTTCTCTGCTTCCAAAGCACTGGAGCCCAAGGTTGTCTCATCAATATACATATACACTCTTGAAGCGAGGGTGCAAAGAGGAGGGAGCCCAGTGGTGCCTGGTGGCAGGACCAGAGGCAATGGTCACAAACTGAAATGCAGGAGGTTCCCTCTGAGCATCAGGAAACACTTTGTCAGCTGTGAGAGTGACCAAACAGTGGCAAAGGTTGCCTAGAAAGATGGTGGAGTCTCCATCCTTGGAAGTATGCAAAAATTGTCTGGACGTGGTCTTGGAGAACAGGATCTAGGTGTTCCTGCTTGAGCATGGGTTTTGGATTGGATGACCTCCAGAGGTGCCTGCAAACCTCAGCCCTCCTGTGATTCTGGGATTCTGTTCCTTTCATCTACAGTTATTTCTGTTCATCACAAAGCAGAGCCGCTCTAATCAGTTTCATGTTATATCAGTTTATTGAATTTCAGCCATTAGCACATTAAAGGCTATCCTCATCTTGGACAGTCCCAGCCTCTGTGGTGTGTGGTCTGTGCCTGATTCCCCTCCTTGTTCTGATATTATCTTCCTCCCAAAAGTGTGAGGCAAAACCTTCAGAAAGTATTCCACCAGAAACTGGTAAATGCTACTACTTCCTGACACTCCTCAAATCTTGAGCTTTTCACCACATTTGTACACTACTGGTCTTTTTTCAGTATTTATTCTTTTCTTTTTTTTCTTCCTCCGTTTCCAGCAGTAATTACCCATCAGTTTCCCTGTAAAATGCCACTACCCTCTCTTTTTCTTCTCAGGTCTCTCAAAAAGAATAGGAAAACCCAAAATTTAATCAAATCCTCATATCTGTTCCCATACTCTAAGTGAAAGTTATTTTACAGGGGGAATCTATCAAGTAATGTGCTAGTTACTGCATTGGGGCAAGGAGGGCATAAACAAACAAGGCTTTTCATTTAAGTCTGAGTAAGTCAAGCAAAAGTTTGAACCTGAATGTTAGAGGTGAAACCCTAATCGTGAGCTTATTCCCCATATTCTGTCTTACTGACCTGATGTTAAGAAACTCTGGTAAAAGTTTCTGAGAAAGAGATGTGTTCTTGAAGTTTCAGTTTTGTTTCAAGGTGCAGACATTTCCCAGTCTCTCTTCTCAGGACTGCTACTGACAAAAGAACCTGTCAATTACCTGTTAATAGTTCAATTTAATCCATGACCTTTTTCACACTTTTTGTATCCAATTTTTAAAATTTCAGATATTTTAAATATAATTCTATGTCTACTACCCTATGATAGAACAAAGATACAATACAAACAAAAAACAAGATGTAGGAAAGAAAATTTAAAAGGGATTGTTTGTTCACAAAATATTTAATTGCAAACATTCCCTCTCATCCAGCTCTTGAACAATTCAAGAGCTATTGTGAAGTTCCCACAATCTGAAAGGAAACCTGAAAGACAGCACTGGTTCTTTAGGAAAGCTAGCCCATCTTCTAGCAGATGGTTAAAATATTTCACCAAGCAAAAAGCCCTTAGAGTGGAGAAAGAATAGAAAATTAAAATGAACACAGTACTTTGGGCACTAGAGAAGTCATCGGTATTCCGTATTTTAGTGATGCTGATGTAATGACTATAAAGTGCAAAAAGCTGTAACCCATGGGCTCGAGACAGAAAAGAAAACACAGTGGAAGAAAAGTAAACCAATGATGACTAGTGCAAACAGACAGGGAAGTGCATATTGACTTGCAGACTCTGAGCACGCTGTGGCTGCTCTGTAGATCTGCATTATCACAATCCAGTAGGAATCATTAGATCTCCTTCTCCGGCCTGCTGTAAAATACAGGCCTGTGAGTGTAGGACAAAGCTAATGAGATAAGCATTTTAAGGGGAAGAAAAAGGAATAATACAAGAAACAAACAAACGAATAAACAAATAAAAAACCACCCAGAACTTTCCCCCAATCCCCCAAACCAACAAAACACACCAATAGAAGGATTAAAATTTCTCTTTTTGAAATCTACTTCATCTTTACAGTAGTGATATGCTTTCTATTTTCCTTACCTTTATTAATTCAGTTTCATTAATTATCCTGACAGCTAGAATGCATATGTTAGTAAAATGGTAATTTTGGACAACTTTCAATCAAGCACATTGTCACACTTTGTCACCAAGGCTGATAAAACCTGTAATTTTCAGCTATCTTGTCTATTGACACTGTTCCTGTATCTAAAGACCATGCTGGAGTAAATTGAACTCTTCAACTCTCATTTCAGGGGACTTATTTTTCTCATCTTGGATAATTCTTTTACCTTCTTGTTAGAAATACTGCATAGCTCTCTTCACATCTTTTTGGCAGTAAAACAGCCTGAGCTATACATTATATTTTAATAGTGGCCTTTCTATGTGTGCACAGAAATAATATCACTTTCTCCTTTCTTTTCTTTGGTCTCATTCCTGCACATTCAAGGGCCAATTCAGGGTTTTTTCCTTTGTCATATTAGGGTGTTGAAACTTATTTTTGAGGCAATTTTCTGTGATGATTCATTAGCAGTTTCCAGAGAGAGCAATTTTCAGAAAAAGGTGCGCCATCGTAAGAGAAAACTGGATCATGAAAGAACTTAATTTTGGAGTATTAGATTTCCTTCTGTTGAATTGCTCTACTTTCATTAGGAAATAGATTAGAGGATCATTCTACAAGCTGTGCCTTGCCTTTCTGATAATTTACTATATAACCAACACGTATTCCACCTGCATGCTCTCCCAGTACTTATCTGACCTGGAAATTACCAACACAAGATTATGGACAAACCTTAATTACTCAGACTTCTACTAAATATTATAAGGTTGCCTTGATTCCTAGGTAGATATTTTTCTTTCCCCTCAGGTAATCCTGAAGTCACCCCTTTAATCAACATTTTTACAATTTCATTTTTGAATCTGCCTAATATGAGATGATACATAAAACAAGTTTTCTTGAATCAAAATACTGCTGATAAAGCAGATAATTTAGAGAATTTGAGTATGCTGTATGAACTCAAACATGTGTATCAATTAGATATTTGACATGGATACCAGAATATCTTGTTTATAAATACTTAATTTATGCAACTAAGGTGGGTTCACATTGATGACATATGGTATTTCCTAAACTGTATTATGACACTTGAATGATTTCCTGGGATCTATGTCAGACTAACTAGTCTATGCAGATCCCAAAGCTTTATCTCTTTCTCTACTATCCCATCTTCTAAGTATTCATCTTGTTCAAAAAATAATGCTCGCAGTTTAAAATCATTCAAAACACTCTTGAAAGATGTGTAATCTCAAGTTTCTCATGGGTTCCTGTTTGAATCCCTTTAATTTCAGCTGATGTTATTTCATGTCCTCCTTCACTACAGATGAAACTCTTCAGTCAAATGAGAAAGAGGGCATCTCTACTTCTGTTCACATAGGTTTCTGCCTAAAAGGATGAGCACAGGGAAGTCTATATCTGACTACAGAGTCTACATAACAATTACAAAATAAGAGCAGACTCTGGGTTTCCCTGTGTCTGTCCAGTGTCAGTGTAGTAAGGCAAAAATTAATTCTGGCCTTAAGGCAGGGAAGAAGACCAGCTGTCAGTACAGAGATGGAATAAGCATTTCTAAGTGGAAATCAGTTCCTCTTCTGTTTGAAGAAGGCTGCTATAAAAATATCCTAGTCAAATATATTTCTGTTCCAAGAATATATGGTATAAATTTTAAAAAGGGCCATCATATGAAATTGAGAACACAGTTTCATTCAAATTTAAGTAGGCAAGAAAACAATTTAATTAGCATATACATTTAGGATAAATTTTATGAATGGTACATTTGTTTTCAAAATATGTTGACACTTTGCATGAACAAATTACAAAACTGAATTATCCATATGTATAAAAGCTGCATTTAGGTAAAATATACTTCAATCCAGAATTCACCAAATAGAGTCTTTCTTTAGTAGGCTCCTGAAGTACTGTGCAAGATGTAAGAAGCTGAAATGAAATTTACTGAGGTCAAAAGCCTTCCCTCCATGCTAGTAACAGAAAACAAAATATTTTTAATATGAAGAGTTCTGTCATTTTTTGAAGTAGAATTCAATTCAGTCTTCAGTCAATCAAATTATGTTTAAAGGCAGGATATGCAGTAATTTTAAAATTGTAATTAAGTTCCACCTAATAAAGATTGTATGTACCAATTCTGAAAGAAATGAAGTCTTGATATTTGTCCTATAGCTACAAAAACACTACAAAAATTGAATGTGACAGACTAAACTCTCAGGGTTTCTCTTCTCCCTATTCAACTCCTACAGGCCAATTTCTGCCTGCAAAATATAAAGCAACCAAATCCAAATGGTGATACATGGCAGGGATCTCAAGAAGAGTGCTGGCTTACATATTCTTAAATGCAGACTCAGTTCTTAGAGAAACTCAAACTTTAAAAAAACATATGTATGAACTTGGATTTTAGCTACAGCTCTGTTTTATTCCAGCAATTCTTAAGACCTGTTAGTCTCTTCCCATAATTTATTTTCTTGATAATATCTCACATTTTCGCTTCAGAGTCATTTTGATAGATACTTTCAGGCTAATTGGTTTTATTCAGTTTATTCCGTATGGTAAGATTTACCATTAGTTGAAAGAATGGTGTGGGTTCCTAATACTAACTGTTCACTAGCTTGTGAGGTTTCTTTTGGTAGATTCAGCTTTGATTTTTATGATCTGAAATGTCTTTACCTTTGATACCTCCTTGGTGCCAGCATTTTTTTTTCTATTCAAGAACAGAAAACACAGCTATGCTAATGACTTTTTTGAGCTCTTTAAACTGTCTAGTTTTTCATTGTACCAATCTAGCGGCTGAATGTTTATTATTATTATTATTAATGTGAAAAAGCAATAGAGGGCAGGCTAATTACCTCTCAGCACAGGTAAGGATGGTTGTTGATGGTAGCTGACTTTTATGTTTGTAGCCAGGAGAGAATTTATTAGCAGGACTGATTCGCTAGGCAGCACAAGGACTGTCTATCACTGCAGTGTCTACCTTCAGACAAGCAATAACACTATGATTCCAACTTTCCTGTTTAGGTGGAAAAGAGAAAAGACGTGATGAAATTTCCATGAAGTCTGCAAAATGCTTTTACTAAACTGTTCTGACCCAAGCAGAAAGACATAGGGATATCTTGCTGGATAGTGATGTAGGGATTAAG
>VZTA01000428.1:0-25613 GCA_013398855.1 Mohoua ochrocephala | reverse complement strand
TAAGTTCTTACCAAAGTGACACAGTCTTTCCAATTCTACACTTCCAGTTTAAAAATATGGCTGCTACCACTTTCTCATTTTTTTGTAACATGCCAAATAGAAATATATTGTAAAAGGACAAGGATCCAAATACTGCAATATTGCACACATTGCAGAGCTGTCCTAATACCAATGGGCATCCATCATATCTCACATGTGAACCTCTACACTACAAATCCAACAAGCTTGCTAAGTTTCTTAATATAGGTTTATTCCTTCCCTTCTTCTCCCAAATTCCTGGACACTCTTCCTGCTGTTATCTTGGAAATGTAGGAAAAAGTGAGAGAAGGTTTTCATAAATTATCTCAAAGCAAAAACTGCTGCTAATATAACAGCAGTAAACACATGGTAGTTTGGAAAAAGACTGGTGTGTGCTTTTTTTTTTTGATTATGCTACTCTGGATTGATTTGGATTGTGTTCTGTGTCAAAAAACTGCTGAACAATGGAGCATAGGTTCTTTGGTTTTGATCAGTTAGTTACTAAAATGACAAAGGAAGGGCTTTGTTTGAAAAGGATTTTGATAGCACATTACAATTGTTACTCCCACTTTCTTATTATAAGAAAGATTTTTCTAATTTCTAACAGTTCAGCAGATACTCCCTTGGAAACAGTCAAAATCAAAGCACAGCCAGAGCGAATATGAGTTTAGAAATAAATCCAAACATAAAAATCTTTTAGACATTCATTTAATCAAAAAAACAATGTTCATACTACTTATAGGCACAGAAACTGTATCATCTCTCTAAGTTCTGGCTAAATATTACACTGGTGGAGACATCAAAAAATAAAAACTAAAGACAAAGACCATCCAAGAGCTGAAGCTCAACTGAACAGCACTAGTTCACAATTAAATAAAACTATTCAGCATATAACCCCAATTATCCAGACATGTGGAAAGATATAAGAAAACTTTAGATAATTGGAGAAGTCCGCTGGCAGGCCTATAAATTCCCTGATCCCAAACACAGAGTTCAAACTTGCTAACAGCCTCTCCTCCTAGGTTGCCAAGGCTCAGTGAAGGGAGTTGCATTTGACTCTGGAGTGCATGTCTTGTAAGGAGGATGAAATTCTGATGTAATGACTTGAGCTCATAAACTCCTCTGTGTTCATGTCTGACGAGTCCAGTCTTATGTTCTGGACTATGCCATGAAAAACTGATTTTCTTCCTACAGATTCTTAACATCCTGAAAATTAGGAATTTGAAGAGGTCAGGAAATGAGAGAGTTCAGGAAAGCAAGAGAGTGCCAACATATTACAGCCAAAATTATAGTATTATTTAAGTTGAGGTTTTTTCTGACACAAACTCCAGTGGAACTGAGATTCCATTCCTAGCTACCATATCACTACCATAACTGATTAACTACAGATAGATTTCCAGATGTGTCAGACACCCCTCACATCGAACACATTGGTAGGCGTATGATCCCTATTTCCATGTGGTATCTACTATCCTTAGAGTATATGCACCCGCGTTTGTACAAGGCTCCTTCAGCCTACAAACCTTTGCCTGTTCCATTTGGTATGGAGGGAACTAGGTGGCAGAGGAGTGAAGGAAAGGAAAGCCCAAAGGTCAAAACCAAAACCTAAGGAAAGACTGTTCTGTCGATCCCCCAGCAAGCCCACGAGTCACCAGCTGTCCAGTTTTTAGCAGAGACTGCTTAGCACCGCCTAAGACAGATGGCTGCAGAAATGTTAGCTTAGACTTAAAGTTTTCTTTAAAGTATAACCAGTCCCAAGCACTAACTTTCTGTTCTGTTTGGTAAATGTCCTCTGTGGTTCAAAAAATCCAGGCTCCTTATAAAGAACAGAATTCTGCAAGCAAATGTTTTTCCCCTCCTGAAGAAAAGCCAGGGCTTTAGTGTTCCTCGGGTACTATCCAGAATCTATTTAACCTTAAGCCTCCCTTGCTCTGTCTGAATGATAACTTTTGATTTTTACTTGGGAAGTGAAAAAAAGAAAAAAGAAACAAAATGTGATTGAGTGATTGATGGTTATGTAGGTTATTTCATACCACTAAATTAGGATGTGACTTTAAATCTTAATGATTTTATTGTATTAAAATGCAAGGATGACAAGTTGCCATATGCACTGCTCATTCAGTAAATGAAATATCAGTGCACGCTGATCTGTGCTCCTCAGTGATGTAAATGTCGAGCACAAAATTCTCCCCTTCACATGATGAAGATGCAATCCCTATGCCTGGATACAATTATGGTGCAGCTGAAGAGACAGGCTGCATGTGACATTTGGGACTGAGGAATTTAGAGAAGGCTGCTGAACTATGTTGGGAATAAATGGGCTGATACTATTTAGCTCAGGAGCGGAAGGGGAAGGCTAAAATCCCTATAACTCCTTCCTAAATTATCTTGTCCAGTAAAGGTTCATAAGCATACAAGACCTCAAACATGAGAAAATGAAGAATAAATTAATATCATATTACCCAGGTTTGCTCCTAAACTCCTGAGATCAACACCAGACAACTGCCATATCCTTCCCAAAGTGGTAGCAGACTTCAGCAAATCTATCACGTACAACTTAAATCTCTGTTCCTTTCCCACAATTTTTTTTTTCTTAAAGTGACTGAGAGCCATAAACTATGCCTGAAGAATGTGATTTTAGTAACAGTCCAAATAATTTAATAGAATTTTCAAGAATCTGAATCTGAAAAATTACAAGAATGTTTTTCCATCCTCTTGCTATTTTTTTGCTATTTTTGTCGTCCTGAAGTTGGTAGAACCAACCCACTTGATGTATTCATTGTGAAGCTCACACTCAGTACACTTGGGTACAACTAATACTCAGAATTACCACTGCCAGAAGATGCATATCAAATAATAAAGAACAGTATGTGCAAGATGTGATGTCTCTGCTTGCACAGAAACTTCTTCACTGGACTGAGCCTGTTCCTGCTGTCTCTGAGGAGAGCTGAAATTTAACCTGTGCCAAATACTGGAGAGGACTACTGTAGCTTTTTTAAGGTGAACATCAAATACATTTTAAGATGCAAACCGTCTGAATCAAACCAGAAGCAATGATCTTTTTCTTCCTGCATGACTGGGTCACTGTCAGTGTTAAGTGAATTAAATGCATAATTTATTAAATGGTCTCTCTGAGCACTGAAGTCTGTCAGAATTTAAACTGATTCAGTTTGCCATCATTATTTTATAAGAAGAGGTTAATTTTAATTATTTTCTTCCTTTTTCTCTTCAAGGCTGTCCACAGGATAATTTTTACAGCCATTCTTCAACTGCTCTCTTATAAGGGGAAACTGAAGTGTGTTTTATTCCCAGGACACAAGATCCAGGTTTTACCAGTCCTACCTCTAAGCATTTGAGGCAAGAGCTCCCGAACACTTTGTGGGTGTCATGTATTGATTGTCTCCTTGATAAATGGCTATGTGCTGAAGGATGAGGTTCAGAATTTATCCCAAATCCTTATTCTATCCAATTCTCAAAATCAAATGATAGTGTTACTCCAAGTCAAAAAAGAAAAGTTCAGTGGAACAACTCTTGCAAAGCCATGGGTTTCACACTAAGCACTACTGACACTGACAGTGACAACATTCAAGATGATGTGAGGATGGTACAATGCACTGAGCCACAAATTGTTTTGATGTAAACAACCCTTCCAGGAGACAAGTACTGCTCTAAATGTTAGCAAGAACATAAATGTTTATTACTGGTTTTAACTTCTCTGAGATTACTTTGGTCTTGCTGTCATGTAGGTAGACTTTTTTTTCCCAGAGAGGACTCCCTGCACAGTTGGCATGCTGGGGTCAGCTGGCAAGAGGAAAAGAAAGGGAAGAGCACTAATTCAATCAGTGGCGGCACCCAGGAGAGCTGACATTGCCTTCCCTTGCTGAAATCCATCTTCCTCGTGTTGGTCTTTTACTGCCTCATCTGTTAGAAAGCAAAATTATGAGCTCAGATCATTCACCTGTTTTCTAATGTCTTAAAGAAAGAAATAGACTTTTTGATGTTTAATACAGATGGTGAAAACAGGCAGCTGGTTTAAAATTGTCTTAAGATTCTTGTGCAAGTTCTGGCTTTAAAGGGTATGCACACACCCATACACTGTTCTTTCCTAAAGAACAAGAGGATCCCATACACATTTCAAGATAAAAGTGTTGTATAGATGAAAATGTGAAGAGAAAACATAAATGTGAAAATATTTGGTGTAAAGTTGACAGATTACAGAGCTCAGTTTTCCTCAGCACATTTTAAAGAAAAGGTCTGAAAGGCTGAAAGAACAAAGAGCAGAGGAAGGCAGACCAAGGGCTGAGGAAGGTGCCTTCAGAGGCTGTGTCTGTCCTCCTTTCTTTCTTTAGGTTTCTGTATGGCCTTCTTCCATCGTCTGCATCACTTCTAACCATCTTTATTAATGGGACAGAGCCAGTTTTACAGAGTGGGCAAAAAATGTATCTTGTAACATCTACCTGCTCCTCTCAAGCTCTATAAATCCCTCTAAGGACAGCCCCTCACCCCTAACTTCACAAATGAAGAAATTAATCTTGAAGGTGAGTAGTTTTTATGACTGAAGCCACATTACCTTTCTTTGCCATTTAGAAGAGCCACATATTCTGCTCCTGTTACAACAACCCTACCTTTAATGTTTTGTTCTTCTTAATATAATGAGAACAGAATTTGAAATTTTCTACCATATTGTTATCATATTCAAAAAAAATCTCTATTAGAATTAAAGATTAAGAGGACGTGAAAGAATTAGAATTTCCTTTTTTTGTTTTTTTCCCCAAAGAGATGCAACTCTCTTCTCCTACACTCCTGTCCCCTTATAAACACCAAGACATTATCTGGCATTTTACTGGGAGGGAGCTTTTCTTTCTTCTGAGGGTAGGAGGAAAGCAGAGTTATAGGTTTTCTTTTTATGTTGTTAAAACCAGAAATATATCGAACTTTGGAAAAACCCAACAACCTTCACACTCGAAGATGAAAGCATCTTGACTTTATGACAGCTTGCCAATTATACAGAAAGAGTAAAACAATATCACCAGATTATATTTAACTGGCTAACATGTAGTATGTATGCATAAATAGTAAATAAACAAAAAAATGTATTGATATGAAGTGATTTTTCATTTAGGCAAATTGTAACTATTTATATCCTGTTTAATTCCTCTTAGAGAAGGCAGCATCATGTTTTCTGATCCTGTAGGTCAAACTGAAGAAATTTATTTTCAATAGATAAATAAATAACACTTGACCAACAAAGTACATGTAATACCTCCTACAAATAAATAGCCATACAAAATGTAACATTTACACCAGACCCAGTCCTATCTCAATAAGAGTGAAAAAGATGCTTCCTTCTTTAAATTTTTTTTTGTGATAAACACTTTTATGTCATTAGGCATACAACTCCACCACCATTTTCACATTTATGCTCTAGATGCAGGCAAACGCTCTTANGCTAGGGGCTACTGTAGCCCATAAAATTTGCATCCAGATGCTGTATCTATTAATGAAGCTTCTGATTACCCATATTCTGCCTTTTTTTTTTTTTTTGTGAGAAGCTGACTGCAGCAGGAATCACACCTTTGCATCTCTCTTTAGCTCATTCATCCTATTCCAAAGTTCTTTTCTTCTACCCCCTCCACTCCTGTAGGTTTGCAAAACACTAAGCCTATTGTGGTTTTGTTCAAACAAGTTTAACCATCTTTTGAAACGTAGTGTTACCATTTTAGTCTTCGGTTATCATTGTAGAAATGCAAATGCTATTATTCATTACTACTAAGAGCATCTTGTGGAACATGAGTAACTTTTATAGGTATTTTTCAGTTTGAAAAAGTAACACTGATTCACAACAGGTTTAGATATTAGCAGTCTACTTCCAAGAGTAATGAGAATATCAAATTAAAAATGAGCCCTGTTTACCAGTTTTATTAAGCACATCATGCTTGCTGATTTTCTTCTCCACTTCAGAGGAGAGCACAGTTGTCTTGCTTATTTCACTACTAGCAGCTACCTCACATATCCTGAATAGTACTACTTCAGCGAGATGGTCTCCAGCACACTACACCATGCTCTGATATCATGTCCATCATATAACCCAATACAGTACAATATAATTCAACTACACTTACTGATTCTTTAGTAATTGCAGATGTATGAGTATAGATGCTGCTATTACCACCATCCATCTATTCCCACATGTTGGGCACACGCCTGCCCTCTCCACTTTAGATACACAGCCCTGCACTGCCAAACTCTAGTGATACTTCCAATCACTTGCTTCTGTTGAATCAAACACCTAGAGCAGTGCTGCTGAAACCACTGAGAAAAAGGAAACATCATGGCAGTTGCTTTTGACTACGACTTTTTGAATTTTTAATTATTTTAAGCTTAATAGAAAGATTTAATTATTGCTAGCTCCCTGCCCATCCACAGGACTACTTTTGCTATCCATTTATATAGATAGCATTGCTGTGGCAACTATAATTCTTCACCGAGGAAAGTTATCTGTGTTTCTCTTTGTGCAAATAAACAGTTGGAAACAAGAAACCGACCCACTGAAGCCCTATGCAAGTCACATGTATCAGTGTCCCCCTCATGTGTTTAAGGTAGGGTCAGAAGAGAGATCTTTTTTTCTTTTCTTCCAGAAGGAACATTTCTGCATGTATTAGGATGGCCTAATAAATCTCCTCTCCCTGCAGACCATCTGATTCTGCCTATTATCTTCCAGTTTATTTATAATGTTGACTAACATTAGTCTTCTCGTGGATGTTTTCCATGACAAAGACACCGATTAAGAACATGGGAGGACAGGTCAAGCAGCACATGCTTATAGTCTAGAAGATAGCAACAGCAGGCAGCAAAACCATGGTTGAATGGGGCAAACCTTATTCTGAAAATTATGTGAATTTAACTTCACAGAGCGCTGAGCCAATCACAGCCTTTGAAAGAATGGTCGGCGAGTACAATTTCCCAGGTATCATATCTTATGTTCCTATTACATTGAAAAACTGTGCATCATTAACAGTAGACAACATAGACAAGAAAATTTAGTATTAATCATGGCAGACATCTGTAGAAAATGAAATTTGAGATACAAAGCATTAAATTTAGTATTAATCATGGCAGACATCTGTAGAAAATGAAATTTGAAATACCGAGCATTATCCTAAGAAATCTGCTCAAGAAGCCCTCCAAACAAGAAATAGTACTTTACTACACAATTTGTATGAGGGATAAAACAGTAATTAGTCCGCTCAATTGTCAGATAGCAGAAAATCTGAAAAATTAGGCATCAGCAATTGAAGTGAAGGAATTATTTTAAAAAACAATTAATGTGGTCTCCTACAAATGATCCCCTGAACTTTCTGTGGTATTACCATTAGATGTACACTGACAACCTGAAAAATCATATTAAATGAAGACAAAAAAGTTGGCACATTACATGATAAAATTACAGAGTAACTGAATCTCCATCCAATGGACCAGTTTAGCTGTTTTAATCACATTTAAATAAATTATTGAGATTTTGACTATCAGTCAGTGTTTCTATAAAAAGAGTCAGAAAGAATTACAAGAAACTACAAGATTCAGACAATTATGTATTTCAAAAGCACGATTTTGCAAAACATCTCTTGTTGGAGAGTGGAGTGGTTATCTTCTATGGAATATGAATTCCATAGTGGATAATGAAGATATTACACAGTTAATTCTCCTTTACATTTTTCTTGCTAGTGTGTTTATTTAACCCAATAAAAACATTTTTGATGTTTAAAAACTGAATAATAATAAAAAAAAATAAAAATCAGTGTCTACCCTTTGAGATACAGCAATAAATTCCAATATCAAGTAAAGCAATGATACTGGAATGACTTTTAATAGACATTGATTCAATAAATAGCAGCATTCTGTGTTCTGGATGCAGTGCCAGAACTGCAAAATTAAGGACTGGATGTGAAATATGCTTTTAAATTTCCACATATTAAACCTATGGAATGCTCTTCAGAGATATCAGAATATGAAGCTGTTCCTAGTGAAATCTGAACTTCAAATTAGAATTAAGCCATTTCAATTGCTTAGAGCTCTAAGGCAGCACCACAGTCTATAAATTTTCAACTCAGAAAACTAAATGTCTGCTCCAATCTAAGAAAATACCGAAATAAATTCAAAGCAGCAATTTTGTAATTGAGATAGAATATACTGATTATCACTCTAAGCTGTCATTTGGCAGTTTAACATAAATGGTCAAGATTTAGTAAAGTCCTTTCCTGGCAGTCCATAATCACACAGAGGAATTTTTTTCTGGCAAGGAAACTCTTATCCTTGGGCTGTTTCTGCTGCTGTTGGGTGGTTCCTGCTATCCAGTTCTCTCTCTATTTTTGCGTAACACCCAACAGACACTATCTGAACCATTGTGACCTACTTTGCAGAAATAATCAAGGAAAAAAGAACAAAGGGGGGTGGGGAAGGGCGGGGGAAGGGTGATAGGTTTTAATCTGTTTTCTGTTCAGCTTCTTAAACTATCCCATTGTGGTGCCAGAGGAATACCAATGCCAGCAATGAGGAAAGCAACACAAGAATGAGACAAGGAGAATAATAAACCACTCTTTTCCAGCAACATCCCACATTTTGCTCTCAGTTGTACTGTGAAAGTACACCAGAGAACATTCAAGTACCAAGAGGCACATAAAGAGTAAGTGTTAAGAACTCTTTCATGTTAATTCCCATGCCTTCAGTATTTCATTTTGCCATATTTTGTTGTATATTTCTTTGATTTTTAATCACCAGACTGCCATATTTTTGCATTGGTAATTTAATTTCAAATAATCACAGTATTAAAAACATAAAATTATCTCTATTACTGTTTAATTACTTCATGCTAAGCAAATTTTAAATACTCTGAGTATCAAGAAACAAGTATAACTGGCTTGAAGATCTTATATTACAGTGCTTTATATGAAGCTAGATATGTCAATGCTTCATTTTCCCTACTAATTGATTGACATGATATATAAAGAAGAAAAATTCCGTGGTAAATAAGATGAAGCAGCTGCCTTTTAAGAAAAGAGTGAACAAGCTATGACTCTTCAGCTTGCAGGGACTTGAGGGGGCACAACCAGGGTTTACTAACTCTTACAGTGGAAAGTCGAACACACAGCTCTTACTTACCCCATCGTGACAAAGCCGAAGTGCATGGTGCCTGACAAACTGGCTGGAGATTGCTTGAAGAGAGGGAAGAGTGTACCACTGTGCACAGCAGACACAGAATGACTGAAATGTGGAGCTGTGGAAGGCCCTGATAGAAACCTGTGTTGGCATGCTCAAAAGAGAATCCGTCTGACAGAGCTGGCAGGTGAAGTGAAGAAGTGTTAATACTGGGGGGGGACTGGCCCACAGGAAGTGGCCAAGTTCACCTGCCTTCCCCACTTCCTTTTGAATATCTTCTCCCACCACTACTGGGAGAGCGGTGGTGCAGGAGAGCATTTAGGCACTTCCAGCTTGCCATGGTCCCATCCTTAGGAGGCAAAGCTCTGGGGTGAAAGGAGCACTGCTCTGACAAATCACAGAAATTCTGCCTTCTCATCTTGTCCTGCAGTGCTTGCCACAGCACTGAATTACTCTTTAATTGTTAGTTTTCCATAATGCTTGAATTTTTTTGGATGTGACAGAGCAAAGAAAAAGATTGCTTTATTTATTTTTAAGTCAAAGAGAAAATTTAAACTTTTCATTGCAAAGTTGAGAGCACATCTGCATGATATGTTTCCTATTTGCATTAATTTAAATAATTTTCTACTTTCATTCATTGATAAGACAATTATACCGACTGATAAATTATGGACTGTTATAACTCTGTATTTTCACTGCAGCACCATACCCTGAGCCGATATTCTCTTCCACTGCTTTAAGATAAGATAGCTCCTTCTAAAATACAAACCTAGAATACCATTACTGTTTTCAGACAGATATAATTTACTTATCTTTCAAAGCTGATATTTATTCTTGTACAGTACTATTCATTCACTAGTGGTTTTCTCTTAGACCATGATAAGATGGAAAATATTTATAGGTTTACAGAATTGATCTGCCTATTTATATATGCAGGACTTTTTAAAGGAAAATTGGCTGTATTTGTTTTGTGGGACAGCATAGGCTGTTATATTCCAGAGTGGAGTACTTTAAAATTACAGATACCTGTCCACTACTGAATTTAAAATGCCTTTGAAGAAATTGATTTGGTAAAACTCCCAGATGAGTTAGTAGGTAATCCTAGTTGTTAAATGAGAAGTATTTTATCCTTCTAATTTTTGTCCTAGGAGAGATTCAATAAGCATTCAAAGATAATGTGTAAGATCCATTCTGATCCAAACACATTCTTCCAAATTCCTTCAATCTACAAACACGGAGGTGTCAAATCTTCTTTCCACAGGATACTTTTCTTGGTCTTCCACAAATACTCAGAAATGGGAACTCTGTTTTCTATAGGCATGTTTATTATTTTTCTCAGAATAATTGATTTTCTTTTTTTTAAAGCCAGGTATTTGTCAAAGGGTAACAGAATACCGAAAGTTTAAAGTGTTACAAAAAAATTCTTCTTAGAAGGATTCTAATACATTTTTACCACTTAGTTTGTCTATGAAATTCTTAGCAGCTTAGCAACCTGACCATAGTGATTGAAACAGGGTGCTGTACTGCACAAGTCCCACTAATAAATGTGTTTTATTCTGACAAAAAAAAAGAGAAGGAAAGATGAAAGAATTTGTTTAATCATGTTTTTCCTCTAAGTCCTAATGCCTAAAATATCTGGCTAAGGAGAACACAGCTAAATTTTTGTTTCTTAAAAGGAGTACTGCACATTGATTGTCTGTATCCTTTTACAATGTATTACAAAAGTAAAAATTCTGAAACACAATTTATATTCATTGCAAAAATAGAATGATTATATTTTTGTGCCATAATTGACTCCTTTGACAACAATCGAAATCTTTAATGCAATTTCATAAGGAGCATTTGGCTCAGCAATATGAATGCAGACCAGACAGAATAACCAGTAGAAGAGCAGGAACTTATTCCTCAGTGATCTTTATAAGGATTATCTATTTCTAAATCTACGTAACTCAAGGACTCTGCCATAGGTTAAGAATTATTTCTGTAGCTAATCCTTGACACTGTTTTAGAGAGTACACTTCTTGCATGAGTTGCAACATGCAAATTGCTATGAAACCATAGAAACTACGACAATCAAACTGTGTCATAAATAGTACTCATGAGATGGATGTCATCACCATAAATGATAGCTGAACATTTGAACCTTCTTTCTGTATATATTTTCTTTTCTCCCGTCTTTCTTCTGCAGTGAATTGTAGTGCTCAAGAAAATAAGCTGGGAAACCATGAAGCCCAAAGATAAAGTCTAGAAGATATAATTGAAGCAGACCATATTCTTTTACATAAGGTTAACCGATATAGAAAATTCTGTCTCCCTTGCTCTATGTCCCAAGACAACATCAATAGCTGCAGAGTAGAAATGGAGGCATTCGTATCTGTCTTGCACCTCCTTAGTCTGCGGGAGAGGGGGCAGGTGGGAAGGGAAAGGAGGGAATGGGGAGGGAAAGGAAGGAGCAGCACACAGCACACCACAATATAAAGAAAATAACAATGAAACAAAAATTTACTAGCAAGTTCAGCAACATGACTGACTATACAGCAGATGTGTTGATTCGACTGCACTGGTTTTAAACAAAATTTAAAAATAAAATTGCCAAAAGACACTAAATTCTAATCCCACATGTTTAAAGAAATCACAGAAAACAGGACTATTACCACCACTCTCACTGTTTAATAACTATGTTCAAAGATGTCCAAAAAGATTTAAATACAAACATCAAAATAAAGTAGGGCTTTTTATCAACAAATTGCCAACAAAATTGCCTCAAACCCCTGCAGACTTCTGGTTCCTTCTAAATAATTAACAAAATACATGCTAGTAGTCTGACACAGTTAATGGCATAAAAATAAATATGTTCAAAATTTTATAACATTTTTCTGAATATTTCAATGACTAAGAGCACTGACTTCTGATGTATCAGCCAAAGTCTGTTCTTGCTGAGCTCTAAAGGCAAGTATTTGATTTCCATCAATGTAGTGATTCTGATTATCAAAGAAATTTAAACCCCTCTAAAGGAGATCAGAAAAACTACTGTTAATGGCATTTCTTTAAACTTGTATTGATGTAACAGGATTAATAGGTAATCCTTTGGGATATGATCACACCAGTCATCTTTCACAAAGAAGTATCTTACACAAGGCAATAAACATGAATCTAATACCGTCTGAGAGGACTGATGTGTCCATTACTGTCCATTTTCTTCCACCTCTCTTGCCCAAATCACAAAACTGATTTCTAAGAAATGATTGCTAAAATACAATCTCCTGCAATGACAGTCTTTCTCCCATGAAATTATATGAATATTCCAGAAAACAGCATCCTGCAAGCTTGAATGTAAAGCAGTTTGACGCCAGGAGCGATCCATGCCTTCACGGCTGTCTTCTGATTCACAAAGCTATGTCAGTTCACATCCTGTGATTAAATTTCACCTGTAAATCTCTGGCTGAATACACTACATGATTTGTATGATTGGTTTACATTTCCCCATCGTCCTCTTGCCACAGAGATCTCTGTGAAACTACTTTCTCCATCAGAGGACTGAAACATTTCATTGCAATCAGTGCAGGTGCCTGCAGGCACCAAGAGGCCTTAATTGCCCAGACCCGTCTCACCAGGGACCTCATTCGTGCACCCATGCACGTGGATCTGGGGGCATCTAGACCAGGACTGAGCCAGGTCCACTTCTCACAGGTACAACTCTTCCCAGTCCTGCTCCTGGCTGTTCTTTCACTATCATTAGGATTTCCCAGACTAACTTCAGACCTGACTTGCTACCTCACCTTTTTCTGGGTTGCTGACTGCTGGATGGTCCTGCCTGTCCAGCAGTGGGGATTCACTCTGAGATTCCCTACTCTTGTGGACCAGCCCCAAAGCTCATATTGGAGCAACACGGAGGTAGCTGTCCCTCCAGTAAATACAGTCTTATTACCCATCTCATTATCAGTGTGACCTTTCTTGATTTTGAGATCCTTGTTCATGGTTACATGTAAAAAAAAGCCCTTTCAGGAAAAGAAAGGAAAATATACATTTTTTTGAAGTCTTTGATTTGTTAAAATGAGCTTTTCATCCTCACTTTACATAAAATATTGATGACAATATGACGGGAAAATACCATATTTAAGCCCTTTGAAATTGCAAAAGAGATTTTAAGTTATTTTTGCATAATTCCAAAATGAAAAGGTATTGTAAGTTATTAGTGACCTTGTGCAAATGTGCGTTAAAAGGCTTTCACGCAAACTGCATAGAAATTACAAAGAATTATATAATCTTAGAACTTTTATATGTGAGCATGTTTATGGATAGCTTAAGAACATCTATATTCTACCTTCCAATTTTGTGATGAATAGAGTTCAAGTGAAAGAAAGAAAATGCTATTAATATTTGCTAAACTTGAAAACTGTTCATGTCCTACTTTCCCTCATTGCAAGTATTTAATGTCACCTTTAGCCAAAACTAGTAAAGACAATATAGTCCATGTAAAGATACAGAATGAATCAAATTTAATTCCTAACAAAACCCACTAATTTTAGACAGTTTACCAAAAATTGTAGGAGAAGGGAAAATATGGATAAAATTGTTGAAACTTGATGTCATTGTACTCTGTACAAATACTCCTAAAACCCCTGTATGGTTATCTGGGTACTTTTGTTGAAAGCAGAAGGCTGGGATCAATCTTTAGAAGGCACTGTCTTTAACTTCACAGGGCAATTTCTCAGTGCAATCAGACTCTCAGTGAACTTCCTGCTGTGATTAGGGACAAACAGACAATACCACATAGTAAAACTTTCATATCTGCAGAAAAAAAGAGCATAGACTAAGTAGGTAAAAGATACATCATATGAAAAATGAATGCACTTTGATGGTTATATTTTTTTGGGAAGACAGAAGTGAAGTTCCCTGTCTCTATCAACTAATTAAGGAATACAGCTAAGACTCTAGGAAAATATGATGTTTTATGGCCTACTTATGTTTTCACAGATGTTCTAAATACCTTAGGGTTTTTTTTATAAACATGCATGCTTAGTATGCCAGGGGTTGTAAAAATTTGGTAAGACTTAATTAGCATTTAAAAACATCCAGACAGTTATTTGAACCATATTTTGTGGTAATGGTAAGGGACGTCTCTGAAAGCATAGGGAGCAACTAGGTACCTAGTTCCTATTCATTGCCTTTGTAGATATAAAGAGTATTCTAGGGGGCTAAAAAAAGAACATCATCCTGCTGGGCTGCAAAATTCCAATTAAGTGATATCCATTACCATCCTATCACACTCTAGTAGCTTTATTGCTCTTCAATCAGAATTTCAGTAATAATTTTTTTGGAATCTCAACTGAGAATGAGAGAAATGGAGATGGTCAAAAGTGCCTGAAAAAACAGGTTATTACTTCTCAGGTCATGCCATAGTCTTATGCTTAAAAAACTCAAACCATAATTCTGCATGAAGCCACCCCAGGTAACTGAACCTTTGAATAGAGAGCTTTGACTGGAACTCAGGTCAAAAATAAGAGTTTATGAGCTTTGGAAGGAGCAGGAAATTGAGGAGAATTACATGGATGTCATGAGGTTATGCAGAGATAAAACTAAATATATAAATACCCAAAGGCCCTAAATAAAATTTTAAAAAATCTGTAAATTCTGTAAATACATCAGCAACAAAAGGAGAGTTAAGGACAATCTTTGTTCTTTAATGAATGCAGAGAGAAACATAATGACAAAGGATGAGGAAAAGGCTGCCTTCTTTCCCTCAGTCTTTAAATGTAAAATAGCTGTTCTGGGAGTACCCAGTCCCCTGAGCTGAAAGACAGGAACGGGGAGCAGAATGAAGCCTCCATAATCCAAGGAGACATGATCAGCTACAGCACTCAGACACATACAAGTCTAAGGGGCTGGGTGGAATCCACCCAAGGGTGCTCAGGAAGCTGGCGAAAGTGCTCACCGAACCACTGTCCATCATTTACCATCAGTCGTGTCTAGACGAGGAGGTTCCAGTGGACTGGAGATTGGCCAGTGTGATGCCCATCCCTAAGAAGGGTCAAAAGGAGGATCTGGAGACCTACAGGCCTGTCAGCCTGACCTCGGTTCCAGGGAAGATTATGAGCAAGATCATCTAGAGTGTCATCACATGGCATGTGCAGGACAACCAGGGAACAAGGTCCAGCCAGCATGGGTTTATGAAAAGGAGGTCCTGCTTGACCAACCTTGTCTCTTTCTGTGAGAAAGTGACTGGATTAGTGGGTGATGAAAAGACCATGGATGTTTTTTACCTGAACTTAAGCAAAACCTCTGACACTGTTTCCTACAATGTCCTGGAGAAACTGGCTTCTCATGGCTTGTATGGGTATACACTTCACTGGGAAAAAAGTTTATGGGTGGCTGGGCCTAAAGCGTGGTGGTGAATGTAATTAAGTCCAGTTGGAAGCTGGTCAAAATTGATGTTCCCCAGGGCTCAGGTAAGGGGATAGATCTTTTTAATATCTTTACCAATGATCTGGATGAGGGAATTGAGCTTATCCCAAGTCAATTTGCAGACGACACCAAGCTGAGCTGGAGTGTCGATGTGTTAGAGAATAGGAAGGCTCTACAGAGGCTGGATTGATGGATTGAGGCTTATTGTTTGAGGTTCAACAAGGGCAAGTGCTGAGTCCTGCACTTGGGTCACAACAACTCTGGGCAGCACTACAGTCTGGGGGAAGAGTAGCTGGAAAACAGCCCAATGGAAAAGGAGCTGGGGGTGCTGGTCAACAGTCAGGTGAACATGAGCCAGCGTGTGCCCAGGGGGCCAAGAAGGCCAATGGCATCCTGACCTGTATCAGCAATAGTGTGGCCAGCAGGACCAGGGCAGTGATTGTACCCCAGTACTTGGCACTGGTGAGGGCACACCTTGAGTCCTGCGTCCAGTTTTGGGCTTCTCACTCCAAGAAGAACATTGAAGTGCTGGAGCATGTCCAGAGAAGGGCAGCAAATCTGGTGAAGGGTGTAGAGCACAAGTGTTATGAGGAGCTGCTGAGGGAACTGGGGTTGTTCGACCTGGAGAAAAGGCGGCTCAAGAGGAAACATTATTTCTCTCTGGAACTACCAAAATTGAGGATGTAGCCAGGTGGGGGATGGTCGCTTGGTCACTTCTCCCATGTAACAAGTGATAGAACAAGAGGAAACATCCTCAAATTGTATTGGGTGAGGGTTAGATTAGATATTAGAAAAAAAATTCTTCATGAAAAGGGTTGTCAGGCATTGGAACAGGCTGCCAAGGGAAATAGTTGAGTCACTGTCCCTGGAGGTATTTGAAAGATTTTTAGATGATGCACCTGGGGACATGGTTTAGTGGTGGACTTGACAGTGCTCGGTTAACAACTGCACTCAATGATCTTAAAGGTCTTTTCCAATCTGAACAGCTCTATGAAAAAGCAGAAGAGAGTGGAAACAAAAGTCCTCTTAATCACTCTTTATTCCTTTTGACCTTCAAATTTTTACTGCCTTTAAAACCATACTTTACTTTCATTTTTAGAATTGTTGAATAGTTTCTACAAGATCTTTCCAATATCACCTCCAAGAAAAAGTTGTGAGTCAAACTATGATTTGTTCTGCAAAGTTCTGAATTCTCTAAGTCCTTACCTTAGTCATAGCACTATAAAGGCTAAGAGGTTCTTTCAATTTTTCATCTCCATAGCTTCAAACATCAAAATGACACTGCAGTGCAGCAGTGAATGATCAGCAAGAGAACTTAATGTTCCAAAGTCAAGCTGACCGGTAAGTGTCAGAAATAACTTATGCAGTCATGCTGTCATTACCATAAATAGTGTCTTTATCACACATTAATGGAAAAGCTACAGGATAAATCGGTTAAACATTCTACGACTCTGGAAAGCAGGACAATATTTTCAAACAAACACTAGGTACAGGTAATCATAAAACAATGCAGGTTGGAAGGGACCTCATTAAATCCAACATCCTCACCTCAGCTCAAAGCAACATAAAATGATCACAATTGTTAAGAGAAACAGGGAAAACACAGCATTTAAACTTACACTTTGAAAATGCTATGTGTCACTAAAGTAAAATAATAGAAATGTAAAATTCATCTTACTTATTGAATCAGGAAATAAAACCCCTATCTTTATCTCATTAACTGGTTAACCCTGAGTGTAAAAGCCGAGAGTGCACTGCACTCTTCATCTTCAGCCGAACTAAACACAGAGTGGGTCTGACTCTTCCTTGGAGTACCAGGGCTTGCCAGAGAAAGAAAGATAATCCCATTGGAAGTGAAGTTCTTGTTGTACTGTTTATATTTATGCATGATTCCCTATGCAGGCTGCTTTTGATTTCTGATATAGTATCGATTGGTCAGTAACTTAAATTAAATTATAACATTGTTACACTCAATGGATGGTTTATGAATGGATATATATTCCTCACTAATTGACAATATTAAAATACCATGTGACTAACAACACTTAAAAGACACTCCAGTCTTGACTGGAGGTTTTGAGGCAGCTAATGCTTCAGTTTCTTCATTATGTTTCTATTCATTAGATTTCTGAAACGTGGCAAGTGCTAAGACACTGTTTCTCTTGCTGGTATCCTTCCAACCTCATTTCAGCTTATTGAAGACTTGTCTTCTGTTACTTGATAATGCACTTTAAAACAAGATCAAAAGTAAATTAAAATTCCCATTTTTTATGCAAAATCTTGAAGAAGTTCATGGAAAAAAAATATGGTTTTTTAGAAAAAAGGTTTTAGATTATAAACATTTATCGAGCACTTTTTGCATTCCTCAATATAATGATAATCAGAACATGGAAACTTTCCAGACATTTGTTTCTTGAAAACACCTCCAATCCCAGCTGCATGAAAAATCAGAGTAAAACTGAAAGGTTGACCGTTCCTGGTGGCCCAAACTGTAGTTGAGAAAATAAGAGGTAAAATCCCCAACCACTATCAACAAAAAAAACCTCGACCAAGAGCACCTTGAAATTTTAATTGTGTGTTAGCAACAGTAGAAATTCAAAATACAAAATTTAAAATACATTATTATTTTCTAGCAAATGAACAATTATCGCTTACAGTATAAACTTCCTAGCTGCAAATTTATACCAAAATTATGCTTTGAAGAGAACAACATACAAGCAATATTTGCAAGTAAATTAAAATGAATAGAACATGTCATTTTTTAGTTTGAAATTAGTCTCTAGACAATGTTTCTACCTAAAAATGGTTGAAGATTTTGTTGCTATTTTATTTAATGCTGAAGACTAACCAGAGCTACTTGTTATTATTCTTGATTAAAACCTTCCTTAAATGATTACATAAAAGAGGGTCACTTTTACTGTAGCACAGACATATGCATCTCTAGTTGAGGATTACAACTAATTTGGTATCGAGCAGAGGTATCAAAATACGGTTAATCACTCCAAAGTCATTTACATGAAGAAGCACACAAGCCTTTTAGATTTTGATATGAAATGGTTAAATAAATAAGCCAATCCAGAGAAACGTGGTCCACACCGATTTATTATGGTGCACTTGCGCAATGCCCCTTATCACCAGGAGATGGTCAAGGTCTGCAAAATGTAGTTACCACAAGTGGTCCTTTTACAAAACTGCAGCACTGTCTTGTTGCTTGAAGGACAATGTCTTATCATGCTCAGATTCCTGTATCCAGGAAACAGGAATAAAACTATCTCAAATTACACATACATTGTGATTGTAAAGCACTTTGAGGTCTAGAAATCAGAACCATTTTCTACAGCAATTTAGCAATAGGGTGGTTCTGGCGAGGAAACAATGTGAGTGTTCGGGCCAATGAAAATCCACAAGCGTTATAAGAAGGAAATAGTCAGCTTTTGAGAGTTTGCAGCTTCCTTTACAGACTGCATGCTACAGAACTTAATTAAGTTCTAAGCCCTCCTGCTTGGACGGTACAATAGCAACAGCTACAAACACTGGCTACATTAGAAAGTGGAATAGAAACAGATTACAGAGAGAAGCTATCAGTGCTGTGGACCCTATAGCCACAACGTACATTTTTCATTGCATCTACTTCTAATCTCATCCTGTAATAAGGTACCACAAAACAGCTACAAAATATGGGGCCATGTGCTTCCAGGAAACATCTTCCAGTTTATTCTTCTCTAAAAGGGAATAATGTTGAAATTGCTCAGTGATGCAAAGCCAAAAGTGACAGTTGTTAAAGACAGACCTGCTTCCAACACACTCCCACAGATACTTTGCAAATAAACAACAGGTGAAATTTCAGATTGAACATATGTAAACCTCTTAAATTTCAGAGTGAATCTCTTTAACCCTTACACAAACGTACAGGCGGGTAAGAATGGTGCCTTCATTGACTGACTTCTGAAGGTCTTTAAATGGAGCTCAAATCTGTGAAAAGTAACCTGATGTCTACCTTGAAAAAATTATCTAAAATTAAAGAGAAATGAATTCTGATATTTACTGAAGAATGAAAAATTTCCCTCTCTAAGAAGAGATCAAGGGTTATCAACCCATCAGTATATGTATACTTAAATTTAGACATCTGAGACTGAAATGATGAAATGTTATTTCAGCTACTGCATCTAGCCTCATTGAAGGTTTGCAGATTTTCTGCTCTGCCCCTGAGAAGAATAATATAATAAGTAAACACTACCAATTTCTTTAATGAATCCTGGAGAAAGATTAAGAAATATTAAGAATTGTCTTCCTATATTGTGCTTCAGCACATTAATAGATGTAGCTGGGTTTTCACAAAAACTGAGCATGCGAATGCCTTTTCACAAAAACTGAGCATGCCTAAGATCAAAAATGTCTGCATATATGTCTATGTGCTTCTATGATTTTTATTCCAATGACAAGTTAAAAACTACATTAGAATTCAAGACTCAATAAAAAAATTAAGTTGTCTACACAACATGAAATTCCCATTTACTTTCGCACATACCTTTTGCTCTTCATAAGCAAACCTTAAAAGGAGAATGCAGAAACTGAGATGGCATACTCATTATGCATGTCAGAGGAGTTCAAAGAAGATTCAGTGGAAGATAACCATTTGAAAGCTAAATTCCAAATTCTCCAGAATTCTCAGAAGCAGAAGTCACAGAGAATTTCAGCTCATATCTGGTTTCCAGTTCCTGAATCATTCAGTTTTGTCAACAGTAACTTTGGTGGCATTTTCACTTGCCACAATTATGCAGTGTTGCATCTATATATTTTGACTGGTCAATAATTAAAAAAACCCAAACCATCCAACTATGAAAACTTCTTGTTTTCACTGCAATTATACAAAAATATAAAACCTTCTGCACTCTCATGTCAGGTTTTTCACAGTTATTTGTGAAAAATAGGCATTTTCACAAGTGAAACAGTGCCATCTTGTGTATTATGGACCTTTTCACTTGTCAAAGTAGAAATATTTTTCCCAAGGGACATTCATTTATATTTTATTTCCCCCTGAGAAAGAGACTAAGTCCCATAGATAAAGTTTGAAATTTACTGATGAAAATAGTTGTTCAAGTTGTTCAGCAAGCCACATTAAAATCATATCTTCCGTTGAAGCAAGCAAAATGAAAACCAGTTTTCAAATGAAACACCAAAGGGAAGTTACATTCAGTTCTTCACAAACACATTTTAATCATGTAATTTCTTAGACTGCAGTCTCCCTGTGTAATGGTTTAGATTCAGTTTTAATTAACAGCTTTTAACTTTAATTTTTATAGGATGAATCTCCATTTTATTTTCAGTTTATAGCTACTTCTCTAAACTCTTATTGTTGTAGACAACTGAAATACTTAATTTGTACTATAACATTCATATATCATATAAAAATGAGCAAGTAAGAACTTTAATTAATGGTTCACATTTGCATTCATTGGAATGTCAAAAAAACCCAAACCCCACAAATAAGCCCACAAAGAAAACTCTGTTTAACAAACATTAATGTGGATTCAGAATAATTAATAACTCTAGAGCAGCTCCTGATGAGCTTTCATAAATTTAAAATTGTGTGGTGACATGTACTGCCTATAATTTGGGTAGTTGTCTTAACAGTTGACAATTCAATGCTTTTCGTATCCATAAAATTATTAACTCCTGCTGATTAACTCAAAATTTGCTCAGAAAAGCAAGCTGAAGGACACAGCTCTATATAGTACAAGAAATTCAACAACAATGATAAAATGAATATACTTTAAAAACAGACCTAAATATGTCACCTATTTCTATAATTTTAAAATTTCAGTATTTCTTAAACTTCTTGTAAATTGGCGGAAATATTATAAAACTTTCAAAAAATAAACAGATTTTTGTAATCGCAGATAAACAGACTGCATTATCCAGCTGCATACTTCAAATAAAAACAACTATCATCTGAAAGGCAGATTTCTGGGGAATAAAATGCTAGACAAATGGCAAGATTGAATGTCATGACTTGATATGTACCCTAAAGGTAATTATGAACTGAATCATGTTTAGATTAGGAAATAAAAACTCTGTCTATCACAGGCATAATCTCAGGAGTACTCCATGTCACACTTTTAACTTGCTGTGCTGAAACTGCTAGAAATGTAGCTCTAGAAAAATTTGTATTCAAAGACCAAATATAATTTGACACATTGCATATCAAAGAGTTGTACTGAGATTAAGGAATAAAGGGTAGAAACCTTTATGTCTTCTCGCTATTTCCCATGCACTGAGTAATGTACACATTTGCAAACCAATGAAATTAAGGCAATCAGGATTCATTTTCTGCTCACACTTTACTTGCAAATCACAACCCTTAAGGTATTCTAAAATCTTCAGACAAGAAATCTAGCATCTCACTACAGAGAGTAAGCTCTCAAAAGGTTCAAACTGATACTAACAAATTTCAAAATATTAAATATGCCACTCAGCTCCTACAAGCAATCCTGGTGATGGGAGTCCCAAGCCCCAGAACTACAGAAGAGCCCTGACACGGAGACAGGATTTCAAGTATTACACCAAATAATTTAATCTTCTGTGGGCATAGATTGACACAAGGGCAAAAAGATTCTGAAGTAGAGTAACACTGAACAGCAGTTGCAGTTAATGGGAGAGGGCACTTTTTGTAGGTAAATAAAATTGCTTTCTGTGGAGGAGATGATGAAAGCAAGTGTCTCTAGGTGAAAACTTAAGACCCCTGAGCTTAGTTCTCAATTTTTCTAAATTTCTATCTATCTATTCTAAATTTCCACTATATATTTCTACATATGTAAATGCGTGTACATGCACACACATACATACACGTGTCTTCTGTGTATACTTGCAATATGTATGCATATTAAGTCATAATATAAAAATGTTACAACTTAGAGACTTTGTTTTCCAGCAGAGGTAATCCATTTGGGCAGAAAGCCATGGATCTCAGGGTCCAAAGTGGTTTGGACAACTCGTTCAGTACTTTACCACACCCCTGTCCTACCTGTGCCTCTATTTTTCAAGTGCAGAAATAGGCTTCCAAGTCCATGTAAAGCTTATGCTTTAAAAAGATGAAGTTTTAAAAGTTGCTTTGCATATCACTAGACCAAATCAAAAAGTGGTCACTAAAACCTTTACCCATTAAAAGAAAGCCAAAGCACACCTATAAGTTTGATTTTGCTTTTAAATCACAATCCAACAACTTCCACAAAGGTCATTTAGTTGTTAAAATGCAAAAATAAGTCTTTAGGATCAAAAGCCAAGTAGGTAAACAATACAGATTTTTCTAGCTGTACTGCATGTAGTAGAGTTCACTACATGCTAATTTACTCTAGCTTCTTTACATGGAATAAATGAAAAACAAAACAAAAATAAACTTTTTACAGTCAATATTACAAAACACTTTTTATGTATATCAGTTCAATATTAAATTGCATTTAAAATACATTATTAAAATATGTTTGTGTAGTTTGCATGCTACTGCTTGGAAGCTGCAGAAGTAAGAGTAATTCAATTATCTGATTATCTGTGATGACTAACTTGACTCACATCAGGCACACATTAGAAAGAAAATAGTTGCTACTCCATGAGCATATAGTGACTGTATTCAGATTTCATTCAAGCTCACATGAAAGTGAGAGCTCCACGTGGTGATTATAACACACAGTGTTTTCTGCATCAGCTACAAAATAAGATCCCATAACAGTAATAAGCAGTAGTATATTTAAAGCATTAAGAAGCATGCAAGTGCTACTAGGACCTCAAAACATGACATTCTAATATTTGCATAGCTCATATTCAGCCTGGTGGTTGTGTACCTGGGATATTTGCAGTGACAGCCATCCTCTTAAAATAAGTCAAATGATTAAAATGGATGTGCAAGGACTATTAGGAAGTGCAAGAGCTGGTTCTACCTTTATAATTATATTAATTTCTTTTTTGTTTGTATATCATGTAGTAAAGCCTTCTGACTGTATAAGTTTATTTTGCAGTTAGAGGAACTTGTATACACTTGCATTACAGAGGATGATGTATTCGAAATTTATAGGTAAATCGTTCACATATCAGTCTAATATAAACAAAAAATAAATTTTGTCTAGTATCTTAAAGTTGATTTAAGAAAAGTTTTCTAAACACTGCTGATTATTTCTTTACTTTTCTTTAGCTATGTTTTATGTCTTTTAAAGCATGATGATGGCCTGAAAATTCAGGCCACTTGGAAATAACTTGTAATAAGAAGGATGTCAGTGTCTTCTCAAAAGTAACGAGTGATAGGACAAGAGGAAACAGGCTCAGGTTGCACCAAAGGTGGTTTAGATTGGACATTAGGAAAAATTTCTTCCCAAAAGGGTTGTCAAGCACTGGAGCAGGCTGCCCAGGGAAGTGGCGGAGTCACCATCCCTGGAGGTATTTCAAAGATGTGTAGATGCAGCACTCAGGGACCTAGTTAGTGATGAACTTGGTAGTACTGGGTTAATGGCTGGGCTTGATCTCAGAGGTCTTTTCCAATCTAAAAAATTCCATGATTCTATGATACCAAGGTAAGATTAGGCAAACTGCACCCATTGAAAAATATGGGTGTGACATCTGAGTTCTATGATTTTAGCTAATGTATCTCTTCATGCCATCTCATATATCTTATGTGAAGAGTCAACACAAGATGAAAGAGTGTGGTAATAGAGAAGCAAATGAGGCTACACCAGCTAATAGATTATATCCTTTGTCTTAATTTGAGTAGCAAATTATTGGTAGAATACAATTTAAGTACGAGAACTACCAAGAGAAATTCTTTACTTACAACTAATTTTCACTGTGTTTATCGCCTAAGGCAGACAGATGCTCTTTTACACATTTTCTAGCTCTCCTCTCCAGTAGAAAAAAATTTTTTAAAAGTGAGGTTTGGGCAGGAGGTTAGTAGGAGGGAATGGTAAAATAATTTTTCCATGTAATGGAAATGTAGTCTTTTAGTCACAGCAGGTAAGAGCTAGGTTAACAAAATAATATTGCAAATATTGTGAAAACAGATTTCAGTGCAGGCTGTCAATGAGCCACGCATTTCAGAGGAGAAGGCATAATAACACTGAAACCCACTAGGTTTAGAGGAGAAAAATATTGCCTGTAATCTCACCTGCCACTAGATAGAGAAGTGGATCATATCCGAGTGTGACTGATTAATAATCCTCAGCTTTAGCTTTTAGCTTTGGTTAATTATTTACTAATAACATTTCTAGTTATATTATTTACCAATGTTGCGCATACACCAAGTCTTAAAACTACTTTGAAGCATGTGAAATGTAAATATATGAAGCAAAGAGGGCAACTCACATACTTGTAATAAATAATTCACATCTAAGGAATATGCTTATTTTTTGTTTCAATATTTTGTCAGATACAACATCCATTGAGAGGACTCCTAAAATTACCATAGAACTGGAATCTAGGTTCTCATAGATGTTTCTTCAATATTTCCCCCTCTTATGGATAATAAAGCACCAAGAAAGAATTAAAATCTTGCATGAAAACCTTATGTGAACTAATACTGTTGACTCAGTAATGATTCTGCTGAACCAGATTATATGAGTTGGCCCCATTTCATTACTCTTCCTTAAAATGTGCCACCATCTTCCATAAAATCAGCCCATAACTCCTTTAAATTTAGCTCATCATCCAGAATTATTGTTTTTTTGAATTAAAAATAGAATCTGGTGAATTGGAAGGGATCCACAAGGATCATTGAGTCCGACTCCTGGCCCTGCACAGAACACCCCAGAAATCACACCATGTGCCTGAGAGCATTGTCCAAATACTGCTTGAGCTCTCTCAGGCTTGGTGCTGTGACCACTTCCCTGGGGAGTCTGTTCCAGTGCCCGACCATCTCTGGGTGAAAAACTTTTTCCTGACATCTGACCTAAACCTCCTCCAACTCAGTTTCATGCNCCTCGAGTCCTGTCGCTGGTCACAAGGGTGAAGGGATCGGTACCTGCTCCTCTGCTTCCCCTTCTGAGGATGTTGAA
>VZTA01000424.1:3382-35736 GCA_013398855.1 Mohoua ochrocephala | reverse complement strand
CCCCTTCCAAACTAGTTTAAAGCCCTATCAACAAGTCCTCGTAGCTCCTAGGCTAGACACCTTTTTCCCCTCTGAGAGGTGCATCCCATCGGGTGTCAGCAGACCACGTGTTGTACAGACCATCCCATGGTCAGAAAATCAACATTATTCTAATGACATCATCCCCAAAGCCCAGTGTATATCTGATGGATATACCTGTTCCTTTGAATATTGTTTCTTTGAATATTATTCCTTGGTAATGGAAGGACCATGGAAAACACTATCTGTGGTCCTGATCCTTCAACCAATCATCCCTAGGTCCTGAAATCCCTTTTAATTGCCCTCAGACTTCTCTTTGTTGTCTCATCATTGCCAGTTTGAAGAACCAGTAACAGATAATAACCAGAGAGCCTTAGTAAACTGGAGAGTTTTCTAGTAATGTCTCTACTTGAGCTTCTGGGAAACAGTATGCTTCCCTGTAAATTTGGTCTAGTCTCCATATCAAACCCTCTGTTCCCTTTAGAAGGGAATCATGAGAACTATTCTTCTTTTCCTCTCAGATGAGGGTGTGACGCAGAGGTAGATTGTGCTGCCCTAGTTGGTCCCTCCATCCCAGAAGTACCTTCATCCACCTCATCAGTTGACTGTCATTCTGGTTCCAGGCCTTCCTACCTGTTGTAAAAAGTGCCAGTCCTACTCGTCCTCATCATGTTTCCAGGAGGAGGAGCTGTTCTCCTAGAACTGGCAACGATCAGCTTCCAGCTCTCCTGTTCAACATACCATTGACTAACTAGAAGAAGAATGTGACAGTGTTCTGAATCCGTCTGGCTCTCTACTACAACGGAAGTTCAAGACTCCTGAGACTGTAGCACCTCTGAGAATTCATCAATCTCTCATTCTCTTGAATACTGTATATTTACTTCCCCTCATTTCTTCACCCAGTGATGCAGCCAGGTGACAAAAGCACACCTGAAAAAGGAATGATTGTCAGCCTTAGCCTCACAGAGAGGCATCCAGCACTCCTGATAGCCTGAGACCTGGAGAGCTGCATGCAGCATCAGCAGGTCTGGCTGGCTGGAGGCCTCTGACATGGCTGGTGCAGTGATTCCAGCAGCTACAGGGGCATGCCAAAACTATAACTGAGAAATGATACACTATTAAGACTGGTGCTGAAAAGATCTTTTTGCAGCCGTCACCAAGTACTTGGTCTGTTTTCTGCCTCTGTTGGCTGCTCCCAGATAGCTGAAGAGCGGCCTTCTGCTCATCCCGTCCACAAAACCGACATGCCCCGTTTGCTCACTCCTGTTCCGCTGGTTCTGGGTCATTCATACTCCCTAGAGCCATTTAAATCTCCCTTGCTGCTTATGGCACTGCCCCCTCCTTGCTGGTTGGCTGCAAAGGGCTTCTGGGTTTGGATGTGGCTGGGGGCTGCTGCTCAGGTATCTCCAAGCTCAGGAACCCTCCTGTACAGCTGATTCTAACTCTCACCCCTAGACTTATCTCGGTTGCCACTGATGCTGCCTCATCAACAGACAAGTGTCTTTCTTGTCATGATGGACCCAAAACTGAAGATGATTGGATAGGAACAGAAAGGAGGAACTGAGAACATGTGCAGCGGAAAGAACATGAATATCCATAGCACCAAGTACTAGGAGCAATAGTTCTGGTAGAAAGGGAACGAAAAGTGTAGCTATTGCATGAAATCCATACAGGGACTTACAAGAATAGGGACCACTTGATCACCGGCTTTTAAAGGAAGATGAACCAAGATCACCTCAACACCAGGATGACGAAATGGAGAGTCAAGATAAGGCCCCAAAGTTTGGTGAATTCAGTCTTAAAAATCATACATTAGTAAGTTGTAATTACTCATATGCTTGGACAAATGGAAGTATCATGGAGAGATAAGACTTAAGCTTAATGGCAAGGCCAAGACAACGTTCATGTACAATTGTCATGATTTCATCCCAGCTAACAACTCAGCCCCACGCAGCCACTTGCTCACTCCCTCTCAGTGTGAGGGGGGAAAAAAAGGGAAGGGTCATAGTTAAAAACCTTGGCTTGAAATCAAGACAGTTTAATAGGTGAAGATAAAGCACACAAGCAAAGTAAATCAAGGAATTAATTCCCCACTTTCTGTGGGCAGGAAGGTGCTCAGCCAAACCCAGGACAGCAAGACTCCTTCATGCCTAACCATGACTCAGGAAGACAAATGCTGTCCCTCCTTTCTTCCCTCTCCCCAGTGTTGGTTTTGCACGGCCTGGTTTTTGGTAGCGGTGGGGCCACAGAGGTAGCTCCTGTGAGAAGCTGCTAGAAGCTTCCACCGTGTCTGGCAAAGACAATCCCTGATGGCTCTGAAAATGGACATGCCACTGGCCAAGGGTGGGCCAACTAGAGATGATGGTAATGCCTCTGTGATGACATATTTAAGAAGAAATCCAAACCAAAGGTGGTGGCGCAGTTTTAACTGCAGCTAGAGAAGACGAGGTGAGAACATGTGAGGGAAACTACACGGACACACCAAGGTCAGTGGAGAAGCAGGAGGAGGAGGTGCTCCAGGTGCCGAAGCCGAGATTCCTCTGCAGGCCATGGTGATGACCGTGGCGAAGCAGGCTGTACCCCTGCAGCCCATGGGGGAGGTGCCCACACCAGAGGAGGCTGTGATGTGGTGGGAGACCCGGTGGAGAGAGGGGGCCCCTGCTTCTAAAGTGGAGCAGCCTGTCCTTGGAGGACTGCACCCCTTGGAAGAGTGTCCCACACCGCAGCAGTTTTGGGAGGACTGCTGCTTGTGAGATTCACATAGCTCCTTTATCTGTTAATCCTTGTTTTTTGCCTTTGAGTTCCACGTGAGGTCAGCTGAAATAGATTTCCAGCAATGTCATTAAAAGAAATTACTGATAGAGTAGCAGCAATTTGGTGTAAAAAAAAAAAAGCCACATATGATTCTTGTTTCTTGCCCGTTTTCTAATTCCTATCACCAAATGTTATGCATTCACAGCAAGGAATATTAGTAAAAAAAGTCAGGACAGTAGCCTATGAAGAACCTTATTTTACACATCAGAGCTTGTAAGACAATGTGAATCAAATCAGTGATTTTTAGCTTAAAAAGAACGAACAAGACATCCTAGTTACTTCTTGTCCGTTCACAACATCAGTTTTGTCACCATAGGGAGAAGATAGTTACACACAAAGAATGTGCTTTTGAGCAGTGGCAGTTTGGGTGTTGCAGGATACTTCTGTAGTCATTCGTGAATGTAAAACTCAAGGAATGCAAAGGCAAGTAAATGTTTCAATTCTGCAGCCCTTGGGCTTTATGACTGTGATTGGTGATTTAAAACACATGGCATGCTATTCAGTAGTGAAACTGCTATCAATATGCCTCCTTCTATCAGCCCTTCCATCTTCTACCCTTATTTCATTCTGATCAAATTCCAGGCAGAAGCCAAATTCTTGGGGAGAGGTTTGTATTGAAATGAGAAAGCAAGGAAAATCAGAGATCACATGATACTGCTGTACCCCAGAGACACATCAGCTACAACCCTCGGCTGCTCCACGGACACTTTTAGCTGATTTCCAACTGATACCTGATATTTAGCAGACTCAAATTTCAGCATGCGGAAACCAAACAGGAGCGTCATGTTGCAACCGGGAATACGGAAAGTATTTAAGTGCTGATATGAAGCTTTAAGTACCAATTTATTAGAAAAATAAGGTAGCTATTGCTTTCAGCAACACAAATCTTTAATTCATGTGCCAGTCACACACTACATATGAGATACCCTGCGCTGGTATGGGCATCACTGTTTACGCTTCAGTACCAGCACTTAATGGATATCAAGAGCATAGTTGCCTACTACAGCACAGGCATAGTCAAGGGTACCCCAGAACCTATTCTGGACCCTGGCCCACTGACCCCATGTGGGTCCCCTGCTCACCTCAGGTTTGCATCAGTGTTCATGCTGTCCTGTTTTTCCTACTAGTCCCTTCTGCATCTAAAAGGTTCTTGACAGAAGCATTTCAAGGAGCAGCGGTTCTCTCTTTGATCTCCCTCCTTGCAAACATTTCTACTTTTTCTTGAAATCTGCTAAAAATGTTCCTGTTCCTTTACCTGTCTATGCAAAGCAAATGGACAACTTGGAGCCGGAAAAAAAAATGATGGATGCTTCTATCTTGATACAGACAAAATAACCCTCCAGTTCCTGAGGTAATGGTCACAGAGAACAAGCAGCCAGCTTTCATTAGCAGCCATATCTCATGTCTGTCACTGCCAGCTTCCAGCACTACTCAGCTCTCTCACTCACCCAACCCTTGGGTGGATGCGCCTCAGGCTTTAGTTAAGGGGCAATAATATGAGGTTTACAAGCAGCATATGGCAGTTAACTCCAGTTTACGAGAAAGCCGCAGCACACCATCAACTTGTCTAGGCATTACTGGAGGTCTGTGCATAGAGAAAGGCTTCAACGTGTGTCTTCCCACTGCTGCTGCTTGGGCTTAGCCCGGTGTGGTTTCTGCTGTAGCACAACTAAAGGCAGAAATAAACACTCCACACAACCAGCACAAGCATAGGGAGATATGCACCATTTTTAAGGTATGATTGCAACCCCCCCAGCCAACTCTTAGATATTCTTGCTTGTTCTGCATATTTCAAGTTTTATTTCTGGTGCTTAAGTTCTCTTAAAGGTGTCACTGAATTCCTTGTAGACAGTCGGGTTACAAATGCCTTCTCCGTTCAGAACAGTTCAAAGGTGGTGTTGTTCTTCAGCGATCCTCACATCATCACGTTAACACAAGAGCATCAGGAAGTGCACAGGCTTGTTAAGCATCGCTGAGGCTTCATAATGAGATAGCGCAATGCTTTACATGGGATCAGTTTAAATCCTAGCACTCTTGACTTCACATTTATTGAAGCCCGTCCTATTTTGTACAACACTAAGCATACAGTGTAACTCTGGGAACCACAGCTGTGACTTAGTTAATGATCTCAATAAATCCTACTTAAGCAGAGACAGGAAGAGAATTATGCAAATGATTATTACTGTGCACCATGCACTTGATAACTGAAGACATCCCACAATGAGCTTCAGCACATAAACACCAGTACTTTTTTAACCCAGATATGTGAAAAATAAGTAAGCGAGGGAATGGCTTACAGAATTTCACTTCAGAAAAGTTGCAGTTGCAGAACATTTATTACAAATCTAATATTAAAGGAGGCATACAGAAGGCATATGTACAAAGAGGGCCGGTTAAAAACCCAAGATGACAGATCTTTCACATATAGCTGTGACTGTGACAAAGAATTACTTCTCTGAAAAGACCTTTCTAAAACATCGTGATAAAAGACTCTGCCACTCACACTTGGCAGCTAGATAAGATGTCTTCCATCAGTCTCTTGTAGACCCAGGCATCACCTTTAAGCCGTTGTCGTCGGATACCCACCGCTTCAGGCTTAGTGAGCTGACACACTTCTAACTCAAACTCCATAGTTACTTTACCAAAATCTGACAGTGTTTGACATTTCAGGGTATAACTGTAAAACAGAAGGGAAAACAGAATACTCATTGAACCATTTCATACTTGTTTTGTAATGCAATTTTAAATTAATAAAAGCACGTTAAAGACAATATCCCATTGCTGTTCAGAATACTGTGAAAAAATCCACAATTTAGTCACCTGAGAGCTTTGTGAACACGGTAGCTTCAGGGCATTATATTTATCATTATGCCCTCGAACCAATATGCAGCACCAACGTCCTACCCCGCCACGGGAACCCCTGCTAGCCAAAGACTCCTATCCTCAGAGCTGGATTGATGGAAATTTGCTGTGTTTTTCCTAGACAAGATCACTCTCGTCTGTGTTGGTTACAGCTCAGCTGGTGTGAAAACAGGAAAAACTGAATGCAGAGTTTGAATCATTACAATGGGAGCAGGTGCTGCCGTGCAATCCAGCATCCTTCCAGATCAGGAGTTTGGAAACGCATCACAGGTTGATGTATACTTTGATGTTCTACCAAGACTCATCACTGAAATACTCAAGAACTTGAGAAAATGCATATTGAAAAGCGAGCACAATGGTTATGTCATGCATTGGGAGCTCAGAAAATAGTCATTCAGTTTGATCAAAAGTAAGAACCAATCTAACCAATCAGTAGCTTACTTTAGCTAGTAAAGCGTACAAATTCAAATAATCCACAAAAAGGTGTGCGGCTTCTGCACACCTTTTAAAATGCACAGCTCTCTTGCCTAAGGGCTAATGTCTTTTAACTGCCAAGAACGAGAGTTAAAAGGTATCCACGCTATTTTCTAAAATTATCCCATTTGGTCATGTGACTATACCTAAACCAACTTTTTGTATTTAAAATTTTCCTAAGAGCTACCCTACTACTGTTGGTTTATACCCGTTGGTGAAAGTGCTCTGCTGGAATACACTTAACATAGTTTTGCACTGTGTGGGCAGGTTTTATTGCACACATTCATTTTTGAACACTTTCTATAAACATTTTGTACACTTTCTATAAAGATTATTTTACAATGGGGTCAAGAAACTAAATACTTTGCTTTTTAAGGACTGGACTAGCAACCATTTAGACAAATGCAAGTTGAAATCATCATATTTTACACTTACCCCTTCCGAACATATTCCACATGCTTCTTTGAAAGAACAAGGATTATTTCATTCAATAGTTCATCTGGATTCAGTAGATGAGTGGTGGTAATGTTACAGTGTGCCTAAAAGTAGTCAGCTTGTTAAAACAATTTAAGGAATTAAAAAAAAAAAAATCTCTTTAAAACTGAAGACATTGCAAAAAGTTTTCACTAAAGAAGTTTCAGAACAGCTAACCATAGTGACAAATGCTTCAACATCCCCAAACTATCACCCTGCTATATGCTCCGGAGTTGGGAAATGGCCTTAAGCTGAGACAGAGTGCTTCTGATATCAAGGAATGGGCATAGCACCATGCAACTTTTCATGTATAAAGAAAAGAAGTTACTTACTACTTTTAAATATACTGTTATAGAGGCTTTCAATCACATCTAGTACTTCATATAACAGTCTTGTGCACTAAGTGACCTCTTGAACAACTAGCAGATGCCTGGAGGTAGCAGGAGGAAGTGTATGACAATTGTAACACGGCAACATATCCTGTCTGGCTTCTGAAGTCACAGAAGCGGCCAAGAGAAGACAAGACTGAAAAACAGCTTGAAAAATGAACATAGGTTGAGGATGCAAAGTCAGTAGAAGAGTGGTTCTTTTGGTCCTTATTCTGATTTAAATGTATGCAACTCTCTGACATACCTGCTGTAACACTGTCTTGCTGTACTGTAATCCAGTGTCTCTAGACATGCCTCAGGAATTTTGCATATACTGTAGTCAAGAGAAACTGAGGGTGGAGGCTAAAGGCATTTAGTGACAGACTAGCTAGCTTCCAGTTGCTCAGGTTCCTGGACTATTTGCACAGTCTACGCTCCTGTCCGATTGGCTGGTCAGGTTTGTAGCCCAACATCTTGTCCTGAACTTTTATGACTGACAGACAGCTCTCTGTGTGTAGTAGGTATCCCAGCAGCCAGTCAGCTGAAGGGACACATCACCGGCTTCTACACAACTGCTTATGCCTTGGTAACAACCTGCCCGCTTCCATGGTAATTACATTTTTCAAACATGTCGCCTACAGATTCAAGTACAAATTTTCCCTTGTATAGCTTCTGAAGTATATAATTTGCATTTGAGTGATGTATACAGAATCACTAGGGTTGGAAGGGACCTCTGGAGATTATGCAAACCAATCCCCTTGCCGAGGGTCCCCTAGAGCAGGTGACAGAGAAATGCGTCCAGGTGGGCTTGAAATGTCTCCAGAGAGGGAGATTCCATGACCACCCCGGGCAGCTTGTTTCAGTGCGCTGCCACCCTCAATGCGAAGAAGTTCTTCCTCATGTTGAGGTTGAACTTGTTGCAGTTTATTTTATGGCCATTGCTCCTCATCCTGTCACGGGGCACCATTGAAGAGAGTCTGGCACCATCCTTTGACAACCCTCTGAGGTATTGCTATGGATTGACGAGATCCCCTCTAAGTCCTCTCTTCTTTAGACTAAACAGGCTGAGCTCCCAGTCTCTCCTCGTAAGAGATGCTCCAGCCTCTTATCATCTTTATGGCCTCCACTGGACCCAGCAGCTCATTGTCTTTCTTGAACTATGGAGCCCAGAACCGAACACAGCATTCCAGATGTGGCCTCCCCTGGCCAGGGCAGAGGGGCAGGATCCCCTCCCTGACCTGTTGGCCACACTCTTCCTGATGCACGCCAGGATCCCACTGGCCCTCCTGGACCCCAGGACACTCTGTCAGCTCATGGTCAATTTGTCACCCACCAGTACCCCCATGTCCTTCTCCAAAGAGCTGGTCTCTTACAGGTCATTCCCAATCTGTTCTGGTGCTTGGGGTTATTCCTCCCCTGGTGCAGGACCTGTACTTGCCCTTGTTGAACTTCATTAGGTTTCTCTCTGCCCAGCTTTCCAGCCTACCAAGTTCCCACTTGAATGACATCACAGCCTCCAGGTGGATCAGCCAGACCCTCAGCTTCAAGACTGAGGCAAAGAAGGCATTCAGTAATTCTGCCTTCTCTGTGTCTTTCGTTACCAGGACACCCGCCTGATTCAACAGCATCCCCACGTTTTCCCTAATCTTACTTTTGTTGCTGATGTACTTGTAGAATGCCTTCTTGTTTTCATTGATATCCCTTGCCAGACTCAATTCCAAGTGGCCCTTAACATTCCTACTCGCATTCCTGCATATTCTGACAATGTTCCTAGTCCTCCCACGTGTCCTGTCCCTTTTCCCATATCTCATGCATTTCTTTCTTCCATTTGAGGTTTGCTAGAAGCTCCCTGCTCATTCATGCATATCTCCTGCTCCCTTCACCTAATTTCTTTATCACAGGGATATGCTGGATTTGAGCTTGGAGGAAGTGATGCCTGAATACTGACCTGCTCTCTTGGACTCCCTTGTCTTCTAGAGCCCCATCCCAATGAGATTTCTCTTAGTCGATCTTTGAAGAAGTTGAAGTTAACTCTCTAGAAGTTTAGGGTTCTAGTCCTTTTACCACTCTGCTTCCTGCACACAGATCCCATGTTCCATTATCTCATGGTCGCTACAGCGAAGGTCACTACAGCCTTCACATCCTCACTCAGTCCCTCCTGGTTTGTTAGCACAAGGCCCAGCAACACACCTTTCCTTGTTGGTTCTTCCACCACTTGTGTCAAGATGTTATCTTCAATAATCTGCAGGGACTTCTTGGACTGTGTGTGCTGTGTCATGTTGTCCCTCCAACAAATACTGAGGTGGTTGAAGTCCCCCAGGAGAACCAGGGCCTGTGATCATGAGGCTACTTCCATCTGTCCACAGAAAGGCTCGTCAACTTCCTCCTCCTGACAAGGTCGACTATAGTAAACACCCACAACAGTGTCACCTATTTAAACCTTCCCCTTAAATTCTCACCTATAAACTCTCAACTCATTCACCTGTCCCTGGGTAGAGCTCAGTACGTTACAGTTGGTCTCTCACATAATGAGCAACTCCACTACCTCATCACACTGACTTGGCCATCCATGTCAACATTTCAGTCACATGAGCTATCCCACCGTGTTCTGTCATTACAATGAGATCACGGCCCCGTGACCATACAGAGATTTCGACTTCTTGTTTATTGCCCATGCTGTACATGTTTGTGTCCAGGCATTTCATAGAAGTAAATCAAGCAACTGGGTTGCATGGAAGGGGTGTAAGAGCAATCACCACAGCCACACATACCCTCAGCGTGGTCTGCCCTTTGATCCTCATCTTGAGAAGCAGCCAAGGAACATCTGTCACTGCACTGGTTGGTGTGACTTAATCACCAGGAGGAAGCAATGGCACGAGCATTGCCATTTTGAACCCCACTCCCGAGTCCTTCAGTTTAAAGTCTGTCTCTCCAAATTGGCCAAGGGGCTGCCAAAGATCCTCCTGCCTGCTTTAGACAGGTGGATCCACCCCATTCCTGCTTAACAGGCTACAATCATTAAAGTACAACCCGTTGTTATAAAAGGCAAAGCCTTCTCAACGGCAGCAGCCATTAAGCCAGATGTTGATCTGCACTATGCATCTGCTTCTGGCTGTCCCCTTTTCTCTAACTATGAGATGATGACTTGGGCACCAATGTTTTTCACCTGCCTCACCAGGTGTTAATAGTCTTCCTTGATCCTGTCCGTTGTTTGGCTTGCAGCATCATTTGTTACCCACATGATAAGGTAGTAGCAGGTAGTAGTCCGTGCTCTTGAGAAGCTGGGGCTCCCTCTCGGCAACATCATGGATCCTAGCGCCTGGTAGGCAACAAACTCCTTGTGACTCTTTATCAGGCCAGCAGACGGGTGTCTCAGTGCCCTTTAACAGAGAGTCGCCCACTGCAAGTACTCAATGCTTCTCTTTATGGTTACCTTGCCCGTAGACATCTAAAACCTTTAAAGCATCATATCATCTGGTTTTGGTCTGAATGTCGGAGTGTGGAAGTTGAATTGGAGCACTGGCTTTGTGGGTCACAAGGGCTCAAGCTGTCTCCTGCTCAGTGGTATCCATTGTAGGTGGATGGTCACGAAGCCACGACTATCTCCATTTCAGCCCCTCTAATACTGCACAGCCTGTTAACTGTCTCTTGTTATTCAGTCATCTGTCACAACAGGCCATCAACCTGTGCACACTTTGTGCAGATAGTAGCTTTTTCTCCAATAGAAAGAAGCCAGGTTTTTAGTGAGGAATCTCTATAGAAATAACATAATTAAAAACTGTCAGGTAGGGCTCCTTTAAAACCATGCTGCTTCCTTCACATTTGGCTTAGATGGGCTGTAAGCAGCAATGGCCAAACTCCTCCTTGGATCTGTTGCCTGAACCCAGACTAACAGATAACTGAATGTGCTAATTGGGGCATTGTCTTGCTGTCAGCGATGCTGTAAGAGCACTTTACTGTAGAATTCAGGCAAGACAGGTCACAGAAGTTTTCTCAAAACCATTTCTGAAGCTACTGGATGTTTTAAATCATAATCATTGCAAGATAATAATTAATATATAATTAATATCATTAAGTAACACTATAATAATACTTGTTCTCATGTAAGACCTTTGCAGCAACCATACCTTAAGTTTCCTTGGACAGTCTCTGGTGCATCGTTTCTTCTTGCTTGGTGTAAGCATTGTGATCACTTTATCTAGGCCTCTTTCAAGACTTCCAAATATTTTGGCTTTTCTCTTCTTTTGGCTGCTATCCGCAAGTCCAAGGTTGAGATCTAAATCCACTGACTGGCACCTGTCACAGGAACAAATTAATCCGTTATTTTTCCCTCAGCTTTAAAAAACTAATTATTTCAGAGATGGCACTAGAATATTACCAGACATGGCAGAACAAAGAAAATTAAATCAAGTGCAATGTATTACAGAAGTTTCTGTTTGAAAGTCTGTTGAAGGTTAAACCCAGAGATGTATCTAGAAATTGAAGTCCTTTGTAGACCTGGAATCAGAAGGCAGCTACGTTATGAAAAAGAGGTGATATTGAGTTACATAATTTTAAAACTTTTCTCTACCTTCATTGTTTTCTAGTGACTGTAAAAAGAGGTTTTAGAAAGGTTTTCACCGAGAGAGTAGGAACAAGGCTTGTTGTGACAAGGCTTCCCAGGCAGCACATGGATTAAGGCAGTCCTGCTCTCAATCAGGAATGTACACAAATAACGGGACACTTACCTTCTTTCAGGAAGAATCTCAGATGCTGCCAATTCATCTGCATTTGTTGGGTTTGTGGGTTTCTGAATTGGGGTGACTGCAGTGAACGGACTCTCTGAAAGAAAACATCCAAGCCAAACCAGGTATGTCTTTGCATAAAAGGATTTTCTTTTTTTCAGCGACGATGTCTCATTATTAATAACTTATTTCTAACACCAGACCCCCTTTTCTATCTCAGGTCCATATTTTGGGAATTATAAAATATGTTTTTAATACTGCCTCTACTCTACAAATTAAAACTGTGACTGATTTCCCCAGGGTTCTACAAGTCAAACCTTAAGGGTAACCAATGCAGTTCGATATCAGAAATTTAAGGATTAGAATTGCTTTCTTGCTCTGCCACTGGTCCATGAATAAATACTGAGCAATCCACTGCATCAAGTAGTTGTATTCTTCACTGAGCCATTTCCCTTATGTGAAGGGTGTAAGTTTATACAGTCATGTTTAATACACAATGTACATGCTACACAACAGCATAAAAAGTCAGTGTCTGCAGAGCATAGTTTTAAAGGTGTGGGAGAAAGCACCAAGTGAAACAGTCAGCAAATAAGTTGTCACAATTAAACCCAACTTCAATGTTCAAAGTTTCAGCTCTCTACAGAATTGCACCTGACTCCAGACAAACAACCTCAAAATTGCCAGTGGATACTTCCACTTTTCTATTTCCTGAATCAAAGATCTTTCAAGGCATCAAAGAAGTAGCTTTGTTCAAACCTCAGAAAGATCACTAAATAAATGAGCGAAAAGTGTTTCTACATTTCCCTTTTCAGAGAGACTCTCTTTTGTTTTTAAGCGTACACAGACGTCAGATGTTACCGGTTATCGCATACAGTCTTAAGGCAAACTCATAAACTAGTCTTTGTATTGCTATTCTTTATGAATTATCTCATTTAAACAGCAGTATGTTCAAAATCCCTTATTCCTTGAATCAGCCTGCAAAGACTTACTGCTCCTGAGCAATGCTCCTTAGCACCTGAAACTAAAGAGTCTCCTATTGCAAGGAGCCCTTGGCATTTGAAGGACAGAGTTAGAATTTACAGTATCAACACCAAAACTTTTATGGTAATCATTGGAAGGAAATGGTAATGTACATATGGGATATGTACATGACTAGACAGGCTGATGACAGAAATTTCTGGTAACTCAGAAAAGCTGACATAATTTAGACAGATTTCTGTGGTCTATTGCATAGCTGCAAGACCTACGTGTTGTTAACAGAAGCATTTTCACTGCTACATTGGACTGTTCCTGTGAAAATGCTGATATGCAACCACAAGAAATCCAAAAGTTAGATTTCTCTTAGAAGCAGCAATTAAAGCAGATTTAACTAAAAGTATGCTTTTATTTTCATTCAAGGTAATCACAAAGGAAAAACAGTGTTGAGGAAACTGAGATCTCAACCTTCATGGAAACGTGGAACCAGGTGCAAGCTTTAAGAACACAGTGCTTGGCTCCATGTTAGGGTGTACCAAAAGGGGCTCACACATAATAATTGAGAGCAGCAATGACTCTTGTAAGTCACACATAAGTAACATGCCCTGATGGACGGTTAAAACTCTCACGGTACCCCACCAGATGTACTAGAAGAACCAGGGTGGTGCGCATAGGGCAAAAAAAGTTAAGTGTTCCAGAAACGGATGTATTGGATGAACAAGTATCGTGCTCATACTTGAGTTTCAGTACTTCCAAAGCAACATATATGTTCTTAGCTTTCATTAGTTACATTCTACATACCTTTGAAAGCAGGCGCCCTAAGGGGAACGGCTTGTACCTGTGTCTCAATCTGACTCTTTGCAAAAGGAGTCTTTGGAGCAGGAAGTTCAAAGGGCACTTCATTTCTGAAAGCTGACACTGTCTCAACATTCTCTTTGTTTTTATGCTTCTTTGATGCTGCTTTTCTTGTCACTGGAGTTGACACTGTGAATTCCGTATCCTCCAGTTGGGCATCAGGCCTCGAATGCTACAAGAGATGTAAAGAAAACAAAAAAGTTATCCCTTGCTGTATTCCGATCACATTCAGGAACGTTACTGACAAAGAAATTCCGAAGCAGGTTAAAAACACCATACAATGCTTGACTATAGAGCAACAGTTAAAAACTCTTCAATACTTCTGATTCCCTCTAAAATTTGCTCACAAGGTTTGCAAGTAATTTGCCACTTCTTCACCTGCTCTTCTAAATTCTTTAGCTTGCACGTTTAAGACTATTACCCACCAACTCACCTAAGCACAGCTAGGAATTTTCATTTGGCTTAAGTGTAAAATTTTAATTGCTTCATTTGATTTTCTTGTCCAGGTTGCACTTCTTCAGAGACTTGTCCAGCTCTAGCCTAGGTCTGAGACCTTGTTTGTGGCACCTTATTTTTTTTCCTGTTGGTTTTAAAATCCTTATTTACTCATTTTCCAGATGCTCAAAGCTCAAGTTTTAGTCAAATTACCTACAGCTAGAGGAAGGCACAATGTATGTTCTGCTATATATTTAAAACACTTCTTTACTCAGTTTGTAACTCCACTAGGCTAGGGTCTACCAAACATTTACATATATAGTAATTTTTATGTACAATGAGAATAAGATCTTTGGGATTAAGAACACTATATCAAACACTTGCTTCATTCCATGAGTATTTATAGTAAATTCTTCAAACAGAGATTCTTCAAACAGTGAAGCCGTATATGTTGATTCCATTAATACAAATGCACATGGTACTTCACTGCAGAATGGCATATCTTCGCACACCACAGTTTTTTCAGACTGAAAAGAAATATTCAGTTGAGATTCCACCGCACACTTAAAAGTAAGATTTTGTAAGAAAAGACTGCCACTAAAGTCTAAATCTAATTTATTTCTAAGTTGCTAATAATGGAAGTTCCCATGACAGTGACCAAAGTTTTATAATATGACTTTAATATTGTTGTTGATTTGTCATTTGTATCAAAAGTAGATGTGTAACTATTCTCAAAGCACCATTGCCAGATCATCTTTCTTGACCTGTGTCAAGAAGAGAAGCAACTCACAAAAATACCCACCTTTGAATTCAAGGCTTCGACCACAACCTCTTTTTACCAAAAGCCCTAATAATCTGGAAAGAATCCAAGACAAGAATGGAGTAATGTTTGAAAGGGGGCTGGATAAAGGTAAACACACGTATCCAAAACATATGACTACTGAATCCACAACACTAATTGGAACTAGCATTTGGAACCCTTCATCTGGCTAGCTCTGCACACACACCCTCCCCCCCCCCGCCCAAAGTTGTCATTTATTAAGTCATTGGATTTGTAACTTCAACCAAGGCTGCTAACCTTCATGGTTCAGACCACATACAAGCAGATATATATCAAAGCATCCTTAGTTTCTAACACCTTTTGTTATTTCCAGGAAACTCTTCCCAAGGACTTCTTTCATACCATTTCAGTGAAACTGTACACAGTCATTTTAAATTGTCAGTCTTTGGCTGGAATGGATACCGTTTCAGGAAGCTGGAATGACATTTTAGTAACCTATGTTCTGCCGGCAGGTAAGTTTCTGCTGCCGAGTATCAAGGATATCACAATGAACAGATCTCTCATTACTACTGGAATAGAGAGCTCTCTGATATGCTGCCAGAGGCTTCTATGCCTTACTCAAAAGCCCTTACCAGAGGGTTGCTAACTACAAGAAGCTAGGAGCCTGATACTGTGGTTGAAATCACATTCCATTAAACACGAAGGCGTGATTAGGACACCTTGGCTACTGTGTTCTAGATCTAATTCATGGCATTGTGAATATTTTGCAGTATGCTTCTACATCAAACTGCTTGAAATCAAGCAGTATTATGTAGAAGCTTGTGCCACCAAAATCAGAAATGGCTAAGTTAAAGGTTCTTTTTGCTTGGTTGTCTTCACCTTAGACCAGGTCCAGCTAGAGAGCTTTGCTAGCTGGGTGTTTTGGCAAATTCAGTTGATATTCACCCGGTAGCTACACTCGGGCAAGTTAAATGTGTCCTGAGCACTGCAGGAGAACTAATGGATTGCCGTATTGCGTAGACATGAATTTCAGCGTCACCTGGGAAGGCATCATGCATATGTTAATTAGTAGCATTTGTCAATTTACCTTGGACATCGCTAGAGATGAAGTAGCTTCTCAGTATCAGCACAACTGAACCTAGTGAACCTCCACCTTAATCATCGGCGTGTAGAAGGCTAACGCACCATGATCACAGAAATCCCATTACGCATATTCAGGAACACCTACGATTCACCATCTATTATGCAGCTCTAGTAATCCTAGAATTCTCATCTCAAAAAAGCTGTATGGGTGAACTGAAATGACTGACACGCAACTGAATCAAATACATAAAGTATTTATTCTGAGTGCTTGCCTCTACACAGGAAGCAGCACACTCAGACCATTTCACAGATGTTTTGTCTCAGGGGGGAACAGCTAACACAAGTCTGCAATTCCACTAAATGCTTTGGAATTTGTTGAATAGACTAGTATCACTGACGTCACATATAGCTGCATATTATATACGACATTGCAAGGCGTTTAGCAACTTTAGCCATGTTCTGAAGGGTCCTATCGCTACCAAACTACAGGAATACAAATTCCCCCCAGATATACAAAACTGCTTCAGAATCCAAATCATCAGAAAAACAGCAGCAACACGTTTCCTTTACTCAAAGTAAACAGCGTCCTCTCTAGGACTATGTTCTCAAGTGAAACAGACGAGAAAGGGATGACTTCCTCCGATTTGACCACCAGCTCACATAGTGCCCATGTCGTCTCAGAGCACACCGCCCAGGTGACATACCGTGATGTATCAAAAGATTCTCCTTACTAAACGCAACCCACAAGTCACAAAAAATACATAAAGACAAACATAGAGTGCAGTTAGTCATCGCAGAACAAGGTCTAGAATGATCATCCAGGCCAGAGAGCAGGGGATTTGAGCCCATTAACAAGGAGGGATTCTTTGCCGCACCTGATGCATCATATCCTCCCCGATGGCTTTTCCAGTAAAGTCCATCCATAGAAGCAGCCCAGCTTGCTAAATCATGTTAATGAGAAGACTGAACTGTTTAATGACCAAGACTTCGGCTGACTGCATGCATCACAGAATATTCTGAGTTGGAAGGGACCCTCAAAGATCACCAAGTCCAACTCTTAAGTGAATGGGCCATATGAGGATCAAAACTACCTTGGTGTTATTAGCACCACGCTCTAACCAGCTGAGCTGAACTCAGGGTCATTTTCTCTTCCTGATGTTTAGAGCACCAGAATGTTTCTCCAGGCAGAGCTTTGTCAATGCAGAGCAGGAATTTAAGCAAGACGCTGTCCTTCTGAACTCAAGCTTACCTCAAGGCCTGTCGACATCGTGGTACTGGCATGCCCTGTTAGACATGGCAACCTTAAACGAACACGCTTGCCACGAGCCTTCTTGGATAGAAGCAAAAGGTATGTTGCTGACATGTGGTCGTATTTCCACTGTGGGGTCAGGAAGAAAGAAAAAGTCTTTTGTATTTTAATCTCCTCTTTGGACACATTGCAAGTACGAGTCAAACTCAGCCTTCTGAAAATTTCTAGATCTTTACAGGTTTTTCTACCTGATACGCAACCCTCATTACCCATAAGTGTCATTTCAGACTTCAAGTGATTTGCATTATGTGTCTGAGATCAAGAAAAAGGCACTGTGTTGATTGTTCTTTCCATGTTAGTTTGTAGTTCATGCAGTAGCATGGAAATGCTGGAGTAAGGATCGATCTCCTGAAGCGAATGCAAACCTAATACTTCAGTTTATCCAATACTTCAGCCAGAGTATAAATTTGTTGGAAGTAACTCCTGCCCATTCTTCCCCAAGTGCCAACTTTTTGCATGATTTTCAGCAACTCTGTGTGTGTGAGGAACACAGACACCACTGCTGACGGGTTTGCGGTGTAGCGCGGTTAGTTTGAATAACTTACGAGGGATAAGAAGCCTTCCAGTACAGGACTGTGAAAATATCACAAACCTATTTGGAAGGACTTTTCCCTCCGTAGACAGATTATTTGCTATAACTGAAGAACAAGGAGAATTAACTCCAAAAATCTATCTTAAGTATCATACACATTTTAAAAGTCTGTTTCTGCTACAGTTATGTGGAAAACCTAAGTGTTTAAAAAAACCCAAAACTATTGTCACTGCTAACAAGTACAAAGAAGCGGAAAATTCAATTTTAAGGAAGAATTTTCAGATTCAGGTAAAAGCTGGAGTCCACATCATGCTTTAAGTCTTTTCTGCAGCCTGCAATATTATTGATAACATTTGCACAATTCTTCTAGAAGTACTCAGTTCAACTTTTGTCATTTGTAGTCGAAAATGACTAAACATACCCACTATTTTTAAAAATCTGTGAATAGTAACTCCAAAACCCGCTGCATTTTGTAGACTGCCTGGGTGTTGCTCTGATATTTTTATCCTTTTTTCTTTTTCCACTCTCTATTGAACCATTTCAAAGCAAAGAGTTAACCCAGCGAATGGTATCTGTTGTTCAGCTATAATTTTCTACAAGTCTATTCTGACTTTCAGAGATTCAGAAGGATTTTACCATAGTGGAAAATAACAATAAGATTTAGGAAACATGAAGATCGCAATTAAAGGAGGAAAAGAAATAAACAAATTTGAACTTCTGAACCAGTAGCCTGTAGTTATAAGCTACAGGCAGATTCTAGAGTTCTGCAGGGGCTCCTTAAATCTGAAATGTATGTAAAATGTCATACTTGAGAATACATAAGTATTGGTCTGATAACACAGTAAACTTATTTACTCTATTACTGTATTTAATTACTATAAATTACTCACATATACTTCTTACCTCTGTTATTAATTGCAAGATAGTCTCCCTGCTCTGCTCATGAAACACAGAAAGCTCTGTTACACAGTCCTCGTCAAGATGTTCCAGCTGCAAGAACACAATGGATATTGAAGTGTGAGGTTTTCAAGTTGCCCCATAATCCATATCTGACAGTGACACTGTCGCGAAATCCACTGGGCTGAGTCAATGGTCAACGATGATTTTAGACCTTGTATCTCAAATGTTTAGCATCACAGCTAAACATTGTAGGAAGCGGACTGAAAAAGTCCTACAACTTCACAGCCTGGCTCCTCACAGGTGAGAGCTTATGAAGTCAAATAAGCCATCCAAAAACAGCTAAGATTTTTACTAGAACGGAAGCTAAGCTTTCATCTGTCTATAAATATTCAAAGCGACAAGCCATGCCCATCTCTATGAGAGCCAGCTGGCACCGATGGTGCAAGCACAGTCAAACTCTTCTTTACCTAGGGTAACAGTGGCATCTGGTGGCAATGGGAAGCATTGGTTGCCAACATGCAAGAACTTCTCAGCACTTTCTGCTGACAGCCAGATTATTTTGGATTTTTTCCTCTCCATACTGCCTTTGTCCCTCACACAAGTAAAACAAGTGATAGAGAGACAGGACGAATGCTCTTTCAATGAAATTTGAATTTTTATTCAAATTTTCATTGAGTTCTGCATAAAAGATAAAACATAATCACATCTAGCATGCCCCTCAGAATAGATGTGTTTTGCACATTGCATGAACTATTGCTCAAGCAGCCTAGCGAAGGAGCTGGTCATTCATATGAGGAAGTACTTCACGTTTTGATGAGAATTCTGTTATTCTGCAGATTCGGCTGCAAAATATGATGAAAACACATTTGAAATTTCTCCTCAAGAGAAATCGAGAGCAAGTAATAATATTTTGACAGCTAAAAGTATCAGAAATGAACCACAGCCGTCTCAAAGTTCATCTTGGCACAAATAATTTCACACCGTGCACTATGAGGATGGTAGTAAGCCAGCAAATACTACATGAAATGCTTTAGCATTCGTCTGACCAGAGTACTTACTGGGTATTTACTTTGCCACTGAACAGCATCAGAAAAACCTTGCATGAGCCAAGGGTGACTTAGCAGGTGTTGGACTGTAATCCGCTTCTTTGGGTCGACCTGGTGGGCAATAATAATCAAAGTGATACTTAGATTGTGGAGAAAAAGTGAAGAAGCAATTCACCTTCTACACGGAATGTCAGGATGGTTAGGGACAAAACCAGAAACCAATACTGTTTCAGAGCGTCGCCAAAAGGAAGCTCACGCTCAGAGATCTTAGCTGTGAAGAGCAGTTGTAGAACCTACAGTTAAAAGAGATCTCCCAGGGATATGCAGCATTGGCTAGATTCCTTAGGTGTAGCCCAAATGTGCACTTGGGCTACAAAACAGCTCTTGTTTTTATAGCACATTAGGAACAACCAAACACATGCTGTTTGAAGACTTTGTTAAATCGTTTAAACTTTGCTTAATTATTTTTGTAATCAAACATTTTTCTCAAAGATTCTTCAGCTGAAGGCAATAGTAATCTTTTCTTCAAAAAATTGTAAGAATTAAACTTCTTATTTCAACACAGAATGTTTTTTAAATATTTCATTGACATTATGTTTTGAACCAATGCAACAGTACTATATACATCTATTGAACAGAAACAATACCTTTACCTGGAGCATTTGGTCAAGGAGCAGTGTACTACTAGGAGAGAGCCACTTTGGAATACTGTATTTTCCTCTCTGCAAAAAAGAAGAGGATTTAGAACTAACACCGAACCTTGAAAGGAACTACTAAATTACTTGGACAATAGTGACATCTTTACTTTGTAAAAAAAAACAAACACCAGGAACATGTGATCTTAGCTTTAAGAATGACTTGCATAAATGTCATGGCGGTACTAAAACCCAGCAGCATTAGTTAGGAAAATGCCATATTTGAATCACCAGCTGCAGTTTTCATCCGCTCTGCTCGTGTGACACTTGCATCTCCACCCACTTTTGCAGTTAATCTGCTCCTTTCTCCGTTGCCTTGGTTCATCATATCAACTCAGTACTGAAGTTCTAGACGTGCAAACATACCGGAGTACGAATGACGGGTATTAGCACTTTGAAGTGTGACGATTCGCTGAAATCACTACTTTTCAGATACTAAAAGTACACCTTCAGTATTAAGATATTCTTTTTTGAATAGGTTACATCTAATGCTAAACTTTTGATCTCATACAGTAGACAGGAGAAAGTTTACAGATCTAGCAAGTGAGATTTTTTCAATATAATTATTTACTGTTGGTTTTCTTTAATTTTTGATTAGAAGAAAATTGAAAACAGCTCCTAGATGTGAGGTGTAACAGTAGCTAAAAAACAAACCAAATTCACCACCAAAAATAATTCATTTCTCAATGAAAATTGAGGAAAAAAAAAAAGCANAGTAAAAAGTCATTGTCAAATGACATAACTATCATTTTTTAGTGGCAATTTTCTTTCTACAGATAAATGCCTTAATAAAAAAAAAAAGGCTGGTATTGTATGCAGTTACATTTTTAAGCACAGCATGTATTGCTTCGACATCACAGATAAAAGAATTTCAGTTACATCTTTACAGGCACTACTAGGAAGTTATTTATGAGTAGTTCTGCAGGCTGTTTTACAACACAACTTTACTATGAAACTAAGTAACACAGGTAATCTACATTTTGGTTTTCGTGTATTGCTGCAGAACATGACATAACAAAGAGTAATTATCATCTATTGTACTGTAGGCAATACATGGTACATAGGTTGTGATATCTACCAGGTGCATAAGGTCATACCAGAAGCACTTTTTTTTTTTTTTTACAGAAGTTACATCATAGCTTAATTTTTCAGTCAAAAAGTCAAGAACTGATTTAGGTATTCACAAATGAAGAGATGTGGAACATTCCAGGGAATTAACACTGCATGTAAGTTATATGATTTTAATTAGATTCAAGCAGCAGATTTGACTTGGAGCAACAGGTTCAAGATGAGACTACAATAAATTTCTGGGTTTAAAATGTGTGACGTTAAATTCCACAATAGTGGGTGTCCTCATTTCAAACAATTTTCAATTCACAACCACATAAAATTAAAACAAATTCAGAGTGGAAATAGCAAGCATGCATCTTAACACCTGCAACATGATTGGTTTTTGACTGCTCTCAGACTAAGCTTTAAAACCTCATTTGTTGTTTCAGCTCACTTCAACATGTTCCACTGGCAGACATTGCGTCACTCCAAACAACTCAATTCATAGTTCCTGTCCATGTTGGACAACTGTACACAGAATCATCTTTGATATTCTTAATTAAGGTCTCCGTTTCACATCTGAGTTCTCTGCTCAATGAATGCCTTAAGCAGTTGGATCATTTACCAGGTTCTGCATCTTGGTGTAATGAGCACCAAAAGGGTTTTGTCATCACACGACAGCATGCTTATAAGTGGACGGGTTCTCAGTGTACACTGACCTTCTGGGTAGACAACACAATTCACACCTGAAGCAGAGAGGGAAAGGCAGCTCAAGTCTACTGACAACTCAGCTGTTTCCACTTTATAGCAGATTTATTGAGAAACTGTAATGCTTGCTAGTGTTATTTGGACAACACTCCTAATCATACAGTTTAGTTTAGGTAGTCTTGCAAAGAGCATGAAGTTGGACTTGATCCTAAATGCTCTCTTCCAGCTCAAAATATTCTATGACTAAATGAGTAGGGAAGTCATATAATTTTAATGGCATCTCATCTGAACATTAGCACCTTTACACAATGTCTTTGGATTAGATAGTCTTTGCTTATTTTTTTTCCCCTTTTAAAAATTTTTTAAAGCTCTCTCCAACAACTCAAACCAAGCTTCCTAGAGATCTTCTGTCGAGGCATTCAAGTGTACTCCAATTCCAGATTAAAAATCCACACTCTTTGACGAAAAGATCAGGTGCTTTATAGAGCTCAGACTGTTATGCATCCTGAAAACATTCCCTGTGCAAACCAGTGTCAGTTGCCTCCTGCCAAAGTAGTCCTTGAATATTCTCAAGGAGGGGGGTTTTTTTGTGTTTTTTTCAATTCATAATCAGACTCTTGGTGAGAGGAGAATGAGGTAGAGGAAGCCAAAGAAAGCCCTTACTCTACACTGTTGTTCATCATCCCACCCACTCAGAGCAAGCCTTACCAACGCAGACTTTTAGGGCAGCTCAGAGGTGGCTGGCAGAGGTGCATGTGTGATGAGGAACATCACTGTTTAGCCAAATCAAGAGGAGTTTACAGGGAAAGAACCAGTAACTTACTTATACTATTTATTATTATTCAACTCCTTTTGGAAGAGGAAAGCATAGTAGCAGATGCAGAATCCTGCTTTTCCCAGACATGAGAATGGCTGACATTTAAGAAGAGTATTTTCAGTAAATCCATACAATACAGGGAGAAGACAGATAAACACTCCAGTATAAAAGTCCAGCCCACTAGCAAGAAAACGCTTCTCCTGAAACTCAGTTTTCTACTGTGTCATAAGACCAAGCTAGAGTACTGCACAGGCTGAGGGAAAACAGAAACAAATCCACAAAATACTGATCAAAAGAGCAGCAAAGCATAACAAAATTCAGCAGATAAGCCTTTTTGCTTAAGGCATCGCTCAACAGATTCTGGCATCAGAAAGCAAAAATCTCCCATAATGCTTAGTGATTCTTGTTCCTCATGTATTCAAGTACCATCAATACCTACCATGATCTTCCTGTAGACAGCCATGACATTATCATCATCAAAGGGGAGAAAGCCACACAGCAGAGCATACAGCAGTACTCCCATACTCCAAATATCTGCCTAAAAAATACAAGTGAGAGTTCACAAGCCTCATCTGTCTAAAATGGCTTAGAGATGGATAACATTGTCTCCTTTGGCAAAGCCCACATGCAACTCATGGAAAGTAGGCTCCTTAACTGTGGACAGAACTCTTATAGTCCAAGTGAAAGCATACAATTTTCAGTTCACTCAAACGAGAGCACTAGTAAAACCATTACCCTCTCCTTAGGCCGCCAAATTGCTGCATTACCTTCAACCTACAAGGATTTCACTGACAAAAAGGAAATCAAACTCATCAGAAGGGATTTTGTACTCAAAAGTTTCAGTGATTATGACTGCTGTCAGTACAGTTTATGATCAGCTTTAAAGCACCACTGTTTCTTCTCTGTAGAGACATGACAAAGTCTACATGCCTCATACTGCAACTCCCGCTTCAGTCATAAAGATAAAGGAGGTTTGAGAAGCATTGACTTTGTGGAAAACAAAAAGAAAGCAAGAGTTAGAGGCCAGGGACCGCGGTGCAAAGGAGGTAAAGGAAAAAAGACCGACTCTACCCAACAGCACAGACAGTTAGGAAGTTTGAGGAGATTGCAATTGCAGCATTTTGAATGGATTGACAAGGATTGCACGTAGCAGACCCCAATGTTCTAGACATGGAATCAAAGGTGGATAAATGCCACAGTTTTTCTTCTCTCTAATTTTACTACACTGCATACTACGAAGAGCAAGTTTTCATACAAGATTTCAAAGGCAAAGTACACAAGATACTGAGACCGCACAGACATTCGCAATAAGACTTGGATAATTAACAGAACAAATTGCTGCTTGGAATAACGTGGCAGAAGGACGGAATGTAAGTTATTTTTTGCAGAGCAACAACTGGGGACAGTGAAGGATTAGTCAGACATGAAGAAGCCAGGTGCAGAATCTGTGGTCAAGAGCTATTCCAGGCTGTGACTGCTCTCAGTGACACAGCTTCTGAGAGCCACTGAGGCAGCGTGACATTGAAGAAAGACACCAGGGGAGTATATCTGAATCTCACCACCTTTAAATGCACGGTGGGCAGGAAAAAAACCACTCTAACCCACAATTGTGATACCTACCTCTGAGCCAATGTATGCTTTGCCCTGAATCAGCTCTGGTGCTGCATAAGCTGGGCTTCCACAGCAGGTGTTCAGATGGTAATCAAGGCCACCCTAGAACAAGACAAGATAGAAAACTGATGACGCAAAAGCATTGGCTCTAACACATATGGTGTCTTCTAGCAATAACATATTAAAGGCCTCAGAGGCTTCATTTTCCAGTGCTGTGTATATCCAGTCACCCAATATTTTGCTTTGGTATAATATATGGCTTCACTAGGCGAAAACTGTCCAAGACCAGGAGATTCCTATAAATGTTCAGATCCCAAGCTGCTCTTTCACATGTTATCCCAGCAGCCTTTTCTGCAACTCCTCCTTTGATAGGAACACTTCCCTTTGTGATCACAAAGAAAACAGATGGAACTTGGGAATCAGTAATCCGAGAGCTACTGAGCATGAGGCTGGTTGGATATTTATATCACTATTTAATGCCATAACTTCATGAAGAACCACTAAAAGGCTTCCTTATTAAAAACATGTTATTCCTTAGCCTGGGCTTTGTTCTAAGCATTTCAGAGTGAGATGACATTGTAAAAGCAAGATGGTGGTCTAGTACTCCTGATTTCCTGCAAGGTGCTTTAACTTGGCTCAGCTAAAACAATCTGAGGACTTTGGATCAGTAAGACCTTCTTCCCAATCAATTCCTTCTTACCGGCACCCATCTCATATGTGAAGACGACAAACAGAGCAGTAATCTAGAAACCAACTTTAAACTTGGTAAACAACTCAGTACTACTATGTGGATCCAGAGGCTTTGTAAAGGTAAGGGGAATCTATTTGATTTGATCCACAATCTCCACACGTGGACAAATCCTATGAAAATGACACATGCCATTGAAACTTATTGGGGGAAAATGGGACACCAACATAGTCCTTACGCTACAGGCGTTTGTGGGAGAAGGTACTCTATACACAAAGCAATCTGTGCCTTATATTGGGATGAAAGATGACGTGTAAGACGAGAAAATCTGATATTCTGCTCAGAAAATGAAAAAGTCTCTCACACTGTTAAAGCCCGACCGAGCAATTAGCTGTACTGCACCCTGAAGTCACGCCTGCAATTTTTACGCGAGCACTGCAGCTGATTTGGCTCTGCTCTATGAGAGCAACTGACACCCTTACCTTTGGCTTTGCACAAAGTCCAAAGTCTATCAGCTTCAGATTATGTTCCTCGTCAATCAGCAAATTTTCCTAGTAAAAGAGAAAGTGGTCATGAATTCTTCCATAACGCCAAGTATCCAAGAAACCACATTTTCTTTCACCTTACTTCTTCTTGCCGTTACCAGCCAGAATTTACCCAAAGCTCTCCTCTGGAGATTTTGACCTGTTGCTAATGAATATATCCTATATTTCAGGTGGGGAATACAAGCTCCCACCTGCTCAGAAAGGCCTGGGGGGGCTGCTAGACAGAAAGCAAAAACTGTGAGGCAGCAGCCTGCCCCGGTAGAAAAGGCAGCCAGTGATATCCCAGGTGGTGTGAAGAGAAGCAGAGCTGGCGATGTGGGGGAAGCCACTTGCCCTCTGTTCAGCACAGTGAGAACAGCCCATCGAGTTTCTGCCCACTCTCTAGCACAGGAAAGACATCAAACTGAGGTAAGCTCCGTGGATGGACACCAGCTTGTCTAGGGTGCTGGAGCACTTGTTCCATGAGGAGAGACTGAAGGAGAGATCATTGTTCAGCCTGTAGGTGATAAAGCTTCAGTGGAGACCTCATGGCGGCCTTTTAACTCTTATAAAGGGGGCACAGAGACAGAGCTAGCCCCTCCACAGAAGCACACGGTGGGATGATGACAGTCAACAAGCATCAGGAGACATTCAGACTGGTACTAAGAAAAAGCCTTTCTCATAAAAAAGGAAATGAAGAGCTTAACAGGTTTCTCAGCAACATTACGCTGCCTCATCCTAGGGAGAGGTCCAAGATGTGACTGGATGAAGAAGTTTGGTCTGACAGTGTTTTAAACAGGAGATAAAAGCAGAAGCCACTAGAAGTCGCTTCCCAACCACAATCTAGTTATCTTGTGTTATCTCACAATCCTAGGAATCCATCAGGTCTCCAGCTACACTCCAAATCCTTCCAAGAGGCTTTGCTTGGGGAGAAGTTCTTTGGAGACAAGGATTTCACGAGCTGTCTAGTAAAATGCCTGTACCCCAAGAATTTGCTTTTCTCAGTTATCAGTGTCTCTGAACATGCAAACTTCTAACCCCTTCGAGGAGAAAGGGCCTCAATGCTTCCATTCCCTAAGCCCACGCTTAATTCTTGTGGTGACAGCAAAGCCACGGGATCAGTCCTGTGGTACATCCCCTCCCCCTGCCCAGTCCTCAGTCGTTTTTGTTGAGGGAGTCACATTTTCCTTTGACTGTCGGAACAGAACAGCTTGCACGACAGAGAGAAACCACAACAACTCTCCCTGGCTATAAGCTGGAATAAAGGGGATAGCAAAAATGTCTAAGCAACAGTCAAAGTCAAATCCGTGTCTGCTCTACTCTCAGCTGGAGTGCACTATTCTACTTCTCTTCCGGATACAGCTCATTCAGCTGTATCTGTATCTGATATCCTTCCTCAGATACAGCTACATCCAGCTCAGTTGAGGAACAAAGCAATAAGCAGAAAGAATGCTTTCAGCAAATGTTAGCTAAAGACCTCTAAGCACAGGAGAACAGAGAAGACACAACTCACACCACCTCCATTCAGACATATAAAAGTGGGTCTTCATCAGTATTTGTGCAAATCTGACTCCTGTTCAGACTTACTGGTTTGAGATCCCTGTGGGCATATCCCTGACTGTGCACATAAGCAATTGCTGAAACAATCTGCCGAAAAAATACGCGAGCTTCTTCCTCGGAAAGGTGGTCCTTAGAAATGATGTAATCAAACAGCTCTCCTCCAGGACAGTACTGCACGAAAGCAGGAAAAAAAGAATACATTTGGGATACAGTCATGATATCTAAACATGAACAAGGGCATTGGACAGCAAGAAGGCAATCTTCTATTTTTTTTCCCTCTGCTTTATCCCAGCAGCAACCAGGCATTCCCCAGGCCAGTGTGCAGCAGATCCAACAATCCCGAGAGCCCGACGCTTGCCCGACGCTTGCCACAACCATATCACGCTACAATCACAGGCGACAGAAACTGCCCAAAGGTAACAACTCGGTGGCACTTCTCAGGTTCCACGTATCCTGCTGGTGCTATTTTTTGGAGTGTGGGGCGGGAATTAAAGTCAGTTTGCTTATTGCAAACAGTGAAAAATGGCTTTTACACTGAGACAGAACACATTGTTAGCTTCATTTTTAAACTACGGCATCTTGGACACACTCATCATTGAGGTGATTTTCTAAGAATGGTTTCATTTGAACTCTGCTACCACCTACTGCTATGGCTAAACCCAGAGAGATCTTGTCCATAGCAGAAACACCATTCCTTACCTCTAAAACCATGAATATTTTCTTGGGTGTCTCAATCACATGATACAACCGGCAAATGTGCTGGTGACTCAAGTCCTTCATGGCATCGATCTCTAATTTAACACGAGGCAAGTCATCCTAAAAGATCACAACGGCAAGGTATGGAATTGCCCATTAGTTTGACAGCCTGTATATCACAGCAAGTCTGCACATCAGAACCGCTCAAACTCAAAACCAGCACCAGCTCTGTCACTGCTCACCTGCCCTCCTCACACACTGGTCAGTAAAACCCGAAGGGGCAGATGTACAACACCTACTATTCTCATCAGCACTCTGTTTGACTTACAGCACTTTATTTAGTTATTTAATATTTAAAGCTGTAACTGCCTCAGTTTTACGGCCAGAGAACATTGCCCTCTCCACATGGGGGCACAGGATTTGTGGTGCCGTTAAAATTCTTTCAAGCCTACAGCATCTACCACTAGCCCACAGCGACAGGTCGCACCCATGTTCCGGAGAACGCCACAGGAACAGCACATTACCACCTCTGAAGTATCTTTTGGATTACCTGTAAAGCAAGCTTGTCCATGATTTTTATTGCAACTTTTTCACCGGTGAGACGATGTCGCGCAAGTTTTACCTTTGCAAACCCACCTAGAATTTGAAAGAGAGATGTATAAAGCTCTGCACGGTGACCAACTTTCTCATCCGTGATCTCAGTCACTCTGAAGCAAATACCTTATGTACAGCATGTAGCATCTTTGCTAGAGGAAGAAGCAACAGCTGCCACCACCTTCCAGTTACATTTCCACAGTTCCGCCCCGCAAAATACACCGACAAAACACGACCCGCAGACTCTGAGGTAACAGTTATCTCTCAGATAAACACCGAGGTGAGCGGACACATCACACACGCTTGTTTGCATTCACAGACTGAGCCCACCTGTACCGACTGTTCCGTGTAATTCATAGTACTTGAGAATTTCCTCATAGTCACCTCCGGCCATTCTGCGAACCGCAGGACACGGGCAGCTCCTCTCAGCACCTGCAAGGGGAGACCGCAGATCGCGCTCATGCTTTCGGGCACAGGAAAGGACTCAGCTGCAGCCCCCGGGGAGGGCGGAGCGGCTGCTGTTCTCACGGGCCAGTCGCGGCTGCCCGGCGATAGGCGCGAGAGAGCTGCGGTCCCGAATCGCAGCGGCCAGAAGACCCTCGAGTCCCGTCCCTTCCCATTCCCTGGGGCGCTAAGGCCAGGCGACACCCGAGTCCCACCCCCGTTCCTCGAGGCGCTGCCGCCAGAAGGCCCTCCGAGTGTTACCCCGTCCCGAGGCAGCGAACCCACGGCAGGGCAGCCTAGAGAGACCGTTACCGTTCAAATGTCCCGCTTCCGGCCGCCGGGATCGAAAAGCCAATCTCCGCGCGCCGCCAAACCGGAACAGGCGGGAAGGGACTGGCATGCCGGGAGGGAGGGAGACGGGGAGTCGGCGCTGCCACAGTCGGAAGGTCTGCGCTGCCGGCTGGTTGCTAACGGGGGTGGCCTCAGCCGAGACCAGACCCTATGGAGACAGAAAACAGCGTCTGCCTCTCCCGGAAAGCGCGTACCCAGGCGCAGCCGTCGGGACTGGAGCGGGGTCCGCGCCGCAGGGGCTGGCGCCACGCACCTAGACGGCGGCCGAGGCCGTTTCTCCGAGGAGCTAGTGCCTTCCAGCGCTCCCCTCGGGCTTTCTCGCCAAAGCCCCGGCCGCCGGTGGCTGCCATTCCCAGTACCGCCCCCGGGTCGCCTGGGGCCGTCCTACCCGAGGCACGGCATGTTTCTGGCGCGGAGCAGGCGGGAGTCTCCCTTGTGAGGCATGTGTTTAGGTGACCATTAATAGGCAATAGGTTCATTAATACAGGATCGCAGCTTTGCTCTGTACACGCGAAGAAGCACAAGTCAGTGTACACCCCCGTCTGCCAGTTATTTAAAGAGGCAGGAAATGTGAGAGGGACAGGGCAGGACACACGACTGAAAAAAGGGAGGAAAACATGAGGGGAGAAAGGGCAGGAAACGTGGGNGTGAGTAAAAAAGGGAAGAAAACATGAGGGGAGAAAGGGCAGGAAACGTGGGGGTGAACGTGTGAGAAACTAGAGGGAAAAATGGGAAAAATGAGTGAAATAAGGGCAGGAGATGTGAGGGGGAAAGTGAGAAGCTTCAGGGGAAAAGGGGGAAACTTGGGGGGGGCGGAGAATGTTGGAAACATAAGGGAAAAAGAACAGGACATCTGAGGAGGAAAAGGGGCAAGAAAACAGTATGGGGAAAGTGCAAGAAATGTGAGGGGAGAAGGGCAGGAAACATGGGGGGGGAAATTGGGTTGCAAAATCATCAACTTTTATCAAAATGTCCGCAGCGAAACCACCCTGTGTTGCTCCCTCAGGACTCCGCACAGGCTCAGGGCCAGCTCCGAGGACCAGCCTGGCGCTGGCAACAGGGCGCTAATCCTCCGTCCATCCCTGGTGCCACCATGCAGAGCCACGGAACAGCCCGTGCAGAGCCCGGAATACCCTCCTGAAGCGGGATGGCCGTTGCTGGCAAAGAGCCCACTGCTTGCTGAGGGCATGGGCTTCCATTTGGCAAGGCAAAGCATGGACTGGCTGTGCAGCCAAATGCCTGTGCCTCTCAAGGGGCAGGATCAGAGAGCCCCTTTCCTGTAGAAGTACATGATCTTTGTTCTCTTGGGACAGCTTTTTGTCAGTTTCATCTTCCCCTTGGTCCAGGCCCTGGACACCGCAGACTTCCTCTAGGGACAGGTCTGGGTTGATGTAGTCTTTCCACTCTTCCTCCTCCTTGGCAAAGGCTCTATCCTTGGTCTTTGGCACTAACAGGTCTGATACCTCCATCGTCCTGCCCACCACCTGCTGTAGGCATGGGCTTCCAACAGGCAAGGTGAAGGACTGGGTGAGCACCAGGGGCTGTGCAGGGCAGCTGCCTGGCTCTCTGCCCTTGTCGCTGTCACCTACACACTGGAGGCCAGAGAAGGTGTTGTTACTGCTGCCTCTTGTGCCTCAGCAGCAAGAGGTGCATGGTGCTCCCCTTCCTCAGGAGCTCTGGCCAGAGCTGGCTCAGAGGCTGTGGCACCCGCTGGGGCAAGAGATGCTCAGGTCACCAGCTGCCTCTTCTACTGCCTCTGTGCCCATGCTGCTGAGACATCTAGGCCTCCTCTGGGAAGCAGTGTGAGGGCCCTCATTGTTCGCTGGACCCAAGGAGTTGTCCTAGATGCTGTAACTGACATCATCTTCCCATTAGGACAGTTCTTGGTCTTTCTTGTCTTGTCCATGAGACTTTTTTTTTTTTTTCACTGTCATATTCCCCTTGGGAGAGCTCTTTGTCGTTGTTGTCTTCCCCTCACAACAACTCTTTGTCGTTGCTGTCTTCCCCTTGGGACAGGTCTTGGTCTCTCTCCTGTTCCTGTTGGGACATTGTCTTTCCTGTAGGAGACCTCTTTGTCATTGTCATTTTCCTACTGGGACGTGTCTTCGTTGTCTTCCTGTTGGGTAAAATTTTTGTCATTGTCCTCTTCCCTTTTGGAAAGGTCTTCGTCTCTACCGTATTCCCCTTGGGACATCTCTCTGTCATTCCCATCTTCCCCTCGGGACGCATCTTTGTCAGTGTTGTCTTCCCATTATGACAGCTCTTTATCACTGTAATCTTCCCACTGGGACAGCTCTTCATCTCTCCTGTATTCATCTTGAGACAGCTCTTTCTCATTGTCGTCTTCTCTTTCAGCAAGCTCTTGGTCTCTCTTGTCTTCATTTTGGGACAGCTCTTTGTCCTTGATGTCTTCCCTTGGCACAGCTCTTGGTATCGATCATCTTCCCACTCTTTCTCCTCCTCAGATAAGGCGGCACAATTGTTTGGAAAATTTGCTTCCAGAAACTCCAGCACCCTCTGATGACTCATGATTTTCTCAAACTCCTGGAAAATTTGTCTGGCTTTCCTGAGCGGGGACAGTCCGTGCTCTGCACGGGCTGGGCTTCTCATCTTCAGTTCCTGCAAAGGTTCTGTCTTGGACACGACACTCAGATCCTTTGCAGTCTTGTGGTGCACCAGCAGAGACCTGCTGGTGAGGTTGCACTTAACAATGCCGCTCTGTCCAGCGCCGTGTCCCTGCATCTCTGCCCAGGGAAGCTGATGTAGCCATGCTGTGTGGCCAGTCCCACTGTTCTGCTGGCTGCTGGCTGTGTCTCTGGCTCCCCATGTAGTTCCTGTGGGTGATGTCATGCATAGAGATCTGGATCTCGTCCTTCGGACCTGCAACATAGGCTTCAGGGTGGTGTGGTGCAGCCCTCCAGCTCCAAACACCTGTGTCCGTGCCCTGCTCACTGTGGGTATCCTGA
>VZTA01000421.1:63202-81034 GCA_013398855.1 Mohoua ochrocephala | reverse complement strand
CTGGGGTTAAACCACAACAGTGTCTAAACTAGTTTGCATGAATCATGTCCTAAAAAGGCCTGATTCTCAACTCAATAGGAGCCTCTGATGACAACTTCTGGTGTAGTTTTCTTCACTTTAGAAATCCTTATCCAAAGGGAGATGAAGTGAATCTCACATAAGGAGATCCTAAGAGGAGATAAACCATCACACAAGGCCAGACCACCTAGCTTAGTACCACCAGAGACTGATGCCTGAGACAAGATACTTAAAGAATAATGCAAGACCGAGGCAAGTATTATCTTTCTTTGTTGCACTCTCCCAGCTTCTGGTTGTCAGCAGATTACAGTCTCCATGTACCAGAGGTTTTCCCCCTGAATCATTGCTTGTGATGATGTCTTCTATGCATTTGTCTATGCCGGTGAATTAATGTGTACCACTGGCCCTCACCATCAAACTGTCCTCTGAGGCTTCAGGATTCTTGTCCAGGATTAAAAGTGTCCTACTACTCCTAATCTGCCCACAACACGGAAACCATTTCAGCCTAATCACTCTGATACTTTTTAATTGTAATTTCTCTATTTCAATTATTGTCTTCAACACGTATGTACTGCTTGGATCATATTGATGTATTTTGTTCTTAGTTTCCTTCCTAATATTTCCTAATGCCCTAGCTGTCTTTTTGACCTCTACTGTGTATTGCATTATTTTTGTAGGTAATTATTTACCGTTACTCCAGAACTGGTTTCCTTAATACTGGGAATTAATAAATAAATGAACCATAAGGTATTTTTTTGCCTGTGTGTATTGCTTTACACTTGTCAAACAAACTCCAAATTCTATTTTGTCCCTTAGCCCAAGAAGATTCTTCTGCAATTCTTTGCATTTATCTTGATTATGGATACTCTAGTCTATCATGTATGATCTGCAAATATTGCTGCCTTCTTTTCATCCAGTTCCTGTATAATTCTGTTAAACAGGACAGATTCCGGAACAGTTTAACATAGGACAACAGAGATATACTTCTATGAAAAGTGACCTCTTAGCCTCAATCTTTGCTTTCTGTATCTTAAGCAGTTATTTATCCTTTAACAGCTGAGTTTTTTTAGAAATTCTTTGATAGAGGACCTCACCATAGTCTATTAAATTTTATGGTGAGTATTTGCTAGTTAGGGATTGAAAGGGGTTTTCACCACAGAGGGATAAAGTGAATTGTAAAATATACATTGTACTATCAGAGAACTGGGGTTTTAGGTAGTGGAGGAAAAGCACAGAAGATCATCTTATAATAAATAACAGAGGAATTGTGTGGAAAGGGGAAAGAATGGGGAAAAAAAAAGATAATTGCCTTCATTAGACAATAATTTAGTTTAAATAAGTTACGATACTAGAACTTGGAAAGAGCAAGGTTCAAAGGAGGAATCTTTCCCTGTTTCAAGCCTGCTGCTTTAGAGTCTGCCTGGCTGCTTCTAATGTGAAGCTGTAGCACACCATACGAAGTATAAATATGGATTCTTTCAGAAGTTTGATGACATTTTGTTGGAAGACACAAACATGTTTCCTGCAGATTTGTGATCTGCAAGAATTCAGCGTGTGCCAGTACATCGGGGACTGTGCCATAGATCACAGTTCAGAATTGCCAGTTCACTCTATTTATTTACCTGGGTTAATAGAAACAAAAGAATATTGAATTGCAATTACGCTGAACTTGGAAAAGGATTTATGAAACCTTGTCAACTGTGTTATCCAACACAATACCATTTGTGGGAGAACAAAGATTGTTCATTTAGAATATGTTGAAACCGTAAGTGAAATCACCTTACAAATATTTTTTCTCCTTGAACGGATAACATCTGACGGAGGGGAAAGCAATGCCTAACCCGCTATTAAACATTACCAGGTTACTATTATAGTTAATTAGCAAGGCATTACCCACAATCCTCTGAAGACAATCACTTTCTGGCTGTCACCCAGGCCTGCTGCAGTATAGGCTCACTGACTCCAGAAAGCTGACAAGAGTTGTTTTTCTGCAAGAAGCATGTTGTGAAAGAAGCCTGGTGAAGGTGAAACATGTGTTGTTACTTCATCTTCAAGAGACCAATTTGATCACAACACTTTTGATGTTCACTTCAATGTCAGGGAAATTTTTGCATCAATTTTAAAAGCATAACTCTATATACTAATTGCTTTTTCTCTTTGGCAGATACCTAACTTTAACCAGAAAATTTTTTTAAACTTATGCCGTGGTTGAGAACTCATCAGTAGAATATGAAAATCAGGTCACAGTTTGAAAAAACTGCAAAATTTTTTCACCCTGTGAAGAGAAGAACTTCTTTGGAGATCTGGATGATAGGACAGAGTGTATCCTCAAGTTCACTCATTGTGTAAAACCAGGAGGAGTGGCTGATACACCAGGGTTATTGGACTTCTCTGCAAGGATGGCCTGACAGTAACGCTGAACATGTTTGTGTGGGACATGTGTGTTCGTTCTCTGGATTGTGCCAATGTGGCCCACTTCCTGACCAGGACAGTGCCAGCATTACTGCGGCTGCAGCCCATTCAGCTGCTGAAATGAACAGAATGCTGTGCTTTAATCCATAAGGACATATCCTGGTTACTAAGAAGGAGGGTCAGTGGCCATCAAGGTGCTAGCTCCTACGAAGCTGGCTGGTATGTGGATGGACCACACAGTAAGCATGTCACTGGACTGTCAGACCTTAATCACACACAGCTTGAGAACAGCTCAGCAAACAGCGCTGACTACTGGAGACACTAAAGGAACATAAAAAGGGATTGCTAAGGTTCTGTTCCTTACAGAGTTTCTGACTCATGGTGGCAAGCTATTTCTGATGAACATCCTGGTATTTAAGCCCCTACATTTTCAAGGTGAATTTTCAATGACCTTTGTAAAGAAATCTTGCTTTTCCATTTCTTTCATACTTTTGATCCATACTTTTATTTTAATGTTATTCTAGCTGGTGATGCCAAAAGAAGTGAAGATCAGGAAAAACCCCACATGTCATTACTCAGCAATCTTGTTGTTCAACTGGGCTGCATTCTCCATAATCTGCATTCAGTATTTTGCTCATTGAAACACCAGTGTGCAGGTTGCATAGCCCAGAACACAGGCTGCATTATAGGATCTCTGTCAGGGGGATATTGGATAAGAAGACCTCATGTAGCAGGCATGATGGCTTAGCATTATTCATTTGTGGAGCAAAATTTATTGCACAGAGTATGTAAGTGGGCTAATTCACCAAGGCTTCATGGCTTTGTACTGGTGACAAAGGACTTATCTTTGAATTTTCTTGTTGAGCTGCTAATTGTCATTTGGCACTCCACATTGCTACATGGATCAGGGATGGGAAGGGACGGAAATGGAGTATGTGGGAGAAGACTACCCCAGTAAACTAAGTAGCCTTGGACAGATGTGCGTAAGCTTGCCTGGGGTTCAGAACCTAGCCACCTCCTCATCCAAAGTGCACCGAGAGACTTCATTGGGAAAGCAGGATCTACTCAAAATGTATGAACAAAGGCATCCCTCACAAAATCTGTTTGTGGGTGCCAGCCACTCTCATTATAAAGCTAGAGCATGAAGACACCCTTCCCATTCTCTTCTATGTAGTAATTTAATGGTGTGAGCCTTCAGTTTTGAGGTGTAAGAAATCTGGATTCAGAACCTCTTCATCTTAAAGACATGAAGATTCGGATCTCCCACGAGTGCCTTAAACCCTGGATGTGGCGAAGCAAAGGGAAGTGAACTTAGTTCATTTTGTCAAAATAAATGCAAAAAAGACAGCTAAGGCCAGAGAAAAAGAGGGAGATCTGGGAAATTTCCTGAAGGAGGGGAGTCCTGGAATTGTGATCTGTACTTTCAGATAGCTATTCCTGTTTATTATATCAAGAAGTCACTGCACAAAAAGAACTGAATTGAAAAAAACCCAAACCAAACCCTTTTCAGGGGCCTAAGTATTTTTGAATCTAACCATAGGTCCTTTCATTGCTAACTTTTATAGTGCTCTATCACTTTGATGCCCCTGCTGTGAATTCCCTTCATTATAGTGTAGCAAGCATGGTGGCCTGTTACTGTAACATTCTTTCTGAGAGCAGTGACATGACTGTAAGCTGTGCGTGGACATGCAGAATATACGGTGCATGCTTTAGCCTCACTTCCCAGAGCAGAGGTATTATTCTTACTTTGGCTCGCTTAGTAACTTCACTAATGCCTGGGAGAAGAATAATGGAAACCTGGAGATTTGGCTCATGAGATACAGCTGCTATGTCGTGAGTAAAGCCCCCTTTGGAGATATCATTTGGGGCCAATTTCCTTATTTTGTAGTCAGGCAAAACTCCCATTGACGTCAATGGGAATTTTCCTTCCATAAAAAATGGGGGCTCGGGTTTGGCCCTGGTTGTTTTGTCAGCTTGGACCACTTCAGATAATGCCATTATTCTAAACACCCATTGGTGGGCAGGATGCCTCTGTAATGTATTTAAGATATCCTCAGGTTGGCATAAAGAGGTAAAATATGGAAAAACAAATCATCCGCCAGCCTTTTTTTCAGTCTTCCCTAATGCATCTTGTATGAATTGTTGGACCTCCTCATATGCATAAAGACAGCAGGTATTTTGAATTTAATCTTTCAAAAATGCATTTTAAATCAGACATATGGTAATAGCTGGTAAGTAGAAATGTAAATAAAAAGGCATTGCATTCAGGGATATTCATAAATGTGAACCGCTTACTCCACCCCAAGCTTAGGAAAAGTAAATGTTATCCGTTTTCACATAATTTTTTAAGCCAAAGTCTTTTAAGCATATAACTTACCAGCTTTCATAAAAAGGGCATAAAAATAAGAAATGTGTTTTGCAATGAATCTGCCACTGATATGAGTGTTCAATTAAATGGACCATGCAAGAAAAGAGGAAAGATTTGTTACTGGGGTATTGCCAGTGATATCCTTTGACACTTCTATGGTCTCATGTGTTCCCGATCAAGCAGTACAGAGCACTGGAAAATCCCAAACCAATTAGCTTGAAACTAGAGCAGTCTGTATACATTTGATATGCAGTCAGAGGACTCTGACTTGAAATGACTGGCACTGAACTATGGCCTTTCTATTAACTTACCTTAAACCATTTTTGCCCTTTTGTTGACACAGAAATTCACCAACTCTATTTATACCCTGGAAAATTGCATGTTTCTGCTTAGACAACAGATTCAGACTGTGTTTTTACTAGTGGCAGCCATTTGGAATTTTTTCCTACCACATTGTATCCCATTTCACTTTAAATCTTCTCCTCTGGACACATACAAGATTCATACTTCTGTAAAATCTAGTTACCAAATCTGGTAATTTATCATTGATATTACCCAGCGAAATATGTAACTGGTTCTAGTCCAGTTCCTAAATTTGTGTATTTCGTTCCCACCACATAAATTTCAGTTTTCCTGATGCCGTTCGGTGCAGTTCCCGGCGTAAGGTACGGGCTGCCGCACGTGCTGTACTGCGCGTGCAGAGACAAGAGCGTCAGCTGCGCTGTCCTGTCCTTTGTCTTCAGCCCCAGCCCTCCCTCCTGTCCCGTGCAGCTGGATTGAGGATAGATGACCATGAAATAAGGACTGTTAGCTGATCCAGCTGAGCCATTGTTTAAACCCTTGGTAGCTGATGGATGCTGACACTGTCATGGCTCCTAGAGTTGCCTCCCACCTTTGTGGTGCGGGTTCCCAGGAAGAATCAGGAAAGGAAGTTCCACGGAAGAACAGACAGACTTCTGGCCGCAGAAAGCCTGCCTGCAATCTGACCTGGGAACCAAGGTTGAGTTCCCATGGTTTCTCTACCTGTAATCTCTAGATTTTTGTGCAACCTCCTGAACACCAGAGAGTGAGAGAGCCGTTGGTTTGGGGATACAACTCCTCTGCTGTCTAACCACTCATTCTGACTGAAGAAAAAAAGGGAAACCCTAAGGAAAGGGTACATAAATATTTTCGTCCTCTACTCTGTCACATGCTTATACACACAGAAACATGTATTTAGAGCATAGTACAAGTTCTTGATGGAGTGTGAAAAACAGAATGCCCCAGAGAGTATTTTTTGAGCTTGTGAAGCTAAAAAGTGGAAGTGCATCATGAATATATTTTCATTCTTGCTACCCACTGGCTTACCTTCCATAAAGCTGAAGTCTTCCTTTTCCAGTGCTACAAATCTGGCACCACTGATAATGATTAAATTCCCTTAAAGAAAAATAAGAAAGAGAGAGAAAGAATTATTTATTGTGGCCAAGGAATGCACAAACTACCAGAAGGAGAATTTTATGACTGTTTAACACAATATAACAGAGAGGTTATGCCAGTCTTCCGGATAAAAAAAATTAGTCCCATGAGGAATTCAGCTTCTTACTTGCTGCCTTATGTAATTTCATTCTCCTCTATGTAGATACTGTTTAGTTTTAAGTATAAAAGTAGTATCAGATTTTTTTTTCATATGCAAGAAATCCCATTTCCATCAGTTCAAGATTAATCCGCTATGGTTGAATTTGTGTTCTTGGGCATAAGGAAAGATACTTACATCATTTGTCAAACAACTGACGTGTAAAGGACCTGCCGCAACTCTTCCAAACACGTCCAGTTCGGAAGCATCTCGGTCTTTGCTGGTAGAGAATGCAGTTCAAGATTTTGCTCTCTTCATGGCAACTCACTTAAGTTTCATTTTTGGCTGCACTGACCACTGCATCCTGAGCAGGCACATGGACTCCCTGCCCTGCATATGGACAGTTGACCCCTACAGTAGACAAAATGGGACAGATGTCAATCTCAGGGACAAGTGCCATGGCAGACTTTGTGGTTGCTAAAATTGTTTCCTTCTCAGAACAGGACAACCTTGTCTATACTCCTCCTGGGAAAAGTCTCTGCCCTCTGCTAACCCCTTAGCATTATTTGGGAGACTATTGTCTCATGTCAAAGCTGGGAAGTATTTTAACAATTATGTTTAACAGATCATCCCGGGAAATTGTTCAAACCGATGTCCTGACTGTAATTGCTTTACTAGCATAAACGTAGTCCAAAATATCTCAAATCCACCCCATTAAACTTGGAACACTAGGAGTACACTTGAACTGGATTGCAGGGCAAGCACAAGTTTTAGTGTGATACGAGTTCTCATTGACCTTTCTGACTTAAACTGAAGTCTCACTCAATATTGCCAGTTAGTGCTAATTTGGGAACAGAGGAAAAATGGCGAAGACAAGTAAGAACAGCACTACGAAATAAACTCAAACCTTTGAAAATGTAGAATAAATGCATCTATGAAGCTTTCAAAACAAATGATGGACATCTCTCTAGACTGCTGAAATAATATTATCCCTCCATTTTTTTTCCATAACTTTATTCCTTTGTCTAACCAGGAATAATTCAGTACAGCTGAAATCTGGGAGCTGAATTGAAATGTAACTGGGACTAATCCCAGTAAAGTTACTTGCCTCCTGCCAGCTATTGACTTCAGTACAATGAGTAATTTTAATTGCATCATGAGTGTCCGAAACACCTTCTATTCAACAGACCCCTTGGAAAAGTGAAGGCTTCTTCTTGGGATAAATTCTTTGTCTTTCTTTCTTTTTTACAGTGTGTGCATGTTTTTCTGTGTAGAGAGGACTTACAAAGAACTTAATCATCAAACTCCAGATGAAATTAACAGTAGTGTTCAGAACAAAGCAAGACGACTGGAAAACACGCAACTCTTTATAATTAATTTTCAGTCCCAGTGGGAAAATGAGCAAATGTCATTGAAATCTAAAAGAAAATTAATTATGTTTTGCATATCTCTACATGGACACCTTCAGAAGTGCAAGCTTGGCATTCTCACATGTGTTGAAACAAAGAGGAAATCCAAATTTATACTTGCAACTGTATTATTTTTTCTTAATTATTTCATCTATTGTACCATAAACTTTTTTACAGAGAAAAACAAACAGTCTAATAATAAAATTTGTGTAATTTCATGGCTTTAACTTCCTTTCTTGTGAAGTGGTGAAGAAGAGCATGTTTATTCTATTTTCATTACAGAGAATTTTGGCAAAAACTTAATTTTAGAATAACTTCCTTGGAATTTCACTTACCAGTGTAAAGAAGAATGAAGAGGGGGAAAGAAGAACTTCCACCTGGAAACTTTTTATTTGATGCTGCCATTATTCTGTGACAACCAGCAGCTATTCAAAAATCTTCCTCAGTTACATAAGAGAATGATATTTGCATGTTAGTATTTTAAATTTCTATTTTATTTTATTTTATTTTATTTTATTTTATTTTATTTTATTTTATTTTATTTTATTTTTTACAATATGGTTTGTTTACATGCAGCTTTGAGGTAACAGTTCACAGTCATCCTAAGACATGTTGTTTGATGAATCATCTAAAACTGCTCCTAATGTGCATGAGATATAGGCTTTAGGAACTGAAAAGAACTTCAGGAGCTCACCATTTCTGAAGATCTTTGCAGTATCAGGATCAAAGCAAAAGTGTTCCTGGAATTCCTTCTCAGCAGAAGATAGTGTTTCAGGAAATCACCACTGGGTCAAAAGCATGTATGGTACATTGATGTACAACATCCCTGAACAATGTGTCTGTATCCCATTAAATTCCACATTAGCCCCGTATATTGTGTGTGATGTATAGGCTCGACTACGCCTTTGCACAGTTAAATAGATTTACAGATCAGTGTTTTCCTTATGTGTCAGGAGAGTTGTTGAAAAAAAGTACCCCATAATATCAAGAAGTGGCAGAAAACTGGGACCGTGGTTGCCTGTAAGGATAGAAACCCCTAGTAAACACTGTACTCTGAAACAGGAAGACTGTGGAGCTGTTATTAAGCCCACTAAAGCGAACAGGAGCAGTTCTGACCATGAGAATTTGTGCAGTTCACATACAGACTTGGGTTCTCTGAACAAGTTTGCATAAAACAAGAGCAAACCTGAAACCTTGCAAAAAAACCCCAAACTTGAACTGAACCAAGCCTTTTCCTGAGGGCTGGAAAAAATCTGATTAATTGTTTAATTTTCACATTCCTCATCTTTTCCATTTTCAGCTGGGAGAAAAAGGGGATAAGAGAGCATTTTGTGGTATTTTTACTGGCCTGACTGAAGCTGAGAGGTATTAGAGGTAATCTCATGAGAAAGTTTGACCTTGCAAGATTTCCGATTGATTTCCAAAGCCAGAAGATTCAGATACATTTGGAAAGACTTTGAACAAACATCCAAACTTCAGCATGCCTGCCTGAAATGAAGAGCCAAATGTTTTGATAGACCTTCCTTCTCCTCCTTGATGAGCACACATGTATATTGTGTGCACATTTGCATGTGTTATTTGTGATACTGGGGAAAATACATGTGCATTCAAGTTCTTGTCAGAGGGATTTTGGGGTTGAAGTGCTAATTCATTACTCAAAATAAAAGTTGATATGAAACATAAGTGCTAAGTACTCCAGAAAGTACATTATGAAAAAATAGTTGAGCTATATGCAGCCTTCAGTCTCATTAGGAAGTGAGAAAGAGATGGAATGGAAAAAATTAACTTGTCAACATAGCCATATATAATTTTCAAAGAGCTCAATGTGAACACAAGATGTTGCACTGACCATTGAAATAAATCAAAAAGCTGTGAATTGTTTCAGAGATTTATTGATTTAATTACCGATCATAACACAATGCGTTTGTTCCAAAGTAATCCTATAAAAAAGGAAAAACATGTATTTATGCAGCTCTTGCACTAAGAAGCAGATCCTTTGAAACTAGTGAGTTACAGACAGCATGTAAATCTCGCCTTTGCTATGCAAAGCTTTCGAAAGCTTTCTTTAGAGACGCGCAGCATCAACAGAGCATGCTAAATGTTAGAGATTCCAGTTGAGATCTCAGAGTAGCTGAGGATTTCTCTATGATCTTAGTCATCACCAAAACTTGAAACAGGAAAGGAGCACACTGACCAGGAAGATGATTTAGCATGAGAAAATCATTGGCACTCTTCAGTTTTACACGCAGACAGCACCTAAAAATAACTGCCCTGAAACACTTGTACCAAGAGAGCAGGAGCCTGAAGAAAATTACCTGATATTCCTATCTAAATATTTTCCAGCATTTCAATATTTGAACATCTTGATCAGAAAAATTCATTACAGTTAAGCACAAGCTAAAGTCTCCTGAGGCAGTTCAGAGGCTGAAGGTTAGTGTGAAAGTGCTGCCCTGGGACAGGTCTGCATAGACATGGAAGCCAGTACACCAGAGGAGTGTGGGAAACAGGAGCAAACAAACTGACATATAATTATGGATAGGGAGCAAAAAAGGCAAGTAGACACAATACAATGCAAGAGAAGTCATAATGATTAAATTCACTGTCTTATGATAGATCCCTTTGTCAAGGTCAGATTTTCCTCCTCGGGACATTCTGCTGAAAAACATTTGTTGGACTGAAGAACCTTGTTGGGGTTGTCCAAAGAACCCACAAGCCATGTGATATATCTTTTTGCCATAACAGCACAACACAGTTTATACATTTATTTGAACAATACTTGTAATCCAGAAATTTTAAAGGTTTTGATTTTCAGTGACTTGGTTCATCCAAAGTGGGACCAGAGTAAGCTTGTGCGTGTTCAATGTGAGCAATCAGGGTACAGGGCCCAGTGAAATGGAAAGTGAAGTAAGTGAATTCAACTTACTGTTTTAGACTAAAAAGTATCTCCTTCCTATAAGGAATTGAGAACACCACAAGGATTCCCATCTACCTGACTTTTAGTCCATGTTCCGCATTCAGGGAGATGAAATTAAACATAAATTATTACGATTTCTTTGGGACAAAACTTAATTTTCCAGGCTGTCCACTGGCAAAATTAACCTCTAAACTAAATCTCTGGGATTTAATTTGGACCGGATTTTTGTTGGTTGTTAAGGAGTAAAGGTTAGTAACATCTAAAATAATGTAACCTACATCTCCCTCAGAGCTGGAATAAACAGAAATTTTAACGATCTATAAAGTTTTATGAGTGACTGAACTTTAGTCAACAGTGTTTCAGCGGGATTTCTAGAAACATCAAAAGAATAAAAAAATCCAAATATAACACCATTCCACTTTGGTGGCTGAGAGTTTATAAAGTTAAAACCTCTTCCAAACCCTGTCATTTAACTCCATATCATAACTCTTGTTACACTAAGGTTCATTGCCAAGAATTCATAGTAGTAGAAGCAGCACATGAAAAATGGCCAGAAAGAGCACAGTTTTGTTAGGCGACACAGTCCAGGTACAAGATTTTGGCTTCTGTGAAAGAAGGGGAGGTGGCCAAAACTACTTGAGTGTAACAGCCTCCTGATATTCTGCAATTATATAACAATGAGTCTAGTCATTAATATCCATTTTAGCTGTCTCAAAGTCCTGAGCAATCCAATGCCATAACCTTTCCCAAAGTGCATCAAGTCAACAGCCCAAAGAGGTTCCCAAGACCTAAGGAAGCAGAATAATAATGATGGCTGAGAATAAACACCTTTGTTCAGTAAAATTAATCGTTGCAATGCTAGAGTCTGTGACCAGGTCATTACCTTAAAGGCAGGTCTCGATGTGGCAGCTGAGCAACCATAATGAAAAAGCTCACATGCAGAGGGTATGAAGCTGTTCTTTCCTAGCTCAGAACTAGGCCAAGGGAGGAAGACCTTATGAGTGACAATCTGAGCTGGAACTGGCCAGCATGTCAAAGTGTAAGCAGGAAAGCTGCTATGGCTATAAGATACTGCCATTATGTAGGGCACGAACTGGCAGGAGAAGAGATGAGAAGACAAAGACGATATGTGTAAGACAGACAAAACGGATGAAGCAGCAGGGGCTAACGCAGCACTGACCCAGAAACTGAGCTTCCCTTGCTGGGAAGACATGCAGTTTTAGGGAAAACCTTGCACTGTAGTTTGGTGTAGGCTGACCTAACCACCCACATTCTCTGCTGCAGCCATTTGAGGCTTGAGGTCTCAAAAACGTATCTGCAGAGCTGGAGGGAGGAGGCTGTCTAATTTCTCTGAAGTTACTAATTTGTTACTGATTTCCATAGGTTAGGCATCTAAACTTTAAGTTAGGCACTTAATACCTTTCATGGACATGGCCCCCTCTCCCTACAAAAATAAGATGATTTGGAGTCCTTATTAACAGTTCCAGAGAGAGATTCCTCGCAGTCACTGCTAACACTTCTAAAGTAGCAAGGGCTCCCATGTGATGTGCAGGTCAGAGGCGGGGAGCAAAGGCTACAGCTCTTCCCAATGTCAGTCGTGGTGGATGACCTCAGCACGAGTTAGATGAAGGGATACGACGAGTCCAAACTGAACAGGGTCTAGCAGGTATGGTGAAATCACAGCCTTGCATTTGCTAGGCCAGTGCAGGAAGGGAGTTATGGAGTCTATCTCTCCGTCTCCAGATGGAGAAGCCTGCAGGGGAGGTGAAATTAAGTATTTTCCCTAGTACTATTCTTTTTGCACAGGGGATGGGCAGATGAAAGCATAAAGGTGACCAAGGAAGAAGCAGAAGTGGTGATCAAGGCTGTCATCTTTGTCAGATCAGAGGCAGAAGCTGACAGTTTGACAGGCCAATACATTTGACAGATAGGGTGAGGCTAAATGTGAAGGTTCTTAAAGGCAAAGGTAAGCATCTGGTGTTCAAAAATGCGAAGCCACTGTAAGGACACAAGGAGAGTGGTGGTGCAGCAAAAGCAATGATCTGGGAACAGGGTTCTAATCCTGCTGTTTCGGATGGAAGTGAAGGCAGCAGTATCGCTGGAACACGGCTAGAGACCAGATTATTACAGACAAAGTGCAAAAAGATGGGATGCTGCTATGAGCCTCAGCTGGCTGCTGAAAGAAAGGATGAATCTGGAGCTATTTTGTAGGAGGAAGCAAGTTGACTTGGCTCACACACTGACTGAAAGAGGGAGCAGAATCTAAAATTTTCCCTGATCATGGGCTGGAGGAAGTATGAGGTTAAGAGCAGTGAAAAAATTGGGAAAAATTGACAGTAGATTTAGTTTTAGACGTTAATGATTGTCAGAGATGTGGAAGTGAGCTGTTAGAATGAGGATTACACAGAGGAAGAGAGAGATTTGCAGAGGTAAATTTTTAGGAGATGGGCACCTACAAACGGGATAGAGCTAAGATCTTTAAAGAAATCTTTCTGAATCTCTGACTTTCTTCTCCTGTTGTCTAGGCAGCTGGGAAAGTCGTGGGCATCACCACATCTTTGATTACTAAAAGCATAATTTGCTTAATTTTGTTATGTTTTTCTCACTTCTACAACAGGTTGTGCATTGGTTACATGGCCAATTGACTCAACTGCAGATATTCCAGACACTGATAGGGGCAACTGGCAATAATGGTCCTAAGACAGTTTGTGGTTTTATGAAAAAGGACAATGCTTTCCGTGCAGTGATAAGACCCATCCCAAAATGCGACAATTTGCTGGATGCAAGATGGGCCTGGTCCTCTATAGATTTTATATAAAATCAATTGACAGGGAAATACTTGATGGACGTGTCATTCTCATCAAAACCACCAGCTTTGCATCCAGGTTGGATTAAGTCCCATAACCGTGCCATGGTTCAGTTTTTCTGTACTTCCTTTGCTGCGCCCCCTCCTCAGTCATTCTTGTTGATGGACATGGCACTCTCCTTGCCAGTCTCAAGGGAAATGGGGCAGTAGGGGCTTCTGTGCTCTCTTTTGGTCACTCATTTAAACACAGAGTGGCAGACTTGGTGTCTGATGTGAGACATCAAGATGAGCTGGCCTTCAAATTTGCTCCAGCACCCATCTTATGACAGGTTTTAACTCCACCAAAGAGTATCAACAACATTCTCATGTATTTTTCTGAGAAATCTCACAGAAACTATTTGAAGAGATAGTAGTAATTCTTTCTTCCTACAAAAAAATGTCTTGACAATGTCTAAAAATCAGAGTGATGGCTGAAGTCCTGAGACTAATAAACCGAACACCTTACAGTCCTTTTTGTCTTAAGAGAAAAAGAAAAGTGGCAAGTCTTTGTATACCTGAAATAATTATTAACAGTTTTCATTAGGAAGAGACCAAACTTGTTCAGCTTCTTTTGCAGTAAACATGTCTGGTGGGGTTGAGCGAGAGGAGGGAAAATCATGCATACTTTTTATATAGTATACTTTTTATACAGTCTGGTTGGATAGCTGGCAAGTGCACCTGTAGGGCATATGTGAATGTATAAACCCACACATGTTCACTTAAAAGGACACCGTCGGATTGCTTCAGAGTTTTTGTTTGCTCTTTAATCTGCATTAATACCCTCTTAGAAGCTTAAAACCCATTATTTATTTCCCTATTGATTTCCTTCTTCTCTTTCCCCTTGTCAAACCCTTTCTGTGTGTGTTTGTTTTGCTTTGTTTTGAGTGGAGATAAAATTAACACAGCTGGTCTTATTTAACAACCCAAACAACTCCAATTTGTACCACACTTTATCAGGGCAGTGAGAGCAAGGACAAGAGTGTCAGCAGACAGAATGCTGGGTGGGCACTCCAGGGGAGTGCTGCTTAGTGGTGCTGTGCTTAGGCTGGCCTTTGAGAGGGCACCAAGGCAATGCAGCTCCTGTTTTGGTCACCTGGACCTGGGAGGGAGGACAGACACATTAAAGAGGTTCCGTTCCTTTAAAAATGTGATTAGCCACTTGCTGCTCCTTCTTGAACTAAATGAATTAAAAAACAACAGCTGCCTTCGTCTTACCCTGTGCAGTCGGGTTAACACCAATCCGATTGTGCGAAGGGATGTGGGATAAGTGCCCCTAAATTTGAGCACCTCTGTTTTCAGTTCTTGCTGCTGCTGCTATGAGCATGAGTCTGTTTGCAGTGATGCACAGCTCCGTGAAGAGCCCTGAGGGCAGAGGCTGCCTGTGTTTGCCATCACCTCGGGGTGCTGCAGGCAGCAGGCACACCATAAGAGGCAGCCCGTAAAAGTCCCCTGCTCCTTGTCCTTTCCACATGTGAGCAAATGAGGGTGCAGAGAGGAGCTTGCCAGAAAAGCAGTGATGGCAGTGAGCCATTCAGAGTACTGGGCTCTCCAGGTAGATTGAAGTGGGGAGAAAGAAAAAGCAGAGAAGCAGGTAAAGGAGAGTCTCCTAGTCTGTCCACACTCTGCAATTGCTCCGTGCTGCGACCTACAGCTACCTTTGGAGACTTAGCCGTGGTCATTGCTCACTTGGGTATTGCCTGTAGGACCTGTTCCGGAATAGATTAGTTTAGCTGCTGACTCTCATTTTAAGGTATTTGATCAAGTGAGGAGACCGGCAAGAAATCAGCCAATATCCAAGGCTCAAATAATGTTTGTGTCTTCATCTTTGCAGCTTTGTCAAAGTCCAATAACTCCCCTTTAAAGTTCCACGTGGATGAAAGGGTTTTGTGGTTTCACTAAATTTTCGCTTGAAAGGGAGGAGCATTGCCTTTGACAGCTTGCTTAACACTGGATGAAGGCAAGCAGGACTGGCACTGGCACTGTGCTGACGGTGTGTTTAGACCAGTTTGCAAATGAACCCTTGCAAGCAGGAAGTGCATGAAGGTCTCATTAAACAAAGCACATGGCTAGAACATACAAAATGAGCTGTTCAAGAGATACAAATCTGGTGTTTCATCCATTTTTGAGAATTCAGAAGACTGTTGTCCTTTGGAACGTGACTCTCCAAAGGTTGCCATAAAAGACCGGAATCTGATCGCAGCAATAGTTACAAAAGCAGAACAAAATAACAGGGTGAAAAGAGAAATTCACACCCAATCTATTACTGGATTAAGTATTTTATGTTCCCACTCGGTTTTCAGCTTGTCCCATGATCAAAAAAAACCAAAAAATTCCACTGATTGCACCAACCCTTAAGCCATTCATTGATAACGCGGGTTCTCCTGTTCCTTTCATCATTCATCCGAGCTACTGAAGGACAATACACAAAGGCAAAGAAAACACTCTAAAATGCCGAGATGAAAAGCCATCCTCATACGGAGGTCAGACGTGGCTGTTTTCATCCTCTGCTGAGTAGCTCCCAGCAGGGCTTTCCCACTGGACTGGTGGGATGCCAGTTCAGGGCTTCCTTCTGCCATCTTCTGCCCCTTCGCAGTACTGCGAGCCGGGAACAAACGGCTCAGCTTCATGCACGGCTCTTTGGTCTGTGGCGGCAGGGCCTGGGCTTTTGCTCAAGGTTAGATGATGTGATCACAGTCATACATCAGGAAAAAGTTGAAAATAACCTGTTTACAATAGTAATCATGCTTTATGGGAGTGATGCTCTAAAGTGCTTTTAGGCAACCCTGTCTGAACACATGCATTAAGAGAATAGCTCACAAATATAAGAGAAAGGTTTTTCCCTGAGGTTTTTTCACCTTGAGCTTGTGGTGCTAGCTGTCCCCACTCCTGTCGAGGAAGGAGCTTCATCCATCCCAATGAGGTAAGGTGCCCAGCATTTTTGCAAGACAACCAAGAGGGCATTCAAAGAAGAAAGCAAGAAACCACCAACTTTCACAGTGTTGGTAGACAGCTGTGTACTCCTGTAGATGCTCAGGCGTTTTGCTTCCTCGTAACAAAAATGACCTTCCTTTGCCCCACTTCCTTTTAAACTTTCAGACTGAAAGACAGCATCCAGTAAGGGATAAGGCTATACCTTCCAACACTGCCCCCACCTCAGTACACATTAGTCCCTGTCATAGCTGGATGGATTATGAATATTTGAAAATATTTTGCATAAATAAAAAGGGCATTATTTAGTTTCTGCTGTAGCCATCCACCCTGCTGCCAGCTATCTCACAGCATCCAGGTTTTGCATCGGCATTCTGCTGCATTTGTTTTCTTATCAGTGGGAAAACCTCAGCTACAAGTTATATTTACACATATATTCTGTGAGGCATTTGCTGCTGGCATTTAAAAAAAAATAACAGTGACAGCTACCAATTTATGTTCCTGCTATTTGGGTCTGAGATACAGCACTACCTGAGAAGGAGGGGTTAAGTTATTTTCTGTTTATTCTTGAGAAACTAAATTCTAGTTTCTCATTTGTTTTTCCTCATCTTATTTTGGCCCTGGATGTGTCTCTTTCTTGTCTCTTTACAAATATTGTCCCAGAAGTATGAGGTTAAAACCCCATTCACCTCTGACTTGGAGTTATGGACGCGAAAGTCCCTTCCCTGCCAATTTCTATGAACAACTGCTTATAAAAGCTCAAATGACGGCTTTCCTGGCAAAATGCTGCTTCTCATTTCCCTTCTTTTGTTACATTTTTGTCCTTCACAAAATAATTAATGCTTTCTGTTCTGCTTTCCCTTACCTTCCACCAATCTTTGTTTAATTTTTGACTTTGTAAATTTGTTTTGGAATAGAAAGGTCTTTCTCTTAGCTCTTTCTAACAACCTTGTGTACTACATTTTATGAATGGTTGTGACTTTTACAGACTGCAGCTTATTTGTGTGTGTGATTTTGCAGTGCTAAGGTTTTCAATAAAATTCTTCTCACCACAGATGTTTAGCTAAGTAAAAAGTTGACCTTTTTTTCCAGTTCTGCTTGGGGTTGCTTTCATGTGTTGTTAAGCACATCTAATTAACATTGGCACATTAATTTTGTCATAAGAGTGGAGACAACAAAAGCTAAGTAAACCTTGATTAAGATCTCAAAATACAGAGAGGTTTTGGGATTTTTTTTGGTGGTTGTACTGTAATTTATTTTAACAGAAAACAATTTACTTGACCAAATCTTTCTGGGCATTCTTAACATGTAAAGTTTGCCTCCTTGCTTATGAATACGAATATTTACTATATCCATTATTTGCTTCTTTTTTTTTTTTTTTTTTTT
>VZTA01000421.1:0-63192 GCA_013398855.1 Mohoua ochrocephala | reverse complement strand
GTTTTTTAAATTGTGGTTAGCGCCAGTCTCTGTGCAGTTCTGAGCAAGATGTAGGGTTTATTGCACCTGGCTGCCCAAACAGCCCAGGTGTCAATGAACCCTTCTAAGCAAAGCTCTGCATACCGAGCTGGTCACTGGGAGTTAGGCGGGGCTCTGACATAGCACAGGTCCGGGACATTTTCAGGGCCAAAGTCTGAAGTAATGAAAAGACACAAGTGAAATGATGCTATTTACATGCTGAAGAATAAGATATATTCAACAGACAAAAAGCCTCCAAGAAACGAATTAAAAGGTGTAAAGGATTATGAAAAAGTTATGCTTAGTTTACAATTTCTGGAACAATACCATCTTACTAAAATTTGCTAAAAGATGCAGTATCAATTTCACCCTAGTAAAGAAGCTGAGCATACTCTGAAAAAAGAGAGTTTAGTAAAAGAACATTTTGTTTGCTGCAGTGTACCTTTTCCTTCCTGTTTCGTCAGCAAATGTGTGCATTACAGTACACACCATATTTTAATTTAAGCAGTAATGTGCCAGGCACCAACAGTCACACAGCATCACACACAAGTTCTTATCATCCCTCAAGGTGTGTTAGCAGATAATGCGTAACGCATATGTGAGTGAAGTCTCCATCATTACATGAGTTTCACATACCAGTTATTGTTATCTACAAAAATTATTTATTAACAGAATAAGGGAGGAGAAAGATTGGGTGCAGTTTCAAACTAGAGTTTCTTTCACTTAACTTCAGGTTACATGACTCACGAACTGAGGGGTGTGAATGTGTATCTAAAGCTGGGTTTAATTTGTCTGTCTCTGTTCTCTGTTGCTAACAGTTTACTGTGTAGCACAGTCCATGTATAGCCCCTGTCTCTCTTGATTTCCCTTGCCCTAAGTAGCCCACAACATTCTTCCTTCCCCTGATTTCCCCAGTATTTCCCCATCATTGACTCTTTGCCCTGTTTTCTCCCCTACCCCTGATGCTGGAGCCGAGCATTTGGTTTGGAGAAGTGTTGGGATTGCAAAAGCCTGCTTTGAGTGCAGCAGTCAGGGTTGGTATTGCTTGGCCATGCCCCAAAAGACTTTCTGTAACCAGCGCTGGAGCCAAAGTAGTTATACCAATTTGGCAAATGTAGAAGATTCCTCTGTGCACCAAGTACACACTGGGATTGCTCTTTAACTGCCTTTAAGTTTTCTCATGAAATCTGCAGTGACGCCCAAACAAGCCTAATGTGGTTAAGAACTCAGTCCAATGATCTCACATCCTCCATTGCAGTTGAAGGCTCATAAACACATTTTGTCTATATTGGTATGTTGTCATAATTTGGGAGACACATTGCCTGGAAACACAATAGTTGGTTATGAAAGTCTAGTTTGATGCTGAGAGATCACAGCCAGATGTTACATTCCAGTAATCAAAAATGAGTTATTGCAAGAACAAATAAAAAGTAGTGAAATGCTAATTTTATATAGCTCTTTTTTTTTTCTTTCCTAAAAACATAATTTGTTTTTGCCTCCTTTATTCAGAGGAGACAATGGTGGCTAGGAGACTACTAGGAGAAGAAATCCAAAGAACTATAGAATAAGTAGAGCTAGTTAGTGGAGACACTTCATGTTATTTATTAATTTAGGATGTATATCTGATTACAGAATGTATATCTCATTACATGCATTAAGCATAACAGAGCTCCAAGAAATGATCAGTAGACTGTACAATCAACTGGAGCAGGAGTACAGATGGATATTAGAAGATATGGTAGATGAAATGTTTCACAGAGAATTCAGAATTTGCAGATACCTGCTGCAGAAGGCAATGTCAAGGCTGTATTTCCAGATAAGTTGCAGAATAAATGCAGAAATGCAAGAGCTCTTTTCTATCCCATCTCCATAAAGCACGTGATGGGATGCCGTGCAAGGGAATGTCTGTTAAACCAGTGAAGATGGAGATCAACAGAAGCACTCTATGGTGGGTAAGGAGATGCTTAAAATGGAGATGTAATCAGATAGTGCCAAAAAGGAAGATGCTGTCATTGAAGTAAATTAGTTTATAGAGGAGCAGAGCAGAAGCAGCAAAGGAGCAGACTTGGGATCTTTATTTTTTAATATTTTTCCCATAGTGCGGAGAATGAGAGAACCTGATGGGAAATGACAGTGACACAAAGGGTTGAGAGATGATCAAGATATGAACAATCAAGATACAGAGAAAAAGCTGAATGGCCTGAGGTCTGGAGGATCAGAATGAGATGAATTTCTGCAAAATACAATATCAGGTATTTAGCTTCAACAGTGATAAGAAAAAACCTTGTGTCATAAACTAGAAACTAATCTGGTAAAATCTGAGGATGGGAACTTGGGCATATTTTTTACCAGGATAAGTGTGTGCTATTGCTGTGATACAGACAAGAAAGACAGCTCTGGTCAGGAGAGCAATTGCATGTGGAAAGAAGGACGGCTATGGCTATTTTTCAGACCTCATCTGGAATTCCATATCCTTTGTGGAGCTCCCTTATTCAGGAAAGATGAATTCAAATGGAAGTGGTGCAGAGAGACAGAGTAAGGTTCAGCATCTTGTGAGGAGAAACCAGGGGAATGTGGCACCTTTTGGACAAAGCAGTCTTTCAGTTCATAAAGGTGTTACAGAAAGAAAATAACTATTTAGGCTAAAAGACATAGTTGTAAGAAAAGACAGAAATCAAGTATATAAATGTAAACTGGCCATGTGCAGGTTTAGAAAGGAAATTAGAAGAATGTTCCTAACCAGAATAGCAACAGGAGCAGAGGAAGTGAAGAAAACAAACTGCTAAAATGGAAGATAATAAAAAAGGATATAATATGATATCTGCACTAACAAGAGAATGCTTTATGTGACTCAAGAGTACTCACTGAGCTCAAAGGCTAATTTCTTAAATTAAAAATTATATTTTTATAGTTCATGAAATCATCATAGTTGTGGCAGTGGAGTACAATCTAGCTAAATGAGACTGGATTAATATGTTCAGGTGAGGAGAGAGCATTAAGATCATCTATTCTGAAATTTAATGTAATAGAGCCCATAGAATCCTACTCATTCCTTCTTGCTCCAGGCTCAATGCCTCTCTTTGATCTATAGCACATCTTTTCAGAAAGGTATTCAAATTTAATTTAAGTGCTTCAAGTGAAGTAGAATCCACTACATTTAACAGCAACCTCTATTGAAACTGCAATGCAGATGGTTTGAGAGAAGAGCTTTTGACCTTCATGATTTTTTTCTTTTTTTGCCACTGTTGACAGGCTTTATGAGGAAATACATCAGACGGATCGTTGTGGGAGATATTAAACTTCCTACATCTATTCTGATCTGATGAACTCCTTTTCAATATTTTCAGGACTTAATGGCCTGTGGTATGTTTCTTCTGCTACTAGGACCAATTTTAACATCCGTGAAGTTATTCCCATTTATACCAGGTAAAAATATGATCCTTTATGCCCATTATTAACAGACTTCCTGGGATGAGTAAATATTTTCTAAGTAATCCAACAGGATGGAAAATATCTTATCTATAAGCTATATATCTTATATATATATATAAAATATATAGCTGTATCTATATATCTTATCTCTGAGTAAAGCCAGCAGACTTTGGTTTATGGTATGATTTGTGTAATGCACAACATTTAAATTCTTGCACAGATAGAAAGCTTTTAGGGTAATACCTATTTCCTTTAATATTAGCTTCTTAAATTTGGCATATAATCTGAGACAACCCTTTAAATTCAGTCTAAAGAATTTATCTCTTAAAAAAAAAGATATTCTTGCCAACAGTAAGCCATCTCACCTGTTTTATATACTTAGGAAGGATCACCTTCAGGCTGGAAAACTAACTTTTAAGTGGCTGCCATTAAATGAAAGGGATCATATTTGAAAAGTATGGAAAAGAAATGTCTTCATGACAGGGTGTTCCGGGTGGCTGTCACAGAATAAATTTGGAGTAGTGCAGCAGTAAGACTAAATCAACCAACATAGTTTGCAACTCAGGTGCAAACCGACATCTGATTTTTGTGTGGTTTGGGTGAAAGGACAGGAAAAAAAGCCTTTCAGATCTGTGAATAAATTTGACTCATGAAGAACCGTGCTCCTCAAAACCCAAGAATGGAGCTAAATCCAAGCATAGTTAAATAGTGATTAGAATCATGGTTATTCCTCTCTTGCAACATTTCTGTTTGGTTGCAGTATTTCCCCGACACCTGTGCTAGAGGTCTCGGGCACCCTGGAGCACAGTCCTGTGCACCCAACAGGGTGTGCCCTGGAGGATGCTCCCACTATGGCTGACATCTTCAGCAACAAGCTTATTGTGTGCAGCACTGTGGTCATGCCTTACTTTTAGCACCCAAAGACTCTTTCAAAAGAAAAATTGCTTTGATGCCAGATTTTGAACTAAAACCGAAATCAAAATCCTTGCCTAAATGTCCTTTCTTTTTAGGTATCTTCAGCACACTATGAAGTATGTCTTTTGTAAGGAGAGTTTGAATATGATTAACTTGTACTATGGTGCTATGAAAAGAAAGACAAAGTGTCCAAACTCTGCTATTAGCTACAGCAGTCACCACAGACATCTGGAGGTCAAGTATTTTTAGAGGTCTGACTTGGATTAGAGTCTGATCCCCATGCACATGAATCATCACAAGGATTAATGAAGTGTATAAAGTGTATGTGCTTGTTAATCTCATCTGTGGACATGACAAAGGAAGAAATTCTTCACTTTGAGAGAGTAAATGGTTTAGCAAAGAGAAGACACAAAGCCTAGCTTTAAGTTGATGGGAAGCCTACAGCTTAATGGAAGAGTGTCTTTTATTATCTTAACTGCGGCAACTGTGTTCCAAGGAGGTATGACATTAAAACGATCCTGTTTGACTTTTAGTTGTGAAGTTTTGTCCCTTTCCTTTTGATATTCTCACCTCTGTTTTAAATGTTGTCTATGAAAAAGATTCTATTTTAAATTAAAACTAAAGTTTCATCATTTGCATTTCTTTTAGTTCACGCTTGCTGTAAGTTCCTCTGGCTCATGCCATATATATAAACATGGTTGCTCAAGATTTGGCTTTGGCCAGGTACCTTCAAAGGGGCAAGTAGTTCTTATAGCAACTCAGATAACATAAAATAAGAAGTACAGTAACTGAATTTTGGCTTGAGTTGTTGCATTAGCTCTCGAACTGACAGAGAGGTCTCTGCCATTCCAGCATCCACCCAGGACAGATATTCTGTGGCAGAGTAGTTCCCTAAAGCTTGTCTTGCCTGGCCCTGCAGAGGAGGATTTTAATTTTCAGAGTCAGGTCTAAAACCAACTGTGTGTAGAGCTTTGAAATCCTTCATGGATGGCATCAATCAAAGGCGTGTCTTCAGAAGCTCCTCCTCCCTTGTGCTATCGTAGTGTTTGTCACAGAATGAGTCAAGGGGATCAGAGAGCAAGTGAGGAAGCACAACATGGCCTAAAAAAGCCTGAATTGGTCTCTAAGAACCTCGATAGCCACAAAAGCTGCAGGATTATTCCAGCATGTTTTGGTTTTTTTTTTCCTATCTCAGTAAAGGAAGGTTTTGGACACCTCTTGTAGCACTGAAGAGACTCATCTTTATGCAACAGCCAGGACTATCTCAATTCCATGTGTTTGTCTGATCAGAGGGAGGTAATCCCAGACAATTTGTGAAAGATGAAAAAAAGAGGAACTATTTTTACAGTAGTGGTTAACATTTGAAGCTTAGCGCTGGATGGTTCTGAGATTCCTCTGAAAGGAAAGTTCACCACTCTCAGCTCTGATTACAGACTTGAGAGGCCAACAGTCCCTCAGCATGGGCTTCTTAGCTTTTCTGAGGAGGAACAGGCTCTTTCCAGCATCTTTCTTCAATGGCTTCAGAAGGAAATTAGTTTTTAGTGCAAATGTAAATTGCACATGTGCAAGTTATAATTCTGGATCATTGCCAGTAGGTAAAATCTCTAACTCTGCTGTTTGGTAGTTACTATAAAGTTTTCAGTAATACTCTTCAGTTCTCTTCCTGTCCTTTCAGCTACAGAAAAAACATTTGGAAAGAAAAGAGTCTTTTTATGTATAGAGGGGATAAATGAATAGCACTTGCGGGACAAAGATGAATGGAAATTGAAATAGGAGTTTTTTCAACAAATGTTTATAGCCTGCAAATGACAGGATTTTCATATTCAAGTTTTGTAAAATACAGCACTCGGGGCAGAAATGAGAGTTTTGTGTGTGAGGGGATTAAACTGAAAAAGCAATACAACTATCTGAATCAGAAAAGACCCTAGTGCCCACAAAGTGCTGCAGAGGAGCAGAGTTTAATGTCAGTGGGATTGTGAAGGTCAGTGAGCAGATGAGAGTTGATGGAAACTCCTCTCTGTACTGTGAAAAGACCATACACATCTGGTAGAACACTCCCAGAGGATCTCTGAGTTCCAGGGGGTTGCGAAGCCTGTAGCTCACTTGCTGTGCTGTGTTATTTTGATATCATCACTTTGTCTACAGCAACCACAGAAAACAAAAAGAAGGTCCCATTCAACTTTCAGAGCATGGATGTTTTACCTCAAATGAAACTTAAGGAATTAATAATGTTGAAAGCTAAAGCTTGCTTACTTATATTAGTTTTTAAATCTTTTTTATGTGTTTAGTATTTACTTGCTTTGCCACACAGAGGTATGCCTCACTGAAAGAGGGGATTGAGTGTCATATTATCCTGAAATAGAAGAAATACACTTGTCAAAATAAATATCAAATCTGCATTTTTCGAGAAAAATTTCATGGCAGATGTTATAGACTTCCTGTGTACTAATTCTAAACATAACTGGTGACCACATTGCCTGCCTGCCTGTGTTATGTAAAGTTTTCATATAAAGCATTAAGAAAGCATCTTTATAGGGAATAATACAATTAGAGTTGCATAACTCATGTCTGTAAAACAACAACAGAATGACCGTGTTCTCATTTTCTAACCAGTGAGTGTCTGGTTTTGGATCACAAAATGACTGTATACCTGTTTGGGCCTCATGTCATTGGGACACTTCCCACCCATGGCTGGAGGGCAGCAGGGAAAATTCAGAGAGAAAGTGTCACATTTCTCTAACGGGTTAATTCTTTTTCCTTGGAAAAATTATGGCAGGAGAATGGTTAGATATATTATTTCAAATTTGCTCTCACAGTGACTTGCCTTATAAACTTCTTTTGCTTTACAAAGACATAAACAAAATTAGAATTATTTCCTGGTATTTAGACCTGAATATGAAATACGCATGTCTTCTTCAGGAAAAACACTCCTAGATCAGCTTCCCCCTGCTCGAAAAAGAAGGCAATATTCTAAAGATGCATGTGAAACCTTTTGATTCTTCATTGACACAAGCGGTTCTCTGCATTTTTAAGGCATCTTTCTTCACAGCAATCTGTACTTTATGACACAAACAATTTCAAGATATGCTGAAAGTGCCACGGGTCAAAAATACCACCCCTTATGTTAGTCACAGCTCCCGTACAAGGAGCCCTGCCTACATAATAGAAACCTACAAGAAACCTTTTCAGTATGGGTTCTTTAGCAAGCTTTTTTTTCAAAAAAAGAGTTAGCCTTAATAATATACTTACAGGCTAGATAGTGAAGCCCTTACTGACACTGATTATCATGTTAATCCGTGACGAATTAAATTTGAAACCACCAAAAGATTTTAAACTTGGAGACATAGAGTTTAAATGAATCCTGACCAGGTGCTGGGAAATAGGAAATCCCTGACATAAATTCTGACATAAAAGAAGAGCTTAGTTCATGAAGTACAAAAGTGAGCTAAATTATGTAAAGCAGCCAAAAAAGCTAGCACTAAACAAGAACGTCTGGAGAGGCAGGGAGGGTGTAAATAGAAATATGTGGATTAGGTATGTGAGTTTATTCATACGTAAGGACTTATTTTATTTTAATACTAGCCAAGTATCACTCAAAGCCTAAAGATATGTATTTCAGAGAGTTTTCAGATGAAAGGCTCAGAAGAAAACCGGTTTTGTATGGGAAGAGAAGGCTGCACCCTTTGGGAGGGAGAGCAGATCACAGGCTGCTTGAGGTTTGTTTTCTGGAAGAGCTGTTACTTTAGGGGAAGTGAGAGTGTTTGAGACACTGGACCTTGCTAAAACAGGAACATATGAGTGTTGTTGGCGTCAGGCCACGGAGCGCCTGGGTAGGAGTTTAGCACAGAGCTGGATGGGGCTTTTCTGATGAAACTTTTGTCAGAATAGGAACTTTTTGTGAAGACATATCCCCATTTAAACTCTCTCTCTGGGGGCAAGGTTTACATGGCTAATGTGAAAAGTGTGCTCAGAGGGAAGGTATGACACACCTCCGACCAGCACCCTGATGGCCAACAAACTCACCTGGTCCACAGAAATGCCTGTGCCCTCTGAGGGCCTGTTTTGGTATGAGGGATATTATACATCCACACTGCCTTTCTCTAGGCCTCTGAGGAGAGGAGGGCACCAGGGTAACCCAGCTATACATTTCCCAGCCCAGAGCTGGGGCTGGCAAGGCACACAATAAGATTAGCCCGCTCCTGTGTGTAGGGACATGTCTTGGACATCCAGGCTTGTTTTGATGATCAGGCCACTGCCTCTTGTGAGCTGGGTTGTTCACCAACTCAGTTTGGGCTATATCTCTTATGTGAAGGGTTTGCGTATCTCTTGGCTGGAGTGTAGAAGAACAGAGTCATCATGAAAGAAGTGTTTACATTGCTAATGGCTACAAGCACCTATTGTTTAAAAATGAAAGTAAAAGCCCTAACAGGCAAGAAATCAGCTCCCAGTAGGACACTAACAGGAACCCAGTTCACTCTTGTAGCCCATAGGAAATGGAGAGGCTTCAGAGCGTGTCCTGAGACACAACTCTGCTCATCATTGTAACAGTTCAGGGTGTGGAAGAACGGAGGACAAGAAAGGAAGAAAGTCAGTATTTGGCAGAGGTGACACCACACCAGCTTTTTGGGTGGATTACAGCTTGTTCTGAGCTGTAACTGGGGTGGGGCTGGGGTCAGAGCACTGCTGAGCTGTAGCCAATCGGTGCCTCTGAAAGATTGGGCTTGCAGCTTTGGACTACACACCTTGCTACAGCAGCTACACAGCTTTGAGTCAGGGCAAATCCATCTCATGGCAAAATTTCTGCAGACATGCTCACAGTGTAACATGACTAAGACTAGATCCTCATTTCCTGTTGGCTTTTCCCCCCACTTTTTGCATCACTTTAACAGAACAAAGAAGTTCTATGAGCAAAAGACACAGGCTCTTCCTTTAGAGCACTTTTAAGAGCAAAAAATGTCTGCTGTGGAACAGAGATGCTGTCCCATTGAGGAAACTCTGGTGTGGAATCCATATCAAATGTCTTCAGATTCGTGGACTCACTTTTCGGTCAGTGGCAAGAACCAGGCAGTTCAAGGGCACAGTCCACCTGTCCTGTTTTCAGGCCTATTTTAGGATAAGCCTAATCATTCCTTAGCAGTCTCCACTCCTTGGAAGAAGCTGTGAAGGCACACTAGACAGCTGATACAGGCACCCATATGCATGCCTAACACTGGTGGAAAACACTCCTACTGCTTTTCATGTGGTCAGTTGCAGTATCAGCCTTGGACTCAACCATAGCTATCTAAATCCTGTGAGGCATTGAAGTTTCCAAAAAGTTTAGGTGCTCATAGTACTGTAAATCCCAAATCAGCTACCCAAAACCATGAAAATGGATTAAGACACATGATTAAATGCAATACTGCTGTCTTCTTTCTTCTACTTTTTATTCAGCCTTTGGAGTTTTGGGGTATATTTTTGTCATGTTTTCCACTCTTATCCTTCATCTCAAGGCTTAAATCAAAGGATAATTTAAAATGAGGGCAGGGAGCCTTATAGTTGTTTGACTGTGAGATTTGAGTATAAACTCAGCTGTCGTGGCACTGCCACATATCAAAAATAAGATCTGTTAGGACACTGTAGTATTTTGATAAGAATCAGACATAGGAGTATTCTTCAGTTTTACAATTGAAGTATTACAAGCTTCTATAATCTTGCAATAAGATCTAATTGCTAAGGTTGTAACTCAAAACTTGAGTTACAACTTGAGTTACTACTTGAGTAGTAGACTAAGGGCAAGCTTAGTCAGGCCTCGCACTGCAAGTATGGTCAAGGACAAGAACAGATACTAAAATTTTGCACTGGCTTGAAAGTGTTTGTCCTACTGTTTGCACTGCAAACATGCCTCCGTTAGGCAGCACACCCCATTTAGGTGAGGGTTGAAATGCTGACAAGGCTAATGGCACTCAACATTTGCTTCGCCTGGCATTATGGCTAAACAACTTACTGTGAAAGCATGAAAAAGCTCTTATAATTTTCACTTCGGTTTAGACGTGAGTTTAATCAGGAAACACAGAAACTTGTATTGAGTAGAGACCTCAAAGCAACAAGTGAGTTTGCAAGAGGTGAAGTATCCCTTTGGCTGAAAGACAAATGCAGTGACAGCCTGAAATCCATCTCTGCACACCTTATATAAGCTGACTCTACTGATTCAGCAGATCCTGGGATCTATTGATCCCTTTGAAGCTTCAAGCTCCACTCTGAATATAGTTCTTACCCATCTTCTCTGTTGTGCATTTCTCACTGAACTAAACAGAAATTCTGATGGGCAAAGCCCCTTTTATTCTCCACTATTCACACCCCACCATTCAAGGACTTCACTGCTATCTAGGACAAACCAATTTTTCAAGTCTGAACCTGAATGTATGACTGGCTGTGCAGTGATTCATCTGATATAGGGCTTTGGTCACAGCCTGACCTTGTGGAGGCACCTCCCAAGAGAAAAGGGAGGTTGTAAAATAAGACAAAAGAGACTCAAAGTGAGGAAGTCTCAGAGGCGAAGGAAGATAAAGACATTGTAAAACAAACTGTAGCTGCTCGGGGCGTGTCAAAGGAGAGATGCTTTGGTTCATCCAGGTTCATTACAGACGTAGTGGCTTATTCCTTTTTTGCCAAAATATGCCTCTCTCTTTCCATTTTCTTGTGTGAGCATGTTGTCAGTGCTCCTCTGTCGTGGAGGGAGCTGTGTGTGTTGTGTCAGAGGCTCCCGCCCTGTGCTGCACCCAGTCTCTGCACTAATAACCCTCCTCGTCTAATCTGTCGAGGAGCAGCAAGTAAATGGGTTTTCACAAATTCTTTGCTGGGAAAAGCTTTTGAGCAGTTTGTGGCACAGGCTTTGGTATTGGTAGGGTATAGCTGATTATCTAAACAGTTAGTGGAAGGGTAGTGGAAGCAATTGCATATGCAGACAAATAGCAGCAAAATTTCTCATGCCATTCCTGTGATTCATAAGCCTCTGCAGTTATCTGCGTGACCTTCGTACTTGCAGGTACAACTAAGAATGTAAACTATGCCACGACCGTAGCCTTTCCTTTCTCCAAGGCACAAAAAAGCTCTGTGTAGCCAGGAAATAAGAAATAGACAATCATATAGAAGATTTAAGCTGAAAATCTGTCACTTATTGCAAACTGCTTGTTTGCTTCTAAACTTAGATGGCATATTTTTACTTTAGATACCATTAAATATAGGTATGAAACATATAGGAATTGTAGCAAAGTCACATAGATACTGAGTTTCTGTTCAGCAGCTATAATTTAGCATGTTGTAAACTGGGATCTTACCAGAACTTGCTTGTGGTTATGATCAATAGGCTTATTAAAAAAAAAAACAACCCCCCAAAAACCCCCTAAAATACCCAAAACCCCCAACTCATGCCAAGAAACCTCCCCAAAACCCACCAAAGCCAAAACTGAGAAACAGCAGAAGTTCTGGGCGTTTGCATGTGAAAGGTCCTTCCTCACTGTCCTTTTTTGAAGAGCCACTGGGAATGCTCATGCCTGCCTCCTACATTATTATTGCCCCAGCACATCTTCCCTCAGCCATCTCTGACTGAACGCCTGGGCTAAGCATCTCCTCACCAGCAGTGCTACAGCTCAAGCCTTCCTTAATCAGCACCTACTCCGTGTGAAGATTTACAGCAGTGTAGTTTGTGGTACATAATGTCATTTCCGAACTCCACTTGTAATAAACTTATTTTACTGCAATTGTAAGGTGTGATTGCAGACTTATCTTTTCAAATCCTGTATCATCTGTGATTCCCTTATGACCTTTCATGGTCCTTTCATACATTTTTATATGGCCGTTTAAACTTTTCTCATGATTCATCTGTGGCTACGGCATCCCTCCATAAAGACATCCACATTTCTCAATTTACTTATTTGTGGAGTGTGTTAGATCTAAACCATACCACACAGTTGTTTCTCCCAATCCTTACAAAATCTGTATTTCATGAGTGCAATTATTTTTAGGAACATTCTCAGATTTAGGGTGAACACTTGAAATAAGGTAGTCAGACAGTTGATATCCTGGAGTTATAACAAAGAACAGTACTCCAGAAAGGAGCACAGAAAGTCAGTGGCAGGTATAGATCCACTCCTGAAAATGGGAAAGCTAGTTAAGAGAGCTGCTGGAGAGAGATGTTTTAAATATAGAGCACTGGTGATTTTTTTTTTTTGTGGATCCTACAAAAGCCAGATTCTAAGTTATACCTTTTTGTCACCATCTATAGGTGTGTTATATACTAACACTTCCCATTTTTTTTCAAATACAGAGAGTAGAACTGAGGAACAGGAATTGACATTGAAGACTGAAAACTGGGTTTGGGCCAAGTAGGCTTCATAAATCAGTTCAGATCAGTGTGCCCTTAATCTCTCACACTGCGTCCACCTCCAAAATTAAAGCTTCCTTTTTTTTATGACAAACTCAGAGAAACCTGTGTCTGACCCTCATTCCTACAAGCACTGCTCTATGGGGCTTCTTCAGCAAATAGGCTGATAGAAAAAAACCAACAAAAATACTTTTATTTTTCCCTCAGGATTCCTAGTTGGAGGGACACAGAAGAAAACAAACAAGACAGAACCCAAACCCAATGAAAGAGGCTTATTGCCTTGCCTCCTGGGATGAGTCTAGCTCCTATTGCTGAGAGGTATCCTGCATCTAATGCCAGAACCAGGATTACCACGCCGGGGTTCAAAACACTTACGGAAACCTGCACAGTGGGACGTTTTGTGCACCACAATGCTCAGGTTCCTGGGGTCCTGACTTGGTGAGGAAGAGGAAAAGGATCTGAAGTAGATATTCAGAGGGAGAAAATGTCAGCAGATTCCTTAGCCCTCCTCTGCTAGGATAAAGCAGACCCATCCCTTTATGCCGGTTGAACATCTGAACACAACTGAATGAATGCTGGCAGTGAACACAAGGCAGCGAAGGAGTGAACCCTGCAACATAAAGAAATGCGATCATTTCAACCTCCTCTTAAAAGCAGGTCTGTAAAATATTTTTATCATCACTTGCCGAAACAGTAACTTTTGCTTCATTATTTACTTTTGAGGCGTAGGACAAATAATAAGATTATTACAGAGAAGTGCAATCACAAGACACAGTAAGAGCCTGTGGTGATAACAACTGGTAGTGCTTCCCCAATGCTTGGTTAATATTTACCTGGTAAAGCAACTATTTAAGCAATTGTGGATAACTTGGTCATAATTTTTTGCTTTCAGTAGCAGAGCACTGGTGTATTTGAGAGGTTTGAGAGGTTTTCTGAAGACACAAGAACGACTTTTATGTCAAGGTCAAACTCTTAGGAAAGCTTCTTTTGCAGCAGTTGTTTTTGTCTCAGCTTGTTGAAAATGGCGGGTGTAAGCAGCTGCATGAAGTACTCCATGTTCATCTTCAACTTTTTATTTTGGGTAAGTTAGTGTTTAAACTGTTATTAGTGATGTATGAAATGTGTTCCCCATTATCTGAATGCTGTAGTTAAAGGAATTGTAAAGAAAATAGAGCATAAGTGGAACCAGAGTACGATTCTAAATCAGGGAGGGGAGAATATATTTAACTTTTGCCCTTCCCTTTGTCTTTTTTCATCTAAACACCTTTCCCTCTGCATTTAAAAGTATACAAGCCACAAGTCTGTTTCCCTGCTCATCTTGTGCCCCTCATGTCAAGGGACATCACTCATCTCAGTCAGAAGGTAACAGACTCTCCACTAACAATGCACAGTTCTTGTCCTTTTATTGCTGCTGTTTGCATGCAAGATCATGAAAATGTAGTTGCAACAGAAAATGTGGAAAATTCACTTGAATTTTTAGCCTCCTAATTGATAAACAGTTTTCATATCCTTCTTTGTGGTTCTTTGCTTTACATTCAGGGCATAATTAGTTTCTGATGGTGGACAGTAAATGTTTGTAAGAATGTATGAGCTGGCAGTACTGCCACAGCTGCACCACGGCTGATAGAGCACAGCACAGTAGGCAGGTTTCTGGGTGTTATTTGAGCCGTATTTGTCTATTTATCACATCTCATCTGGGTTGCAAGAATTTCAGGTCCTGGAAGCTCTGGAAAGGTTTGAGTTAAAGAACATTTCTCTCATGGTTCAACCTCACTGTCAGATTTCCTGACAGAGCTTTGTCAGGTTCACCAGGGGTTCACTGAAACCAGAAGCGGAACTACTAGCCACATTATGGGCTTTGCCTCAAGGGATTTTTTTCAAGTGAAAAGGTGATATGATTCAAAAGGCACCACAAACAGTAGCCTTGGAAAATTTGTGGCTAGCCCAAATTCTTTGATTGCTTATGGACCTCACAAAGAAATTCCTGACAGACCAGCGATGGTTTGGACTGTCTCCCCCAGTTTCTTCCTCCACTTCTATCAAGGCAGATTGAAGATTTTTGACATTTGTGTTGCAGCAGTACTTACAAGAATCTGTAAGTTTCTGAATTCGAATTCCTGTCCCTCAGGAAGTTTTTCCTGTTTTTGTGGTTTGACCCCAACCAGCAACCAAGTACCATGCAGACACTCACTCACTCCCCCACCAGCAGGATCGGGGAGAGAATTGGAGGCATAAAAGCTGGAAAATTCATGAGTTGACATAAAGACAGTTTATTAGGGAAAGCAAAAGCCATGCATGCAAGCAAAACAAAACAAGGAATTAATTCCCAGCTTCACATGGGCAAGCAGGTAGGTGTTCAGCCATCTCCAGGAGGGCAGGGCCTCATAACGTGAAATGCTTACTTGTGAGCACAAATGTCATCACTCCAAATGTCCCCTGCCTTCCCCCTTCTTCCTCCCAGCTTTATCTACTGAGCATGATGTCAAATGGTCTGGAGCATCCCTTTGGTCAGTTGGGGTCACCTGTCCAGAGTGTGTCTCCTCCCAACCTCCCATGCACCCCAGCCTCCCCACCAGAGGGGCAGCATGAAAGGAGAAAGAAAACTCGATGTAAGCCTTGCTCGGCAATAGCAAAAACTNAATGTCATCACTCCAAATGTCCCCTGCCTTCCCCCTTCTTCCTCCCAGCTTTATCTACTGAGCATGATGTCAAATGGTCTGGAGCATCCCTTTGGTCAGTTGGGGTCACCTGTCCAGAGTGTGTCTCCTCCCAACCTCCCATGCACCCCAGCCTCCCCACCAGAGGGGCAGCATGAAAGGAGAAAGAAAACTCGATGTAAGCCTTGCTCGGCAATAGCAAAAACTTCTCTATATTATCAACCCCGTGTTCAGCACAAACCCAAAACACAGCCCTATACCAGCTATTGTGAAGAAAATTACCCCAGCCGAAACCAGCACACCTGTTCACATTCATCTGTATTTACTGGAAGCTAAAACACGGGCAAATGTCTCAGACTAGCATTAGAAAAGCTCCAAACTACTACTAGAATGAACACTATGGGAATAATGTCCCATGCCTCCTGGGACAGTATGGATTTCCTAGGGAAAAAAAAGGGGTGGAATCCTGGGGGAGACTTGAAACAAGCATGTGTGAAACAAACTTACTCTCTTTATACCAAAGTTGGAAAACCCATACTGTATTCTGAGGAAGAAAATGCTGAGAGCATTCGCTGTGCATGTGACTGCCTGGATGGAACAGAGGATGGGAATGCAACTGTAGTTAACTGTTTTAAAGGAAAGTGCTTAGCACCATTAAGATAGGGAAGAATGAAACAGAGAAGGACAGGAATGCAGCTATAGTTAATTATTTTTAGGAAGATGTTTAGTTTAGCACGATAAAGATTGAGAAGAGCAGATGTATGGGCTGACAGAAATATAATGAAACTGAATTTTTTGGTTCACAGTCCTGTCTCTAATTCCTGGAAATCATTAAACTGCAACGGTAAGGTAGAGGGAACAGAGATGACTTTACAGCCACTTGTCCCACAACTGCTCTCTCTAGTGCACAAGGCAGTTGACAAGTGGAAAATTACTGATACTGGGAAATTAAGGTGACTTTAACCTTAATAGATAAGGATGACAATTGCATATTTACCTGGTGTCCTTTCATTTTACGCCCTTTGCAATCTCTCAGAGAGCGTTCCCTCTTAGAAGACTCAGGAATGGTCTTCCTAGCCTTCTGATGAGTTTTTCTAAGCAGCTCACGCAGCATCACACTAAGTGTGTAAGCCCTGGAATACTCAAAGATAGCTCTGCAAATTGACTATGGCTTCACTACGCGACGTGTGTCCCCATGGCATCTACATACCCACAAGCCCCATGCTGGGCTCCAGCACACAAATAGAGTTTTTCATCTTCCCAGTTTGGTGAAAAATAGCTGACTATGGGCTTTTGCAGACCTGTGCTTTGGAACTGGGTGCCTATATGGAGTTTCTAAATTAATCTTTGTCAGTTTTGTGCATTAAACCTAACACAAATGTCAGATTTTTCTTCTTTCCCTTCTTTAGAGTTTGCAGGATATCCAGTCTCACCTGCTGTCCTCATCGTGTCAACTTCTGCTACTCCACATCATGCAAAATTGTAGAATTACCTTTTTTTTCACTGAATACTGATGTCCGATGCTAGTTCGAAGCAACATGCTTAGTGGCAGAGCATATTTGATCAGATGTTAATACCAGACCTGCAGTCCCATCTACAAAGTGGCCCCTTCCGCGAACTTTAACGTGAACATCTCAGTCCCTGAAGCAGCAACACAAGCTTAGCAGGTTTGCTGAGCCAGAGACCACGTTCTCTGTAGGACCTACCTAGAGCTGTAATTTCAGGTGTCTCAAGGAAGCATTCCAGTCAAATGTTTTCTTTAACAGAAACAACCTTGTAGAAGATCCTCCTTATATCCTTGAACTGAATGTTTGAAAAGGGTGTGCCAGTGGAGGAAATTCCCCATAAATTTGGTATTTGTTTGAATGAGAATTGCAGAGTCTTAATATGCTGTTGGTTCAGCACTACGTCAGGCTCATCTGAGGTGATATTGATTTAATTAACTAGGCTGTATTTCCTCATCACACCAAAACTGAAAGCTTGAGAAGGACCGACCAAATTTGAGGGAAGCAATACTGATGCTGTTCAGTTTATGAGACTGAGATAAGATCACTGATTCTTTTTCAAGGGTTAAGGCAAAAATATCATAGCCATCTAGTTTTGGGAAAATGGGTGAAGACATTTTCAAAGAAGCTCATTTTATTCCATCAAAAAACACTGGTGGTTCATTAAAAATGAAATTTCCTGAAATGAAAGTTTATTTACTTGAAACTTTATTTTAAGAAAACTCAGAAATTAAGATGGAGTATTCCACCTAACTTGTCATGTTCAACTTGGACTCTTTCGGAACAGACTATTTTTATTTGCTATTTCAAAACTTTTCTTTGCGTGTTTTTGTACACTTCCCGTATTATGAAAATAAACAGACACAAACCATTAAGATTTTACTGAAATGGAGCATTTTTTACCAACCTAAAACAAGTCTATTTTAAAAATTAACATATGTGCACATCTTACTAAAATTTTGATTTATAAATGATGTTTCTATTTTTACGTGGAGGAAATAGTGCAGCATTCCCTTCTGATTGATGAGTTCCTGTACATTTAGCTAAATTTGCTTCTACGACTCTGCTGTATTTTTATGGGAGGTCCTATGTAACAAAAAAGACAGTGTGACGAACTCTCTTTGGATTTGTAGCAATAGACGCTTCAGTGGAAATCTCCACATTAGGAAGCCCATGTTATCTAGTGAATAGCCACATCACTCACACCGCGCTCCCGAACAAGACCGAAAGGTACAGTCATATGATACCATCAGTCTCTAGGCAGATTCAGCAGGATTCAAAAGGTTTCAGTGGGGAGTTCTAGTTAAATTTGATAACATGTTATAGTTGTCATTGATTGTACAACTTTCCTTTTCATGTTTAAAATGTACTGTTAGGAGCTTTACTTAGAGCAGGAAAATGTGTGGTACCCATGTCCGAGTGCTGGCTCTATTCCATATTCAATAATCTGCTAAGGTCATTAGTGTCTTTGATGCTGAATATTATATGAAAACTTCTGTAGGGAAAGTATTTTTAAAGAAAAAGTATCTAAACCGTATAAAAATAACTATTGTAATTTCAGTAGTCCCAGTCTTCAAGGGAAATTCACAACAACATTTCAGGGCCATTTATGACTTGAGTATTAACGGCAGATGGAAATAATTCTAAATCTGACTGGTTCCTGGTCCTCAGTGACGTCTCTTTCCTACCAGTCATCTCAGTAGGCACAATCCTTACACTTGAGTAGCCTCTTGGTTACCTATGTCCAACACTTAATAAAGAGGAATTCTGTGTAAGAATCATCAGCACCAAGGTGAGGAATAGAGTGACTGGCACACTGGGGAATGGTACCTCAAGGATCGATGAAATAGAAGCACAGCTAGGGATGAGGGAATGTACCTGGACCTGGCGTTCATCTTCCCTGACTTCAACATGTTAAGGCAAGTCATGCTGGTCAAACATTCACATGTACAAGACCAAGTTGTACTTGGCTGTTTTCTGTAAAAATACAATGGAAACAATTACTCTAGGCATTTTATGAGGACTATTCTAAGGATTGGAGATGGTCAGATATTGCGGCATTTGAAACAGCAGAAAGAATTTATTTAGAACTTTTCCTGATAGCTTTACCATAGAGAATGTCTCCAGATACGTGTCCTGAATAAATCTAGTAACAACATATATGCAAACATCCCTTATCAAATCTCATGTTTCTATTATACAAGAAACAACATTCTTTACAGGCACGTTTTACACATACAATAGCAATTTATATTACTCTCTCATCTGACGGAATTTCTGTGTGCTTCCCAAACACGTGTATAAATCATCATGAAAATGCGTAGTCCTCTGAGGTAGAAACATCAGGGATTTGGTGCATACCTGAAGATTTAACTACACTTATGAATTTTCCTGGAAATGAATCAATATTCTCTGCTCCAGCAATTCATGTTTCTTTTGCTTTGCCAAACAAATGATTTCAGAAGTTTGGACAGCATATGGTGCAATTTGGATACTGAATGTTAGTAAAAATTAGCTGACCTTTCTAACTTGTCTTTATTTTCTCCCACAGGTGTGTGGTTCCATTATTTTGGGAGTCTCCATATGGATACGTGTTAGCGGTGCTCAGCCGGTAAATGCATGCAGTCATACCAGCACCATGTAAAAACGTGGAAACCACTGCATACACTTTAATTTCTCATCTTCATTTCCACAAATTTGCTATGTTTTTGCTGAGGTGGTTTGTGTGGGTGAAGAGGAATGCATTTCATGACGTTAAGATTAAACATCACGGTGCAGGTAGTCAGATAAAGTGATTGATGCAAGCAGAGATAGGTGACTATGAGAAGCAGCTGCTAGTATTATTAATGTTGTTTCATGCAGATGCACACAGATTTCTGTTTGAAAATGTGTCTCTCACCTCTAATGAAAAATAATTATGGTTTTGTTAATGATTTCGGTGTTAGAGAGAATAATGGGGAGCCATGCAGCTCATAGAGTTTTTCAATGTTTTTCCCTATTAGAACAGTATGGTCATATCTATTCCTAGGATTACTTCATGTGTTTGTAGGGAATATTTTATCTTTCTCACTATCTTCAATAACACAATTCTTATTTCCCTAGTAATTACAACTTTGAAAGGGAGAAAGGATTTTTCCCTTCAGTTTTCAACAGCTCCTTAAAAAACACCTTATCCTTTTCCCCTCATATTTTTATATAAAGAGTCTTAGATGCCCAAGAACCTAGGCTTACAGTGTCCTAAAAGTCCTCCTAGAGGGTAGAAGAAAGACCCTGAGTTGCCCTTCTGGATTTTTGTATGGGTTATTAAATTATTTTGGATATTATGACTTCTATTTTCTGCAAAGCTAGGGAAAATTCAGTTTTGAGGAGCTCTTAATCTTGCAGACATGCAGCAGAGGTTGGTCCTGCTGTTGCAAAGACCCCATGGTCCTGTAGGCCCTTTTGCCTGGTGTGTACCCAATGGCACTGACTCTAAAGTTTAAGCAGTACATTTCTTCAAATGAATTTGGGCCATAGAAACGCAAATTAATTTGAAAGCTTAATTTGCATTCTTCTATTTTCAAAAAGACTTTTTGGCCATAGAAGTGAAAAAACGGCGAGGTGTGACATGGAAGCATTGTTTTTCAGCTTCAGATTGAGCCTTTAGTATAGATTACGTTGCAATTCTTCAGAGAACTCCCCTGTTGCTCCAGCACACTCAGTCAGTTAAGAACAATAATTTTTAAGCCAGTATTTTCCCACCTGGAAATAAAAAGATGGTGGAGGTAAGAAGATAGCTTTGTGTATTTCCTGCCATCTGGCTGATGACACTGTTTCCCTTAGCCAGTCTTAGATGTCTCATGTCTGGCAGAGCATGGATGCAAGAGAATTCGGTTCAAGATGACACTGTGTCATTGGGTAAATTAGATCGAGGCGGAGAGCTCCGCCATTCTCTTCTGTGGAAGAGGAAGAATCACAACTTTCACTCCTCAATCAACATTTTACTAGAAGCTAAAACTGCCATACTTGGTAGCTGACAATCTGTAGTATGATGGCTCAAACGATACAATGGAGCTTGGACAACCACAGCCACTACCATATCTTAGGTTTTGAGAGATTTCTTATTCAGAAAAGAATATTTAAATGTGTGACAAACTGCTTTCCTGAAGCGACACTTAGTGCTCCCCAAAAACCTATGAATTAAGAGTCAGGACCAAAATTGAAAGCATTTTCTCACATTTTTGCCTCAAGGCAGGCAAAGTTCCCATTCAAAACCAATGTATGTTTCGCCTCAGTAATAACTGAGCAGACCATAAGGATTTGGCTGTAGATGAATAGAGCTTTCTAAGAATAAATAACAGGAGGTTCAGTCCAACTTGGAAAGGGAAAGAACAACACATTCTTCAAATTATACTTGTCTATATACCTTTGCAATTTCCATCAGAAGATAAATGTGACAACTTCCAGACATTTTTGCTAATCTTGGCACCAGTCACACTGGAAAATATTCTTTGAACATTTTTCTCTCTTTCAGCCTTTGGCCTTAGTCAGTCCTGTGGGAACTGAATAATTTGATATTTAATAATATTGAGGTATATGAATTGTTTAGTTGAATGTCCCACACATCAAAATAAAGTTCTCATCTCTGAGGGTAAGAGGGTTAGGGATCAAGCCTGGGGAAAAAAAAAAAAAGAAAAAAAAAAGAAAGAAAGCTGCTTTGGAAAATACATCTAACTATTTCTCTAATATATCCAGCATCGCTCTGAGAAGTGTTCTCTCAGGAACAGTCACAGAGTATGTTCCTGGACTTCTAATGACAAACAGAGATTTTTTTTTTTCTTTAACATTTGGTTAATGTAGGAGAGGTTTTGAGATAATCAAGTCTCCTACTTCCAGTAAAAAGCAAAGATTCAATGACTGAAAACCAACTGAAAGCCACTTTAAAGACAGAAGATCTTTATTTATTCATTTACTCTGTAAAGTTGACTTTCATCTTATGCAGAAAAAAAGGTTGTGAAAAAACAGGTTTTACAAAGCTCTCCACCAAAACGTTTGAGAAGGGAGCATTAGAGCTTTGTTTATTTATGGATCAGAATTTGTCCATAGTTGCTACTGAGTATATATATCAGTCACAAAATAATTATCTTGTTTTGGGGAATACAGATGTTTTTAGGAGGACCTTCTTCTAGCTGAAAGATTTTTTTCCCTCTCTTTTCAGGGGATAGACAGCAGCATGCTTGCAGGAGTTAATCTACTAATAGCCGTGGGCTCCATCATTATGGTCCTCGGGTTCCTGGGGTGCTGCGGTGCTGTAAAGGAGAGCAGGTGCATGCTGATGATGGTAGGAAACACCCCATTCGTCTACCTTTAACAGGCCACAGCTACGTTTGATAGACAGAGTCCTTGCAAGTACTATCAAATGAGGATGGGAACCTTTTTATTTAACCAAGAGCATGATTATGATCCTGTGTTTTCATTGCTTACCTTGAGTTTGGGCACCTTCTGAATTCTATTGTGGTAAAAATGATGGCTGGTCTCATCAGCAAGAAGACAGGGTCCAGAGAGACCTGAGCATGTCACTAGCTTTTTTTCCATCCAGCCATCATCAAAGTTCCCTCCACCAACTTTTCCCCATTCTCTGTCCTATTTTATTTTATAAATTCCCAGTTGCTCCCTTTGCTGGTCCACCTAGAATGTCCTCCCTGTCCTCCTGCCCAACTCTCACCGACACACTGTTATCATGCCACTATTCTGGTGTGCCCCTTGATTTGACCGCCAGCTGAGCATGCTCTGTCTTGAGCACCACTTCTTCTCATTGTCAAAGAAGAAATAATTGGAGCAGCTCTGACTGCAACGTCATTCTACCTACATGGTTGTTCAAGCACATGAAAGATAAATATTAACTTAGAAGAAATTATACCACCTTGGTCAAAAATAATATCGTTTTCTACCCTTTTTGTTTTCTTCCCAGTTTTTCATTGGACTGCTTCTGATCTTGATTCTTCAGGTCACAGGAGGTATTTTAGGAGCAGTGTACAAACCTCAGGTACAGCAGTATTCTAGATTTTCATTGATGTCTTCATATAGTTTTGTTTCTTCCCAAAAAATTAATAGTCTATTTTAACTTGCAGGTGGAATCAATCTTAAATCAAACTCTAATGGCAAGTGTGGCTGCACTGCAAAGCACTGCAGAAGTAGATAAAGAGTACCAGGAGATGTTCCAGAAGTTTGAGAGAGAGGTAATTAAACAGTAAAAAAACCCGAAGGGGTTGTTGCTATCTGTTTCACCTCTGGCATCTGTCTCCGCTTCATTTTAAGACTACTCTGCTATAGACTTGAATTTCATTCCCTGGTGATGGGGAAGGGTCTGACTCAAAGGCAAGTTTAGCCCCACAGAAGGGGCTTCTGTTCTCTTGGTAGGACATGGTTTTCCTGTGATGATTTCTTTGTGCAATAGTGTTGTCTATAAGAGCAATGAAGCAAGGACACACCACATGCAAGTAAGACTGACAGCTAAGCTCTTTCATGAGAGGACTGCATGGTCCTTTCTTACAGCTTTTCCTTCTGAAGGAACATTGATCCTTCACCATATCCCAAATAAGAACTCTCCAGTACTTTCAAGGAAAGTTCCCCAGGGATGAGGAAAACATCAGGAGTGTATTTAATTTGGAATATCCTACTGCTATGAAGTCATTAAATGCCATGCTTTATTGTGTGAGAAGAGGGAAGAAAATACGATGAGAAGTTTGGATTTTTTTGTGTTTATACTTTTCCTGGCGCCCCCAACCTGCAAGACGCCAGATGGTGCACACTTAGTGCAAGCTTGCTCCTGGGTATCATCCAGAGAATTCCCTGGAATCTCATTGATATCATTGACAGCATACACCCCATCCCCTCCCACGAGTACCTGGATCTGTACATTGACAGAATGCCTGCTGTTCTGGTTTGTAATCCCTAATGGGTGATGACTTTGATGGATAGGCTTAAAGTTAATTCTTATGTTTTTAAAGACTGCTGTATGAAAGAAAATGAAACAAGGAACAATATTTAGGTGTCTTATGTTATTTCCACTTCTCCTTCCCCATTCCACCTCCAGCCTTGTCCTCTGCTTCTGAGACAGCTTATTTCTTCTGATATAATAAGCAGCTCTCTGGAGAGATGAGCAAAATGAAAAATCCCGTAATTACTGCATTGATTTTTAAATGTACCAGGACTGCTATATTATATCCCACAGCCTTTGTTTTTATACAAAATTATGCAAACATTTCCAGCTGCTTTTTTATAGAGGGAGAACCTCGAAACCAAGTTTGCACCCCTGAGCTTTAGCGGCTGCAATATAGTGGAACATGAAGTGAAACTGCACCTGGTTTAGGTTTCACAAAGCCCAAATGGAGCCCTGGTCTCCTCAGCCCATTTCTAATTTAAAGGGATAACTATCATTCAAAGTGGTTATTTTTCTATATTTCGGAGTTTTATGTGCCTGAATTTTACATTTCCAGCCTGGCTTTTCAAGATGTGAAATGTGGATGTTACTGGAGCTGGCAACTTACCTTCTGCAAAGATAACCTACAGAAAGAAGATATGATTCTCAAAAAATACTATACCCAGTGTTCCAGTTCCATTCTGGTACTGATAATTACTAGCTTTATTGTATATTAATGTTTTTTGAGCACTTTATACTGAAAATCTGGTCCTTTTTCCCCTATCTCTTTTTTTTTTTTTTTTTTTTTGTTAAAAAACCCCAAACCCTCGTGCATTTACATTCTTATAAGTGGTATGGAAATGTAAAGGGTGTTTGAGACATATCAATTTGGGACAACTTCCACATGGAAAAAGATAAAATAAAATTTGGTTTTTGTCATTCCTCTCAGCTCCCTCACCTACTCTCTTCAAACTGAAAATCACCTCTTTTTTAACTCTTCTCCCCATTTACTCCTTTCTTGCAGAAACAATGCTGTGGATTGCTGAATGGACCTAAAGACTGGGGAGCAAATTTTAACAAACCTTCCTCAAAAATCTGTCAGTGCGAACCAGAGAAGCAGTCTAGTTCAGACCTCTGCACCAACTATCAAAACAAATACATCTATAAAAAGGTGAGAAAAATGTTCACTCTTCTTTCCAAAGAGCCGAGTTTTAACCCAAGGTTATCTTTGGTGACTGGCATAGTCAGCAGTTCTGCATCTTTCTGAAAAGGGAATGTTCTGCTTTCTCTTTGTTAGCCAGAATTACCCCCGTGCCATCTGTTAAGAAATGACTGTTCATAACTCTGCTCCTTCCTCTTCCTCACATGCCTCCAGTTTAGGCCCTTAGCAATCCGCGTGGTTACTGTTGATGAAAATTATTATGACTTTGGGGTCAGGGTACGCTTCTGGGTCGGAGCTGCACACCAGCTACCCTTTGGCTCTCATTCCTCTCTCAGAAGATTATGTTCCCACCCAGGCTCATTGTGGTAGTAGACATGTTGACTTAGAGACTTTCAAAATGCTGAGGTATATTGAAAATCAAATACATTAAATGCAAGACCTTTGGGGTTTTATAATCCTTTAATAAAAAACCCACACTCATTTTGCAGGATCTGCTAGAAAGAAACCTTGCATATTATAGGATTCATGGCAGAATACTCAAAGAGTGATTTCTTACAACTACAGCCTTTTGAAAATCTTAACTAATATAATAATAAGGCAAAATATCTGGTGACAGGCAACAAGAAAGCACACTCAGAAGAGTACCATCTAGTAGACAGTAGAGATCTCAATTAATAAATTTCATGGTTTGCCTGTCTCCTTATGAGGAAATCTGGACTCTATGGATTTGAAAAAATATGAAAAAAAGAAGTGTACAAAATCATTGAATAGCACAAGGTAATTTAAGTTTTAGAATGCAGGTGGTGCAAAGTTTGCCAGCATGCACCTAGCACCGAGCAGATTTTAGCAAATGTCCATTCTTGTTGTATAATTCTCTAATTGTACAGGTCCTTAATCAGGTCCTGCCTGATCAGTAATTTCCTCCCCATGTGGCCCCACAGAAGCAAATATTATTTTGAAGCAAAGAAACAGTCTGGTTAAGTCGAGGGTGCCAGAACCCAATCTGGAAATAAGATGTATACAAAGAGGCTGTTTTGGCCACACTTTAATGTCTTTTTGGCCTCAGGCAAGCCCTCGAAGGACACATGAGAAGCCATCTGTGAAATTACTGCAGGTGCAAGATATCGTTCATATGAACACACAGATTTCATGGTGGTGTGAGATGCTAGTAGAGACATCCAGCTCTCCTGATATGGGAAAAAAGATTTGATATTCAGTGCAGTTATGAGTCAGCTTAAATGAGAGGTTTTTTAGAAGAACTGGAAGGAGAAGACCCATGTGTTTATTGTGAGAGAGGAAATATGGTGAAAAAATACAACTATATTTGGGGGGAAGACAGTTACAATGTTGTAACAGTAATGTAATTTTGATGGATTTAACCTGTTCTTGGCTTTCCCTCCAGTTTGCAGAAGGAGGATTGTCAGTGCCGGGAGATGTAGTCATTGTAAGAACAGATGTATGCATATATTCAAAAGGAGAGTAGCTCTGCACAGAACTTCAGTTGTAGAATCATAGAATAAGCCGAGTTGGAAGGGACCCATTGGGATCATTGAATCCAATTCCTGGCCCTTCACAGGACAGCCCCAAAAATCACACCACATGCAAGAGAGCATCGTCCAAACACTTCTTGAACTCTGATAGGCTTGGTGCTGTGACCACTTCTCTGGGGAGCCTGGTCCAGTGCCCAACCACCCTCTGGGGGAAGAACCTTTTCCTGATATCAAAACGAAACCTCCCCTGGCTCAGCTTCATGATATTTCCTTGAGCCCCGTCACTGTTCATGAGAGTGAAGAAATCAGTACCTACCCCTCTGCTTCTGCTCATGAGCATGCTGAAGACCCAAATGAGGCCTCCCCTCTGTCTCCTTTTCTCCAGGCTGAATAGAACAAGTGCCCTCAGCCACTCCTCATATGGCTCCCCCTCGAGGCCCTTCACCATCTTTGTTGCCATCCTTTGGACAATCTCTGATAGCTTTACATCTTTCATATATTTTGGTGCCCAAAACTGCCCCCAGGACTCGAGGAGAGGCCGCCCCAGAGCAGAGCAGAGCAGGACAATCCCCTCCCTTGCCCGGCTGGCGATGCTGTGCCTGATGCCCCCCAGGACACACGTGGCCCTTCTGGCTCCCAGGGCACTGCTGACTCATGTTCAACTTGCCATAGACCAGGATCCCCAGGTCCTTTTCCCGTGGCACTGCTCTCCAGCATCTCATTCCCCAGTCTAGCCCCAACATAACCAGCTTTGCAAAATCCGGCACTTGACTTTGTTAAACTTCGTGTGACTGGCGATTGCCCATCTCTCTGTTTTGTCGAGCTCTCTCTCTCTAGGGTCTCTCTGCCCTCAAGGGAGTCAACAGCTCCTCCTAGTTTAGTGCTGTTGGCAAACTTAGTATTCCTTCAAGTCCTGCATCCAAGCTGTTAAAGGAACATGTTGAAGAGAATTGGACCGAAGATGGAGCCCTTCAGAATCCCACTGCTAACCAGACTCCAGCCTGATGTTACCCCACTTACTATAACTCTTTGTGCCTGACCCATGAGCCAGTTGCTCACCCATGGCATGACATGCTGTATTTATTTAGCTGTATGCTGGACATTTTGTCCAGAAGGATACTGTGAGACAGCATCAAAATCTTTGCTGAAATCCAAAGAGATTACATCTACTGGCTTTCCAAGATCAGCTAGGTGGGTTACCCTGTCATAGAAGGAAACCAAGTTCAACAAGCAGGACTTTCCTCTCATGAAGCCATGCTGATCAGTCTCTTCCTTCCAGTCCCAGCCTAAGACCACCAAACATTTGACAAAATTAATTTTTAAGCTAGTTTTTATAATCAAATATTTTCAGTTAATCCCAAATCTAATAATAAACCTTGAAGTTTCAAATCCTAAGATTAGATTGGTGGAAAACTGAAGTTCCCTTTCAGATCTGGCCACGGCTGCGTTGGCTCTTTCCTAGTAGCGAATGATTATCAAGTGAAAGTAAGAACAAACACTTCTTTCCTCGTTAACTGAAAATTATGCAAACATTAGGCATTACGGCTGTATGTCTTCCTTTGAAATGGTAACTTTTTATGGTTAGCTACTAAATCTTCATACTTGGGAAGGCAAAGACTTTCGCAGAGCATAAGGTACACATGTGTTTTTTGTGTTCGTTAGCAGCAAGCCGGAGTAAATTCAAATAGCCTTTCTTTAGCGCAGAGTTAAAGAGAAAGAGAGAGAGTTTGAGAGAGTTATTTTAGAGGATGCATTCCTATATAACCATAGGATAATATTGCTTACCTATAATTAATCATTTTGTTTTATTTTTCAGCCTTGTGGAGAAGTGATTATGAAAATTTTAAAAGACAATCTGGTCATAGTTATGGGGATCTCCTTTGGACTGGCTGTTATTGAGGTACCAGTGTACACTGTTAAAATATTTAGTAGCTGACAAGCAATATGTTCTACTTGGAAATACATTGGGAATGGGATTAAAACACATGGCTTGCTCAATTAATAGACGAGAGAAAACCACCTCTCACCTTAGCTATAACCTTACTGTTATTTCATATAAACAGTATATGGCTGCTGAGCTGCAAACTTCAGGTGGGATCAGACCACCCTGCTGCCTGTGTAAGTGTATCACACGGGACATTTTCTTTCAAAAAATTGCCAGCCCTGAAGCCAGGCTGTGCCTTGAGACTGAGCCCTGGGTACAGAGAGGTGTGTAAATAAACAGCGCCAGAAGACATGAGGAAGAATAGCCAGACTTTTCCTCCTCTTTCTCATCTTTGCTTGAGGAAAAAGTCATCTCCTAAGAAAACTTAGCCCCTAAAGTACATATTCTTATCATTGAAAAGTTTTGGTACAAATTATAATTCTGAGGCATTAACACTTTAAGCATCGAGATCATGCATGAATGTGTCTGAGTGCACACGTGTGATGCTCCATATATTCCTGTGTGTAAAAAACCACAGAGTACGTGAACTGTTTATTTTAATTTCCTCACCATACACTGAAGAATAACATGCAAGATTTTCTCTGAAGAGAGGAGGAAAAGAAGTGAGGCTATCCAGTCAGCTACTTGATTTTGATTTGAATAGGAGAAAATGATAAAGAAGCAGGAGATTTCATCATGATGCTTTCTTCAGTCATTTTTTTTCTTTTCACTCTTCCTCCTTGCTTTTCCTCCACTCTTGCTCTCCATCAATGGATATTTGAGGGAAAAACAAGAAATAACAAAGATTGCTGTGGAAAGTTCAGTCTGTTATTCAAAGCAAAAACTTCTTAACATCATTGGCAGAGGATTACTCCTTGTGGTAGAAGAGTGGGCAACAGCCCCAACTCAAAACTGTGTTTCCAGGAAAATAGTAGTAAGTGGGGAAGAATTATGTAGCTGCAGCACTGGAAGAGGACAGGCCACCAACTTCTTACTCAGCACAGGCTTTGTGGTATTTAAGGAGCTATGTGTGGGGGGTCAGGTCTCTCACCCATACGTTTACTTTGAGGGGAAAATAGGTGAAATACACCAGTATTAAATGGCCTTAAAAATATAATCGAAGTGTAAAATTGCTTCTGTATCCCTAAGGCAAATTATGAGTCACTTTGCTCTAGTTCCTGCAGTTATGTGAGTTGTAGCCTTTAGCTGATTGGCCATCATTCTTTCCTGTTCTCCAGCTGGCATTTTCTGCGGTGGCTGCCTCTCCCGATCATAAAAGGATTAGAAAAAAACATGAATAAACAACACGAGAGACAGATAGTACAAATTGTCAGATGGCAATTTACACTTGATAACATTTAGCCTTTCCATATCAACTCAAGCAACTGGCCACTTGCTTAGCCACCTCTCTGCTCTAGGAAATCCCCCCTCTGCCTGCTTCATCGTGCCACTTGTAGGTGGTTACTGCTTTCAACTCACCCTGCTAGTGAAAATTATACAGATAAGAAGGGCCTAGTTTCATTTAGGTGCAAGTGCAAATGTGGGCATGGTATGTCAGGGAAGCCCTGTCAGTTTATTCCAGCAGTGAGTCCATCCCTTTGTTTTAGCTCTGTGTTACATATGCTCGTCTCTGTCTTAAGTAAATAGAGTATGCCAATGTTCATGGCTTCAAAGGTGTCAGTTGGGTGCTTTCCACTTTTGTGGAACACCTTCACAGACTGGTTAGTTTTAAATCCAGAAGGAAGCTTTCTGATCTGATCCCACCAGCTGTCTGCCACAGTTCATGGGATTTTACCCAGTAATTCTCAATAGAGAAGGTGACCCTACTGAATTTCCTATTTCAAGTAACAGCTTCTTCAGTGAACTCACTATTGTTTCTAACCCAAGTCCATTACTGATAAATATAAAATATTTGTTGCATGATCATTTGGAACTCAAAACAGTGGGGTATGCGTGTAGATGTGTACCTGTATGCAGTATACACACATATGTGTGTACCTGTATACACACACTTCACACATATGGTTACACGAAAGAGAGTGACAGTAGAAAAGAAGAGAGATTTCAAAGGGAGACAACCCTTAGAATACACAGTGACCATTCCTCTAACTTTATCAGAAAATAAAATGCTCAATTTTTGTCCAAATTTCTTGAACTGCTCAGTAATTGCTGCTCCATTACATCTAACAACTGCATTTTAAACACCCAGAGGTACAGGGTTCCCCATCCACAGAGGCAATCCATCTTTAAACAAATGAAGCTTCTCCATGATGTCTACAGTCTTACCTGTGGTATCTACTGACTTCATTAAAATATCTCTATTCTGGAGTCATACTCTGCAAGAGTCACATTGGAAAAAATCTTCTTCATAGCAGATTTAGCCTGCATGTAAATCCAAGACATTTGCAAACAAAATATTCCCATTGTGTATCAGTTGTATCCTGGGATTTACAGAACTGCCAAGTAATACCAGAAATATCTTTGTTTTCCAGATTCTTGGTTTGGTGTTTTCTATGACCCTCTACTGCCAGATTGGGAACAAATGAAACAGTGAAAGTGTCAGAATGATGTCACCAGTCAAATCAAGACCTTTCCAGATAGAAGGCTAGAGATTTGTCTTGGCACATTCAGATAAATATATGTATGTCTCAGGCAGCTGTTCTGATGAAAACAGCAGCCCTTGTGCACATGAATGCCTCACAACTTGCAAAATTACCTGTTTATAATTCATAAGACTTAATGATATGAATAGGATTTTTTATTTGCAATAAACATATTTGTTTATGTTTCTGAGGTGTTTATTTTGTCCGAAGACAGCAATTATGTCATGTTGAGAGTCCGAGTTCACCATGTGGCGTGCCCTCATGAGTGTTAAACCACCCACAGCCGGAGTCACCATAAACAGCTGCAAACCATCATGCAGTGGCTGGCTGCTCCAGGGAACTCAGGCTCCCGGGCACCTCTGCTTGTGGAGCAGGGTGTTTTCATTAAGAGGGTTGTGGGTCAGTTTGACGCTTGATATGGTCAGGATTTTGTTACCTGTGAAAAGGGCAGGGACTAACTTGCATCCAAATAGGAAAGCTATGTCTCCTTTCAGGGATGTTTAAATCAGTATCCTGGCAACTGAGATGGTCGCTTTCTGGCCCAAACGATGCTTAGGTTGCATAAATAAGCTGGATTTAGTGGCATGTGTTTTGCAAACAAGCATCGGCAGTGAAATCCGAGCCCATGTGGAGGCAAGGCATGCACAGACGTCACGCAGGTAAGGCTTTGCCCAGGGCGGCTAAGGCGAGCGGGTGGACAAGCACAGGGCATGGCTGGCAGCTCAGCAGCAGCCATATAAAGCCTGCCTACCTTTGGACTGACCACTGCATGCAAGTGTTTGGGCCCTGAGGTACTGACAGCCCTGGTTATCCCTGCCCAGCTGCCTGGGGTACCCTGCACACTGCCCACGGCGAGGACACCATATCAGCCTCCTGGGACAGCCGGCCCCTGCCCCACCAATGTCACAGTAGGGCTGGCCTCCAGCTCCCCTGCCTGGCCATGGAGTCCCACCAACCTGGACCTGCCCATGTGTCCTGGTGTGGCCTCAGCCCATCCCCAGGCAGTGCATGACGCTAGGGGCTGGGGCTGCCCTGGTGCTCTGCACTGCCCCACTTCTGACTGGGATAGGCCAGGCTCTGCCTTGCCACCCCAGTGGAACCCATGTGGTCCCAGCCCCTGGGGAGCTGCTGGCCTGGGTTGCCCTCTAACAGAAAGTAGATGGCATCAGGGACAAGATTTTTAAGGTACGAGGAGGCCTAATGATGCCCACAGGGACCTGCTGAGGTTTTACACAGCAGGCTGGTGGCCTTCCTGCTGTGTGTTGGGATTAGCTGATTTATTCAGGTCCACTGGATCCCCATCTTCATATTAGGAGCAACTTTAAACACCTCACACAGCTGCTCTTAAGAGAGAACCATGGATCATGCTCCTCTAGTTAAAGACCCCTCAGGTGCCCTCAACCATCTCGAAACACACCCTGACTGCTCCCATCTTGACAGTGCAATGCAACTGTTGCTTACAAATGAATTAAAAGCTTTCCTTGATCAGAGACTTTTGTCCATGCCTTGTTCCAACAGAACTGGGTTCAGGTAAAATTCATCTGCAGCAACGGGTTTTTTAAAAACTTAACCAGAGGAAGTTTCTGTCCCATCCCCCACCCTTCCCAACACTCAGACCATTAGGCCGAGCAGTCATCCCTGCTTTCAGTAATTCATGTGTCTCCCAGGAAAGTCATCTAGCTACCAGACAGTTCTGGCACTTGTCCTTCCCTCTGCTGAACCTCAGAAGCTGTGCCAGAAGAATTAAAACTTTGTTGGACCAGAGAAAAACCATTACTCCATAACCCAGCTGTACTAAATGGAAAAAGAAATGCTGGCTTCTAGTTCCTCCTCCTCCCCAGAGTGTTTTTTTCTGTGCATATCTTATCCATGATCTGAAGTCCTGGGAGCTGAGCCTGAATCGCCCAGATCGTGGTATGGCAGCTGGAGTCCTGGATTATCGCTACAGAAAAAAATGGGAGTATAAGGGCAACATGGAGAGAGAATTGCACCTTCCTCTTCTTCCTCCTCCTCCTTCCCATTAGGAGGACTATTCTCCTATTTGAATGAAGGACCAGAGGGACCCCCATAGAGAGCGGTCTTAAAGCTGTGGATGCCTAATGGCTGGACATGAAGGGGAAATTACAGCTCACCCTTGCTGCCAGAAGGAGTCAACTTCGGGCAGCTGTAAACTCGAGTATTACTGGCATGGATTTGTAATGAGCGTTGACATGAGACTGACAATGTACGCTGGCCCAGACATCAGTCTGGTCCTGTATGCTGCTCTGGGGGATCCAGATGTGTAAAACCAAGCTGTTAATACATCTAAATTTTGGTTGTCTACTGCCTGGTTTTGGATATAATCCTCAAAATAATCTTTGCTTGCATCAAAATAATGATGTATGATACAGTAGACTTTTTGTTAAAACAGTTAAAACTGTTGATATTAAAACATTAAAATCAGCATCAAAACATCTTCAGTGAGGAAGTTTGACACAGGAGTTTTATCTGGAGGTAAGGTGAACAGTTCCTCTGTTTATTTAGGCAATTTTTCTCTATTACCTACAGCCGTAAGGAATAAAACTAAAGCACTATGATTATATGCTACCATGACTGTTTAAATGGGATTGAGCCAATGAAGTAATTCAGAATATTATCAACTTACTGGTGAAGCAGGTTTGCCACTAAAACATGCCCATTCCCTTTGATGTTGAAAAACTTATTTACTTTTAATACTCTGTAGCCTCCTGAAGTTTTCTCCCTCATTTTTTCAATGGAAACAGCAAAATGCTAAGCATGAAACAAAAAGAAATCTGACTGGATAAGATTCATCTGGCCACATGCAAAACAACAGAGTAGAAACTCATGTCACAGAATTATGAAATGATTTGAATTGGAAGATACCTTTAAAGACCATCTAGTCCATCCCCACTGCCATATCTGAGCTACCAGTTTGAACTCACCCTATAATCAATGAAAAGAAGAAACACATCTAGGATTTGAGCCATCTCATTTTAAAATAGATGTCCAAAGCAGTTAGGTGAGTGATTTTCATTGCAAATAGGTGAAACTGGGGTGAGTGAAACCCACCCTACAATGCTGACCTTGTTAAAAACATTAGAAGCACTGATCAGTCGGGAAAGAGCATTAGTTTAATATTCCATGCAGGGGCATTAATTATTCATTGATTCATTGACACTTTTGCTAAGTCATAATCCAGCCTGCTAGGAAGTGAGCCCTGTCTACGCTCTAGGCTGGTAGGATAAGATTCATCTGGTGTGCACAATGCTGTAACAGAGATCCCAGCACCATTCCTTCATGTCCTCTTGGTATTCTTATCAAAGAACATTTATAGTTAGCTTTTGACTCAAAATAGCAATGGGACACTTTCCTGAGCCCACAAACACTTTTTAATCATGATGTCTGGAATTGCTGAAATGGAATTTGACAATAAATCCTTGACAGAACAATAAAACCATAAGGGTTTTCTTTTGTGGGGTGTTGGGGAAGGTTGTTTTTGTTTTTTCACAACCATCTCATCATCTCGATGTTACCTAATAAAATCAAGCATACAGAGGAAAGACACATGTCCAAGACCGTAGTTCTTTAAAATAGCAAAGGGAGAAAAAGCATTTATCATTATAGTCTTAAATGGTATAAAAAAAGAATGGTAGGAAGAAAGACAATGTGTCCCTGCCTTTGCCAACAGAGCTAAATTCCACCTTGAAACCAAGTCTGTTTAAAACACACTGGTGATTTATCATGTCAAAACCAAACATCTATTTAATGGCAACAGATAAGACATCACACCTGGGTCAAAATTTCTCCAAAGGATTTGTTATATCATTTAAGGGATTTGAGGCGGGGGGAATCTGTTGTCCTCAGAAAGGGTTTTATCTTGGGGGAAATGCAGCCCAAATAGAAAAAGAAAAAAGTTATAATTTATTGCAAACTATGAGTCAGTAAAGCAATGTCAGGAACAAGGAAGGGAACATTATTAAGCCTGTTATTGGAAACAAAAAATAAGGAAGAAAAAGAGGCAGATATACAAAGAGAAATATGATTTTGAAAAACTGAAAGAAGAATGAAGCAAAATAGGACAGGTCAACTTGAAAGAAAGAAAAAAATTAAATATTATCAAGATCCAAGAATATTCTGCACTCAACTCAGCATGAGGGAAATTTGGCCCCAATCTACCTTTGTGGCCTGGATGCCCTGTTGAAAGCCAATTCAACCTGTTCTTAAATCAGTGCCAAACCTGCCCCAAATCTGTCTGGCTATCTGGACCTCTGAGAAGCTGGGGCTCATCAGAGCATAGCTGGTAGCCAAAGGGTACACCAAGAGACAGCTGTGCTAGTTGTATGGCCTCTGGGAATGCCTGGAGAATGAAACCGAGGAGGTGAAACAGCTGGCTTTCCCTCTGGAAAGGACACCAGGACACTGTGGATCTGGCCAAAGTATTTTTAGAGACATGATTAAGTGAGGCAGAAGGGTTTATTTTTAAATTAAGATGGACAGTTATCAGTTTAAATTTTGAAATAGGATTGAAACCACAAAATTAAAAGCCAGTTCTTTGGCTCTGCTGTAAGATCTATCCTAACTGCTTAGCCCAAGGTTTTCTGGCATGGGAGAAACTCAGCTGATTTAGACTGGATTCAGCCCTCCTCAGCTGAGGGAATGTTTGACTTTTGGTTGTTTGGGGAGGTCAGTTAGAGAGCAAACACCTAATGTTGCTCCAGGCCAGAAACAAAACCTAACCTCTGCAAAGATGCAGGCTGGTGAAGTTGCCTGGACATTTCTCCTCCAGGAGGGAACCGGGATGTGCTGATGCGGGGAAACGTTACATTAGGACTTCATTTAGGGACCAAAGGGAGGCTTGGATCTCTTCTGGCTTCATCCATGGCAATTTGATTATTCTTAATATCAAGTGAGCTGGCAAGTTTTCTCCCCACCCCTGTCAATAGCAATATTCTCATCCTTTCACTGAAAGACTCTTTTTTTGTGCAGTGGTTTGGATTAAATTCCTTTTTGTTCTTTTCAAGTATTTCTTTTTTGAACTGAAAGCTGACCCCTTGGTGTGTTTTGCAAAACGCTCAACCTGCTTGGGTTTCCTGGGGAGATAGAGGGGTGATGTCATTCACCACTTGATAAGGCTGAATCCTTTATCTGTCTGAAGGCGGACACTGGGGAGGAAGGGAAAAAAATCATTCCTTTTCCTTTCTTTCTCAAATCCACTTACAATTTTTTTTTTCTCTTTGTAGGGAAATACAAGTCTCCACTTACTCCTAGATTTTATAAAATTTGCTTGAGCAGTCCAGAATTCTTTAAAAGACAGGAAACAGAGACATAGAAAAGGCATGGAGGAATAAGAGGCAAACGAGGTCCTTGTGCATTAAGAGGGATAAGAGACATATAATACTCTTCTTTCCTAATCTGTGAAGAGCTCAAATTCAGCTAATATAAGTCATTAGAGAGACTCCAGTTTCTTCATCTGCATTAACCTGTGAAAGACTGGAAAAGACTGTTTGCCCTATTTTTTCATGAAAATTAAAGTAAGCTGTGCTAATGGATTTGCTCACACAAGGCTATGGAAGAAACTGGTTAAAACAACCAGACAAAAACTATGGACAAACACAAGGGCACTCTCAGACAGCTTCATAAAACAGTCTCAAGCCATTTCAGCGCATCAGCCCTTTACACTGAAAGTCTGTGACCTTGCTAACGTAAGAAGATTAATTAGTGGTTTACAGGGGTTGTATTAAAAGGCCCAAAGTGTCAGTATACTGTTTCACATCTGCCACTAAGTGAACATAATGTGTTTCTAAACTATTTCAAACTGTGTTTTTATGTTTTTCTTATCTAAAAAATTTGTCAGGTCAGCTAAACCCAGGTTGATAGATGAATACTGACTATTTCACTGCTGTAATGCATTTTCTTGCTAAAGTTTCAGCGGAATATATTACTTTGCTTTAATACAAATGTTTCCTAAACCCTATTTCATGGTACTCATGAGTTAAAGTGGCAGCAACTCTCTGAAACATTAAGTCTATCATTATTCAACCCGACACTAAGTTCTTTACTATTACAGTTAATTCAGACCAGGGAGGATCTTTTGTAGATTTGATTTGTTGGGGAAGAGAAAGAAATTGAATGTACTTACTACTGTCTCTGTTAAAAAAAAAAAATCTTTTAGAATGTATTTTCTGTCAAAACCCTTGATAGCATAGCTTCGTCAAAGCTTAGTATCTCTACCATTGATTAGGAGTATACTAAGAGTAACAATTATTAGGAAGTGGAGCCATGGAAAGGAATGTTTTCTGTTCATTGGTGCCTCCAATATTTACTTCTGTTTCCTGCTTGGACAAGCGTCTACTGCTGTAAAGACTGTTGAGATCCTCTGGAATGGGATTAAAATAGACTCTTTCAAGAAAAGCCGGTGACTGAGGAAGTTGTTTACTAGAAAGTACATAGTAATGGTGTGAACAGGAACAGAACTGGATATACCAACGCAATATACCAGCACTGCATTGATGTGTAGGAAGGGAATTGCAATCACTTCTCCCACTGCTGTAGGAAAGGAGTTGGGAGCACACTGCCTTGGTATTCTGGCTATTGCACTTCTGTATGTTTATAGACAGTCAAACAAATGGGGCAGAGAGTAAGGATCATGTGGAAACAGGCTCGGAACACCAGGAACTGAAGTGAATGAGAACAACAGTATCTGAAAGGGGCAGGTGAGACACAGAGCTGAAATAGTTTGGGACAAGAAGGAATGGCCTCAAGTTGTGCCAGGTGCCATTTAGACTGGATATTAGGAAACATTCACGGAAAGGGTTGTCAAGCAACAAGAGTCTTTCCAGGGAAGTGGCTGAGTCATCATCCCTGAAGATATTTAAAAGACAAGTAGGCTCAGGGACAATGAGTTTAGTGGTAGACTTGGCAGTATGGGTTTATCCTTGGACTCGATGATCTTAAAGATATTTTCCAACCTAAATGATTTTATGATTCTATTATGCCGTGATTCTATAACATACTTAATTGCAACTGCGAGAGGAATACAGGGAGCCAGAATGTGTATAACATGAGCTGGGGTGCAATCGGAGCGACAAGACAGAAGTTCACAACCCAACCTGACTGGAAGTGTGATGGATCCCTGCAGCCTCTTGCCAGCTGATCAAGGACTGGGGTGTTTGTCAGCACAAATGAGAAATTACAGACTACTGAACACAACAGAGTGTGCTGAAAGAGAAAGGAAATAAGGACTTGTCTTATAGGATTTCAAAAAGGTCCTCTGCTCTAAGAGATATTCCAGACTGTAAAAGGATTCATCACATTAAGTACAGGAAATTGTCTGTCAGATATGGGTTTGGGTACTGTGGTGGAGGTACAACATATCCAGATGCGCTATCTCTGATACGTTTAATACTCTGTAGCACAAGTATGATGAATTACTTTCTGCCTGTGATTTAGGATTCTGCTCTCATTCTACTCATGGACTGTTACACTGACATGGGGAACTTCCTGCTATTGCCTTTCTCATATTCCTCAAATTTTCATTCCTCAGTCTTTCAGCCAGTGGAAAAAGGATTTGAATCAATAGAATAAAGAGGCCATTCCAGAGTTCATTGTGGTGAACTAGTTTAAACATAATTTTTAAAATATATACACAAAGAAATACACAAACCATCTGAGAAAAAGAATTGCCTGTGGCTTTAACATAAGAGATGTGCTACAGATGAGAAAAGCTGTGGACAAAAGACTTCAAGAGCAGTTTTTTCAAGCTGGAATTGGCTCTGCTTCAAATATTCTTGAAAGACTAATTTTCTTTGGATGGTAGTGACCATAAGTTGATGTTAATAATGCAAGTCAATTCTAATAATGTGTGGCTTTAACTGCGATAACCACAACAATATTATATAAAAGGAACAACTGCCACGAATTTCTTACTGGTGTGGAGAATCTTGTTTGCAGGTGGAGTGGACTTTATATCTTCCAAGAGGGACACTTGAGGTATTTCTGGTCATATGGCAGCCACTCCTGAAGCTTGAAACGATAGGTGAGAAAGTTAGTATGAACCTTCTGTTCTTGTAGATTCATGATATGAATTTATGCCTATTGTCTTATGGCTATCACTTTGAGTTATATTGGAATAGAAATGTATTGGAGAGCCTGGAACTATGTAGGCAGAAATTAAAAATGTGCACAAGGAGATGAAAGCAGAAATGAATATTGACATTTTCTCAAGAAATGCAAGCCACCAGACTGAATATTTAGAGAATATTTCACAGGGTAGCACACTTCATGTACTACTACATATTACAGATCCTGACCATCGCATCGCAAACATGCTAAAGTCTCCACAAAGGGAAAATATAGAAGTTTTTCTTATCTGTTCTAAATTTCAGTGGATCTGTTTATCAAATTTAGATTGGAAAGTTAAGGGGGATTCAATCACCTAACAACGCATTTTGTGTCTTTTAGACTTCTGTGGCTTTTGCTTGGGCTCTCACTGCTGCTTGATGAGACCACGTATATTCTCTGCCCTGCGTTACATCTGGCAGCCCTCCATGGGTTTCTTCCCCACCTTAGCAGAACTAAAGTGAGACAATTTACTCTAACGCTCTTGATTCGATCTCTTTCCCCCTAGAAAATATTTTCTATCGCTTGACTACCAGTTGTGAGGGTTGTTGCAACAGGCTGCTTACATGGAAAAAGCAGAAGTCTAGAAAAGTTTGGTTTATGCTGGAAAGAGAATGATTGTGTCCAAATGCTGCTATGGGTTAGATACCCAGGCAGCCTACTGTTCTGAATGCTAATGGGGCTACAGTGGCTTCACAGTGTGCTGGAAATAAGACACAGAATAAAGCCTGCGTTCTGAAGTAGCTGATCCGACCGCGAGAAGGAAGAGACACAAAAAAGCTCTTGTGGACCTGTGGGCTCGGTGTTTTGTTCACATGAAGGAGTGACATGGAATCAGGAAAGCCACAGGCATTAGGACTAAATTAATTTCATAGGCAGCAGAAAGGAAAAGAAGGCTGCAAGGTAGGGAATAACTAAAATGTTTTAAGGCTGCAAAGTGCAATTCGGTTACACTTCCTCTTCCGAGACTTCATCATGCACCTGGGAGCAAAGTTATATTGTCATGGAAAATGTTGGGCAGATTGAAACAGGTGATAGTAGAAAGCAAGGCAGCAAGCACTACCTTAATTAATGTTCATGGGTTGTCCTGAGGCTTGTCCACATGCTGAGGACAGTTTTCTCAGGCTTTAGAACTCCAGAACACACAAAAATTGTGGCCCCAGGATACCACTTTTCATTGCCTCTCCAGGGAGTGTGTTTAGCTTATATTTTGTATGTCATATGTGTCTTATTACTCTGGCCAATGTGTGGCTGCACATTTTGCAGAGCTCGGGGGTCACACGTAGCCTAGAATGTGACACATTCTAGCATGGATATATACAGCTATTAAGGCCCAGATGCCTGAAAAGCATGCGAGGCATGACTAGGGATATGGGTTACAGCGGCCTCCGTGTCGGCAGCCTGCTGTCAGGCACAAGACACAGCTCAGCACCTGAGCAACACTTTGAAGTTCAGCATTTGCCTGCAGCCAAGAAAGGTCCACCCCACTGGAGTATGGATTAGCACAGTGCATGGAAAATAAGTTTTCACAATCAGTTTATAATTTATTATTTTGACTTTTCTGTATGATTTTGAAAATGTTAGAGAGCAGAACTAAGTGTTAGGGACTCTGGGGGCAGGCGAGGTGCTAGCAGATGACGTGGATTTGCAGAACAACAGTGAATTAATAAGATAACAGCATGCTTTCACAGATTTTTAAACCATGGGGTTTTTTTAAACCACCTTGTTATTCTATGCTGAAACTGCAGAATTCTGCAGACGATGGTACTTGTTAATTGTAAACACTTAAATTGCTAAACCAACAAGTTTCTGAAAAATGTATCTATTTTTTCTAACAAAAATTGAAGAGTATCAGGCTGGCGACCAGACAACATTCACAGACAGGAGGCAACATTCGAGCAGATACGGTGAATTTGTGCAAGCTCAGAGTAGCAGCAAAGAGCACCACACCAAAATCTTAGAAAACAGAAAACTGTTTTGTTCTATTTACCCTGATTTAGACTAACGAATCTTTGGGAATCAACAGATTGCAAAAGCAAGTTAGTGTTTAGGGCAACAGTGCTGTGTCATTTGTGGAGTAATAATGTTCTCTTTAACACCAAAAATCTCATTTACCCAGGAGACAAAACGAGGCCAAATCCTCATCTGATGTCAATCAGCATGATTCCTTTGACATTAGCATGGCTTCAATGTGTTTGGTGGAGCAATAGCAATTTACTTGAGCTGAGGGCTTTGCCCTTGTGTCTCATAGCTCAAAGAAATTAAGCTGCCTTCCAAGTTTTCTGACTGAAGTTCTGTATAGTTTAAATCTTGTTGCAAAAAGCCTGCTCAGATATGTTTTTGCCTTTCTGTTTCAAATGATTTTGCATATTCATCACATGAGTTTAATGGAATATGTCTAATTTTCATCAAACCATGGCAAACCAAGAAATGTTCACAGGTTATGCCAATGACCCATTTTGCTGAAAAAATAAAAATGCACTTAAGCTAAATTTATGTTCTTGAAATGGAATGGTTTCTTTTTTTTTCCTTGTTTTTAAATTTGCAATGAAATGTGAAGAAAGTTAGCATATGAGACATTTTACATCTCATTAATAACATTTTGACAGTTCTGCTTTGAAAGCCTACTCAAAATAATGCGAAAATCCAAGAAAATTATGTCAATATTATTTTAAGTTAGAAAGGCACCCTTTTTAATTTTTGTTTTTTCTTTGGTCATGTTTAAAGTGGCCTGTCTTAAATTTGCAAAACACTATAAATTCACAGTTAGAGATATGCTTTTGTCCTTACTGAAATTAACAGGAAAATCATAGGAATTACAATTTTCCATGTTCCATGGTGAGAACATCCTACATAGACTTTAATGGTAGCTGAGATCAGGAGTGCTGCATACTTCCTCCTGCTGTGATAGGTTTTGCAGTTATTTTTCATACCTCTGCTGCTTAAAATTTGCGCCTGCAGGTTCTGGTGCTGAGTGGGACAAGCTGCTGCGTGTTCCACAAGGCCCCTGCACGAGGTCTCGGGCGAGGTCAGCACCTCTGCTAGCCAGCTGTACCCACTCATGGCCGCTGTGGGCCTTGCACCTCCCTGTGAATGATGGTAAGGCGCCCCAGAGGTGATGGAGGTGGCCCTCGGGCTGGCCGCCATTGCTTTTATTCCGTAGACCCCCCGGGAAAGGAGAGGGTCCACATGGCGGCCCAGGAACCGAGAGGGAGACTTCCGTTTGGCACGGGGTAATAAGGGAGTCCTGAGGGGGTGGGGTGTACACAACAGCCAATGGGGAGAGAGGGAGGAAAGGGCGGGTGTTACAAACCAACCAATGGGGAGAGAGGGAGGAAAGGGCGGGTGTTACAAACCAACCAATGGGGAGAGAGGGGCAGGCATAGGGTTTTGGTTGCAGGGGTACATGAATATGCATAAGTTGTGCAGGGTACATGAATATGCATAAGTCGATGGGCAAGGCTGTCTCCTATAAACGGAGAGGCTTTCTTTGGACCAAATTATGGTCTAATATCTTTTTTGACCTCCCCTTCCCAACTCAATGCAACACTCTGCCATCTCTAGAGTCAACTTTTTTATTGAGTGAGGTATTGGGTAGGTTTATGCACTCATTTCATTTGTTATGGTAGCCCTAAAAATCTCACAGTCTTTCACGTGTGGTGTCTCACCTGCAGCAGGCGGCTCCCTCAGTGGTGAATTCACTCATGAGGCGAATGCTGCTGAAGACCAACAAGCAAGATTTGTGTGCAGCTTGTGAGAGAAGGAAAGGACCTGAGAGGGGTTGGTCAGCCCCTGTGGTGAGGAGGACCTGCCCATGAAGGGCTGAAAGTCCCAGTGGAAGGAGGCTTTGAGGGGACTCAGTATCACCAACAGGGAGTCAGGTCCCTATTGGTGATTCTGAACAGGGGGTCTGAATGCCAAAGGTCTTCCCTGGGAGGAAGGAGGCAAGAAATGGTGCCAGTAGTTTGGAGATACTCACATACCAGTGCATGAAGTGTTGTGCTGGATTATTTGAGAGAGGGGGACATGAGAAAGGATCAAACCTCTTGGAGCAGATCTGCCTAAAGAGATCAAAGAGTTTCAAATTTCCCTGCACCTTTGTCATCTTTTCTTATTGACCCCGTGACCATGGCAGGAAACCTCCTTATAGCCTGGGTTCAGTGTGACCCTGCAACCAGAAGACATGACTGCATGCATCCAATCATGTCACTTGTGATTGCCACCATGAATGTGAAGAGGAGAAAAGTCAGGAGTGGTTGAGGACATGGTGGGCCCTGATGCTGCCTGGGCCTGGAAGGATCCGATGGCACGTCTAAAGAAATAAACCCTTGTAAGTAGAAAAATAGAGAGCGTTCCTCAAAAGAACTACACAAGATGACCAAAACAAGCTGTTTCCAAGCAGATCCTTGGAAACAGCTAGGGCTCTGCTGGCATGACTTTGTCAGCAAGTCTGGAAACTCCTAACTGAAGCAAAGCTCCAGCAGCCAGGCTTCAGCGCAGATCAGGACTCAAAAAGGGCCAGGATGCTCTGATGCGTAATTTCCAATGCAGGTCCCGCTAGATTAGGATATGTTTTTCATTTGAAGTTGAGCTACTCTAACCCAATTCCCTCCAAACAAACAAACAACTGAATGAGCAAGCAAACAACCCCGTCCGTGGGAGGGATGGCTTATTCGAGCACAGCGGGGAGCAAAGTGGGGTGGGAACCAACTGGCTCCAAGTGCCGGCGCTGGCCTTGTTTTCCCCTATAACTTTCATCCTGTTTGTCACTGTTACCAGGGGTTTACAAACCCAAAGCAAACATCTGGTCTGGTTTAATACCAACAAGGAAGAAAACTGGATATTAATTTTGATATGATAGTAAAGCGGTTTGATAGTGCTCACGCTGACAGAGCCACCACACCATTTACAATCTCTAAAACTAAATTGGTTTTCATAAAACCCTTGCAAGATTATATTAGGACTGACAATTAAAATTATAATGCAGCCTAGCCTGCTGAGGAACAGTAAATTTTCTGGGAATTTGGTCAGTTGGTTACATTGATTTTATATTAAGTTAGAGAAAATTTTGTTCATGTAAAGGCAAAAGCAGTTTAAATCTGTTTCATACATTGCAGCAGGGTCTCACTGATTAAAAATACCTGGGCCTCTTCCAAACTTGTCGTCATATTGGCTACATGACTGTTATAAGCAAACCCCCGCAAACAGAAAGATCTGAAAGTTCAAAGCTTATTTAGCTCGAGAGTGCTTGTAAAAGGGAAAAAATGCCATTTCTGTATGGAATAATGGCTCGTAACTTTTCCAGCATTATTTTTTCATTAATATCACCTGAATCTGATATGCATGTTTCACAGCAGACTCTAAATAAGAAATCTGGTACCTTTTGGCATGTTATTCCTGTACCATCTGGCTAACAGGTACTGTACTGTTCTTGCAGTGTGACGCACCAAATAAAAAAGTCAGATCTTTTTAAAGTCACAATAAATTTCCCAAATGAGTTTGTGTGAAATGTTAAAAAGCAGAAGATAGAGGTTTTGGGTTACATTGCCTCTAATTTGAAAGGGGGATAAGTGGAGCCAGGTGGACTACTTAGCCAATACCTGCCTGTTTCAGCTTTTCGAATCTGTGAACATTACACCCGGATACAGATGGAAATTGGGAACAATAAAAGATTATTACAGAGACTTTATCATCCTGTTACTCGTGCACAAAAGATGAGCCACTCTCAAGGACACTTTGAAAGCGGGCTGCTTAGGCATGTATCCGGACAGATGTGGAAGAGTAGGAATATGCCATATATCAAGTGAGAGGAATAAGATTTCTTAATTCCACTGTGACAAGCACAAGCGTCTTCTAAAAAATAAACCTCCCCTTCTCAGCATTAACCCAGTTTCTTTCTGATGTCTCTTTTTTGGTTAAGATGAGCATCTCCCATTCCCAGAAATCTGTTAGTCCACAGCTGGAAATGGGGGATGGTACAAGCAGACAAATAGAAAAAAGGGGCTCGCGATACCTTATCAGAGTTACAGCTACAAGTCATAAAGGCAAGCTCAGACAGTTAAGTTCTTCACTCCCACTGGCCACATCAGACTTACAAGTCTGTATTCCCATTAATTTTCAAAAAGCTACATTTCAGGACAACATCTGCAAAGAAAGCAAAATCAGAACATACTCAATGACATGTTTCTTCATTGACTGCTCACAGACAAAACTTTCCACATGGATGGCCTGATTTTGTTGGGGAATGGCTGGGAAGCAGAAAAATTTCCATCACAAAATCTCTCACTTTCTTCCAGCTCGTTTGGCAGGGGCCAATTACCCTGTTGCCTGTGGTCCATGCTGCCTGTTCCCTGCCAGTTTTTGGAAGGAAAACCATGGCTCTAGGGGCTTTGGCAACAGCTCAGCTCAGATCCATCACAACCTCAGGTGAGCCAAATCTCTCTGCAGAAGTGTCTGTGTTTTCCCATTAAGGAGGAAGGCAGGAGCTCAGGGCTTTCCTTTGGAAGTCTTGACTTGGTGACAAAATGAATGCTGAGAGATGAAAAACCTCACCAGGAAGAGATGAGCTTCTCTGCACATCTCTATAGCCAGCTGACAGGCTCTTCTTTTGGAATGGGAGACCACCACAGCCAGCACAAGTCCTGATAAAGCTCCTAAGTACTGGGCAGGTCCTCCTACACAAGGATGCCGTGCCAGGGATTGGGGTGAAGAGCAACACATAGGTCCAAGGCAGGGGTCCCAGTCAGCTGTACCCCGAGTGAAGCGTGCGGGCTGTAAGGGCATGGCTGGCCACAGTCCATGGGGCACCCTAGTGGGACAGCAGGGGATACTGTGCCCCTGCACAGGGATCCTGCTTGCACAGCTGGGATTCAGAGTCCAAGAGCTCTACTCAGGAGCCTAAGGCATGCCTCTGTTTTAAGGGACAGGTTTTTTTCTTTCACAGTATTGCAAGGCTTTCTTAAAGTTCACTGAGCGAAGTGCATACACTTCGGGTTAGAAAGGAGAGGGCAGAGGACCCACTGTGCTGGATTTTGGTGATTGAGTTTGCTCATGGCTTTTTGCTGCCTCTCACCCTCATGCATTACCATTTTTTACATCGTCTACTGTTGTCAGTCTTTCTTCCTTCACAATAGTCAGCTCACTTCAGCTCCTTGTCAAGCATCACCAGGCTCTGCAACGCAGTAATTAGTTAAAGGGCAGATAGGGAAAATAAAACACAAGCTGGAACAGCAGGACTGCATTTAAAAGAAAAACAAAAACCTCTTCCAAAATACCTCCATGCATAAGAATGGGAAATTATTCCTTGGAATTGGATCAAATCAGGGTATTCCGCAAGATGTAAGACTTCGCTCAGGAGGAACCACTGGAATGAAGTCTGATGGTGAGCTTAACACCATCTCTATTTAAAAGAGAAAAAAATCTCTATTGTATGAGAAATAAAACAATATTTTCAACATTTATATTCCTTCTGAATTAGTGGAAATGCCACAAGGATGGCAATTCTTTGGCCTAGCACGGAAAATGCCAGTTTCATAACAGCTGTATATGTTAACATTACTTGTTCCCCTTGGGGTATTTGTACGTCTTACCATCTTAAACAGCACCACTGCTAATAAACTAGTACACAAACGCCTAACAGATGTACAAGTTCACACGAGAAGAATTAAAAAATGCACAAAACCCTTCACTCTTTCACAACTAATCTGCTTTAATGTAGCAAACGCAGCCCACTTGCTCTTCCTTCACTGTGAATGCTTTCTTACTCTGCGAGATCCCTGAATCCCAGCCTACCCTTTGTTCTTTCATATTTGAAATAGCCGTTGGACTTTTAGAAGCCCTCTGTAAGACTTTTTTAATTGTCTCATGAGACCCAATGCTCTGAACAAGCATAAATAAATGTCTTTCAAAACTCTGAGAAGGATTTACTGGGAGGGTTGAGGTGGGTATATTGACCCTTACATAACAGCAGATGAGCTGTAACCCTCAGGGTTCCTCTTCTCCCCTTATCCACGACTGTGAGGCGTTCATCTCTGAACAGTTTGATTGTCGTTTAATTGGCACATTAGCCTTCATCTAAATGGTTTTGAACTCCTAGTTCTCCTTCCTTCTACATCAGCTCTGTGGGCCAGTGCTGTCTGGAGCTGATGCTTCTTCCTTCGTTATCCTTTCTTCTGTCTCCTGTTTGCTGTGTCCTTTCTCCAGGAGATTACGTACGTTTAGGATATTTCTATGATGTCCCATAGTGCGTTCCTGCAAAGAGATGGCCTGAGTAAGCTGTGTGTTACCAAGCACAGGCAACACAGCACAGAGGTCTTTGCAAAACAAATCAGCCTGCAGTGCTTCCCTGAAGATAAGTTTATCCTTAGAACTACAATAATATAGTCTTCCTGAGCTGCAATATTACTTGGGCTTAACTGCTTCTACCGTCCAAACTATCTTGCTTATATTTGAGGCACATTGTTTGTACGGCAGTAATTTGTGTGGCACCACCTACATGACTCAAATCCAGCTCAGCAGTGGAGGATGTTTGCACTGATCAGTCACTCAAGTGAGTTTCTCCAACTGCTGCACAGAGCATATGGTCTTGTGTGCTATATGACACCAAAATAATTCTTATGCTATAAAGCAACCATGTATTTTCTGAGAAAAATGAGTGAAGAATGCTTCTAGACCAATTATTAGTCCATGCTTGCAGCAGCATAAATGAGGAATACGTTCCTATCACTTTGGCAGCACCCACTACCTTTATGGTCATTCAGCTTAGCAAGATGACAGTTAAAAGATTGCAAATGCTACATCCTTAACAGTGCTGTGAATCTTGCTGGTTTACTCTCACCAGTGAGACCTAGATCATCTGGCATTTCCCCCACGCTCTTTGCTGTAGATCCTGCCTATGGCTTTTGGGTTAGCTCTTCTCCTTTGTCAAGAGAAGCAGTAAATAAGCTGGTAAATCTGTCCTCTGCACTGTCCAATTGTAAAGTTACACGGCATCTGTACTTTCTTCTTCGTTTTGTTTTTTAATAATCTATTGGGTTTGTTTGTTCAAGTTAATGAAAATAGTATGTTATTGTTATGTAGTTATGCCAAAACACTTCACCAGAAATTTCATAAATGTTTTCTGGTACATTGCCCAGTTTCATGTGGTTTCATTTTTTTCCCTTCATATAGAAGAGAAGCACATGGAAGATAAAGATCTTAGGGTTAATACAGCTAGAAAAAGCGCTGGGAAGATTCCCTTAAACAGCAAAAAAGGAGTTAATGAAAGATCAAGTACAAATGAATTATTGTCTGGCTGGCTAACAGTAAAGCTTTAAGGCCTCAGTCACAGCTTTTATTTGCAACGGTACGCATTTATTCTCAGCAGGAGTCCAGCCAACTTTTGGGGGGACCATTTGTGTGAGAAAGCACACATCGCCACAGGGAGAGGTTTTGCCACCTAACATTTGCAGCTTCACAAAGTTTCAAAATTATCCTTTGCTCATAGTAGCATTTCTTTTAGACTAACGAGTTTCCATACAGTTAAAAAGAGAGGGTCTTTGCCTCCGGGGGTTTCGCAGCTGAATGTCAAAATAACCAAAGGGAATCAACCAAGGTTTGAGGTTGGTTTTTTTTTGTCTAAATCAGCAGGATGCTACAAAACAGCATTTCACTAGCCTGTCTCTTAGGATATCTCTGACTTGTTCTGTTAGTACAGAGAGGCAATTTTCCCAGAACACATCCATTATCTGTGCAAAAATGCTTTTTTTGGAGATGGCACCTGAGAAGTTCTAGAACTGTGAAAAAGGGAATTATAAGAAGATAAAGCCTAACAAACTGTAGTTTGTTCTGATACATAGTGCAATAGACTTGCAAGGAGGAATATGTGTTAAAGTGCAGCATTTGTCCCTCTGATGGTAATATATCTACTAATTCAATTCGAAAGCCTGGATTCTGATAAATCAGCTTTATATCCCATCTTTGCATCCTGTCTGTACACATCTACTGAAGTTCTGAGCTGTGGAACTTCCTGGATATTTTTAAGAAGCAAAATATTCCTCATTTCTGATTTCTCTGTTGTTCATGTTAAATTTAATGGAAAGCACTCTTTGATTTTATTCAAGTGGGATCAAACTCAAACATAATTTAAGACCTCGGCCAGTTCCAATTGCAGCAACCAGGTCCAAAAACTAACAGCTAAAATGGCAGATGCAGATTGCCAAATGGAAGGAAAACAGGCTGAAAGAAGCATAAATACAAATGGCACTGAAAATAAATTTATTGGAAATGAACACGGAGTCTGAATTAGAACCTTAACTGCTTTCAAATCAGCTTCAAAGAACTGATACAGAAAAGAAAGGCCTTCTTAGCCAGTATTATGTCCCTTACCTTAGATAAACTAACCTACTAATGATGTATAGTGGAGTCCACATATTTTTCTCTGATGAATCTGCCAAACATCTATACGTGCAAGTGAATTCACAGATCCTGGATCACTTTCAGAGGCAGGGATGTAGACATGTAAGTTCCCAAGTCAAAGTAATGTGACCCTCTCTGTAGCCAGATACTTTTTTCCCTCTAGTTTCACATACACTAGTACAGATTTCCCCAAGACCAGCCACATCTGCGTGGAGTTGTGTGAGGAGGCACATATGCTTTGATGAACCATATGATAAGGGCACAGATCCTGAATATGGGGTCCAGGTTACAGTATCGGGCCACAGCCTTTCCCCTGCTCTAGGACACCTCAGGCCTGAGTAGCAATTTTGGCAGATTTAAGATCAAGCAAACCAGCTGCATTTGACACTCAATTACCAGAAAATTAAGAACAAAAGGAATGAAGCAAAGTAAAGTAAAAGGAACAAAGAGTCTCACGTGGTGAGATGGTGGGTGGCGGTAAACTGCCCCATGTTATCTCTCAGTCCTGCCCACCACAAGTTCCCACCTCTTCTCACCCAGTGCTCTTCTGCTCACCTTTTCAACCCCACTCCTCCAGCACCTTTCAATCTTCAGGTCTCCAACCCCTTTCACTCCTCCTCATCTGCAAATGTTCCTGATCTCTATTTCCAGACCTCCTTGTGCCTGGTCTGCTACTGCCCATGCATGTCCCCCTGGAAAAGCCCAGCTTGTTTTTGGGATGGTATCCTATCCCTCCCCTTAGACCTGTTCCATCTCCACCTCTGTCCACTTTCACTATTTCACTACTTCTCTCCCATCCTGGCTGTGTCAGCCCCATACCCTGATTGTCCCTGAGGTAACAGTGGCATGTTAAGAACCTGGTCACAGTCTGGAGCCATGAAGAGCCTTCCAGAGCTGCACCATGAGGGTGCAAGGTGTGGCAGAGGGACATGACTTTGCCTTGGATCAAAAACTGGGAAGATGTCATGGCTCTCCCAACATGCCAGGTACCAGTTTCATTGGGGAGGAACGTGAAGTAGGAGCCAGTTACAAGGGTGTGCACTGTTTGAGACCTGAGTCCACCAGTAGTTGGTGGAACAACTAGTAGTTGTTCAACAAACTTACAATAAATTGTTAATAGTAAGTTGTTGCCAAGCTTACAAAAAATATAACAATGTCTAGGACAGCTGGGGTTGGGAGAACCAAATACAGAGCTATAAGTCTTCTGTGGAGCCACAGAATAAATTCAGGGAACTTCCTCTCACACACGGAGACAAATTAATTCCACGAGCACAACTCTGTCTTCTCCTCTTCCTCCCACATTTCCCCCCCTCTTCCTCCACCAATTGAGGTACGACAATAAAACAGATTTTCTTCTTCTCTCCTTGGAAAGACCTGCTGCACATTAGTAACTTCCCTTTTGAAATCTAAACTGAAAAATTATGTGCACTAGCATATCGTATTGTGTTATTATTCTCCAAGCCAAGCTCCCCTTGGGTACCTATACAGCTTAAAAAAGCAGTGACAGGATATACAGTTGGACAGAGGATTTCCAGTGGAGCCATTGTCCAATGGACAGTGACATTTTGGTGGAATGCATTGATTCTGTCAGAATTTGTGCTGGGAGCCAGTCTAGTAAGCAGGTGGGTGGCCAGAACCACAATATATATTCCATTATACATTTCTTTTGTCTTTCTAACTTTTCCTTCCAATTTGAAATAAAAAATAAATCAAATCTGGAAATGGTAGTTTTTCTGTGGAGCAGGAATTCCTAAGCCTTAACCAAAGAAGAAACTATTTGTTTATTTTTCCATTTGGCCCTTCGTCTCTGTTTCTCTGGCTTCTCTCACTCAGCCACCCTTCCCATTCCCCTTTTTTATTCCTTCTGCTCATTTTTCCCCTTTCACTGTTCCATTTCTCAACTGAACTGTTCCCTCACTCCTGGCTTTGCAATCTATTTCACAGCTGATCCTTTGCTGAGCGTGAGCTCAGTAACACCGGAGGTGAACTTTCACACTCGTGTCGTTTCAGAGGATTAGGGTAGACAGGTTTGCCCCTCTCTATGAAGTAAGTAAGGTTAATGTACAAACTTCCTCTCTCTCTGCTTTATAGTCTCCTCGGTTTTATTATCTTAACTTGCCATTTTGTTTTAAAACCCTGCTCCATATCCAAACACAGCCTCATGTGAACTACCTGGCCACCACCACCACCATCACCACTACTTCACCGTAGCCTAGCTCCCCTCTTTGAGTATTAGAGTTGCCATTTGAAACATGACTTTAAATTAGAAATGACTTCAGCGTTCAGCGCAGTCCCTTCAGTAATGGAGTTTGCTAATGGAGTTCCTGCTATAGGCACCTTTTTCCTCTCAGCCTGAGAAAAGTTTTACCTCCCTTATTAGTTTCACTAGCAGTAGCACAGGTTGCTTTAATATTCTATGCTGCCTGTAACACATTGCAGATGTACCTGTGTGAAATGGTCTCTCTTTATTGGAATGCAATAAAAAGAAAACAAGCTTCTCAAGAGGAAAGAGGGTAAAAGAAAAAAGTTAACCCAGTTTGGGCCTGAAATTCCCCAGATTTTTATACAAACATTAACGTTTATAATACAGCTATTAAATTACATGTAGAAGTGCATTTAAAAGGGCTCTGGGCTAAATTCCATATTCTTTCCTTTACTCAGTCCCTATGTCTGTTGCTGAAGCAGTAATAGAGTTTGCCTGATTAAGGCAGAAAAGTAACATTTGCAAAAGCATGGTAGTGATTCTAGGACCTCTTCCCTGATATTCAGAAGCCTAAGGTTACGCTTGTGTCTTGCCTTGTCTGTGATGAGCAGACACCTGACACAGCGGAAAGCACACCATTTCAGCAGCAGCAGGAGTCCGAGCATCTCATCTGTGCTGTACCCAGCTCAGGGCAGAGCATTCCAGGTCAGCTGCACCTTGTAGACCTGGTTGCAGCATGCTGAAGACTGGGGCTGGTGTTCACGCATGTTTCTGCACATTAGCTTGAAAGTACTGGTTTTGTTATCTGTGCGCTGTGTGTTCTTGCATGGTGTCAATCTACTGTGAGTCAGTTTTTAAATGGGACCTAGTCTCCTAAGTTAATGGGAAATTTGCAAAATGTCCATGGAAAACACAAGGGCCAAATGTTTTCCCTTGAAGGAAAGCCCTCATCTGGTATGGTTCTGACACACTGTGCCTCTTCTCATTAAGCATGCAATGTGTTAAGATACTTCGAATGAGGTGAGCTATATCATATATATATGATACAAGCTATATCAAGCATGTATTGGGTGTCCCTAAAGGGAAAGGGCCAAGTAATCCAACAGAATAGCATCCATGTTGATCTGAACTACGTTTAATGCAGCACAAAAGTGGTAACGGGATCAAATTATGTGCCTGTGCACTTGTTCTATGCAGCCATGGCCATTTCCAAAGGGCTTTTGGATCATCTGAGCTGGTAGATGAACTCATCCTCTAATTCTAAATGCACCTTCAAATTGCTCACATGAGTGTGTAGGTGTCTCCAGCAAGTAACTTGAAGCCAGTGCAAGCATTTTCATTTGTTTTAATTCACTGCCTCTGTGAAATGAGACCAAGGCAGAATGTCCATCCCGTCCTCAGAAGAGCACAGGATTCTGCCAGTGCATTGCTCAAGGCAAGCTTCATTATTTCACACCAATTTACTCCAGGTTCTGAAAGAGTTCCTTGCAAACGCTGGTTTTCACCCAGGGTTTGTGCTTTCAGCTGTAGTGTTTATAATGGATCACTAATAATTTGAGTGCTTTATTACCCATTGAAGGTGGAGCTAGAAATAGGAATGTTTTTTTTGGCATGAGAACATCATTTATGATTTCAATGGACTTTGTGTACTAAAATGAAAGGGTCGATTGCAAATATGTGGTTGTTGGTCTCATGCCAAAACAGATCTCACTAAAAAACAAATCCAAGTCAATATAGCTGGGGATTCTGACTTAAGTTTGTGTAAAGCCATGAGTTTGGTGATCTAAAACTAGGGGGAAAAACTGTAACTGGCCCTCTATATCTTGAGAGATGAGCAGTGAGAAAGAAACAGTGTTATTGTAGTGGAAAGGAAAGAAAACATTGTGCAGCAGTTGTTTGCAATGGGCTAGTTCATCAACATGGTTAATTTGGCAAAGCTCTTCTGCCTTCAGTGAAGCTGTCCCATTTTACACCACTGGAAGACCTGTCTTGGTGTAATTTATCATTACTTTCAGGAGTCCCTGTAATTTTAATCTTACAGCACCTATGAAGACCAATGTGTTATGCACACCATAAGGGAATCGTAAGCCATTTGGTAATCTTGGATAATCCCTGAAGCTATGAGTCACTAGAAGCAGAGGCCCTTCATGCGTAGTTTGAACTCCTAATCACCCAACACATATGGGTGAAAAGTGAGAGGCAACAGCAGGGCCAGAAGCAGCCAGAAAACACTGGATGAGCAATTTTGAAGGGGACTTCCTTCCCATTAATATAAACAACCTTCTTTCCTTCCTAATAGTGCACCTGTTAGCAAATATGTTCCTGTAGAGCTGCTCTCGTGCATATGCTTACGACTTTGCAGAGGAAGTAGCTAATTGACATTAGGGGACTTTGAGGTGTTTCCTGACTATAAATGTGTGGTATTTAACACTGCTTTATAGAGCACAATGCTAAAAACACTGCCAAAAACTCCAGAGCCCTGCTGAAAATATGGAAGAAGCAAAAGGTTTCCATGTCCAGAACAGTGACCTAGGATTTAATCTGTTTCCAGGTAGAATTAATAGCAGTCTGGCATGCAGCCCAGTCTCTTTCTCTGCACAGAATGAGTCCTGATGAGAGTTTTTTTTCCTCTCTGAGTGACTAATCGCATCTCTTTTCAAAGAAACGTGATTCCCTTGATCATTCTCTGTTCCTTGGGGTGGAAAAAATCAGATCTACTGAAGAGAAATCCGAGAAACTGCAAGAACATTTTAGAAGCAGGGTGCAGGCGGTGGTGGCAGCAGGTCTCATGTTGTGCCAGGCTCAGCACATGCTGCGCAGCAGGAAGGGGGCTTTCAGCCCCTCGGCTGCCTGAAATCACTTGTGATTGCCTGCGGGGTACACTACCCAGGCAGGGCTAATGCTCTAACCTGCAGCCTACGGGTGTACGAATGAGCAAAGCGGTGCAATGAGAATGAAGTCCTTCTTTGAATGTATTTTGCAATTCACTCAAAGGGAAACATTTTTAGCCAAGTTTTTGGAAGGAACAAGGTTAATAATCTTGCTCACTGTGCATTGTTTATTCCCTATCTTTTGAATATTTTGGTTGATTTCAGTGCTATTGAGGCCTTTCATATCTTGGAGAATTCACAAAGAGAGAGAGGGAGAGATTTATGACAGTCCCGAGTGTGTAAAAAGCTGCAGCAGAACCCACATCTTCACAAACACAGGAGCCAACCAATCCTGCGGTGCAAGGAAAAGGAGGCTCCATTAGTCCAGATGCCCCTTTAATTGAAATACTCCTGCTGCACTTCGAGTCAACCGCATGACAGAACTGAAGGAATTTCTCATGAGATGTGTGGAGCCTTAGACAGTGGTAATGGATAGGACCATCAACCAGTGGTGTTCCTTCTGGTTATTGCTCAGGGTAAAAGTGGGCATTCGTACTTCAAGTGTGAAACTCCAGAGGGGAACGGGCTGCTGAAAGTTCAACCAGCAGGAAGGTAGAGAGGATTGAGACACTGTCTTTGCTACAAGGCTGTTGTTGGCTTTAAGATATCTGTAAATCAAGTCTGTCTATTTGGTGTCTCAGATTACCTAGAATTATTTGGGCCATTGCCAAAGAATTGCCTCTTTAAATCTTCATCAGCTTCAGTACTGGTTAATGGAATGGAATGTCAGAGTATGCTTCTGTGGGAAAAGTGAGATATAGGCACTACTCTATCCCTCAAAGATGTGTTCAAATTTGCCCCAATGGCTGCAAAGCACAGCTGGATGGTGAAAATGCTATGGATTTGGCTATTGGCTTGTTACAGAAATTATTGCAAAAGAACACTCTGAAGTAACAATCTATTATATTTCTGGGAATATTTTTTTCACCTCACTATAGCTGGAGGTTTAGCTCTTTTTTCTACTTTAAGTTTAGCTTGCTGATCTGTTCCTCTCTGTCTTTTTTTCTCCTTTTAGGAAATTCATTTGTGAGTAACTTCAAAAATGGAAAATATTTTTAAAACTATAAACAATTTCTTTTGTTTTCTTGTGGGGGTCTGTTAGCTGGCACTGGTCTAAAGAAGAAATCCCACAGCTCTCACAGCCAATTTGGTTTGGTTTTCTCCTTTGGTTCATTTTATAGTTGCAGAGGCCGGATGGGTGGAGATCAAATCAGCATCATTGCAATCCCTGTTGTATCTGTCATCCCACAAGCCTGTCTGCTTTCCAGAAATGATTGGTGTTGATTTCAGCAGTTCTATCAGCTAATAGACTGTTCTATTCGGTGCTTCTCTTGCCAAAACACACCTATGGCATCCAAAGACAGGAAGAAGAAGGTTACTTTTCCACAGCCTGTGTGTACATCAAGAAAGCTCCAGCACATCTCTGAAAGTTGGGAAACAGCCTGTCCTTTTCTGTGTATAATTTTTCCATTTACTAAACAGCTCTGACTTCCTTTTCACCTGCTGGTATGACTGTCTCTGTGCAGAAGAGGCAGCCAAAATTCCATTTTTATTATTAAAAAAAAAAATCTCCCAAGCCCCAAATCCTTTGTTCTATTGAAGACACTGGAAGCAGCTCTGGGCTGAGAGAAATCAGCAACAATGTTGACATGTACTTTACAGGGTCTAAGCTTTCCTTCAGTAATATTATGCCAGAGTGTAGATCTTCAAAGAATTTTCTCACTAGAGAATTTCTCAACCTCTACTTTCTTACACAGAGTCAAGCTGGGAATAGATGCTTCCTTGTTAATTTAAGTGGTACTTGCCTAGATGCCTTAAATCAAGACAGTATTGCTTTTGTCACTGTATCATTTTGCACATGGGAATCCCCAGAAGATGCAGACACTGGCACCACACAAAATAGGTAACAGAGAAGATTAAGATACTTTATGTGTCTTGCAGACAAGAAACCAGACCAGCTGCCTTGATCTCTGTCAAATGGGAAAGGGCATTAATCAGAATGAAAAGAAACCCAAAACCCAGTTGTATTCATTTGCTCATTCTAGGACTCGGCTCTCAAGCAGAGGTAAGTAAAACGCTTCTGGGCATATTTGAACTATTCTGTTTTTCAAAGATTTAATTTATACCCACTTTTCATGAGAGAGAGACATCAGCAACATGCAATAGCTCAGTACAGGGAGGAAAAGATACGTGCAGTGGGACTCTGCATTAGGACAATGATGGTGCTCAAGACTAAGAGAGCCACAGGCCAACCACAGAAGAGTCACAGCCAAATTTAATGTTAATTTAAATAATATATCAGTTCCAGGTAGTTATGAATCCAAAACTCTTCAGGAATGGGTATTATGGAAAACTCATACAGTTTTGATCTTCAGGAACTGTGAATATAAATAAAAACCAAGAGAATGGAAGAAAGGGGTCTATAAAAAGTAATAATATGATAAGATGATAAAAAGTAATATGGACAAAATATATCACCTAACATAACACTAGCATTGCAGGTTCATTCTACCATGTACTGTAGCACATCTGAGAGCGGCATTTGAAAGCAACACATGGTTTTTACAGAGGAATAAGACTGATGTTCAGGCTATTTGCATATACTTATGTCATTCAAGACTGTTGGTTGAATCAAAGCTGTAGGTATAAAATATAAGTTGCTTTTAACTTAAGTTGGTTGGTTCGGTATTTGATCAGAGGAAATAAAGTTGTTGATCTGTTACTCTTCAGTTGCACTGCATTAAAGTGTGTTCAGAAGGCTTGATAAAGTATTTTTCATGGAACTTTTATTGTGTAGCTGATTTATGTGGCTACTTTGATGGTAAGGAAGTTTAATTAGTAATAGTTGCAGTTCTTGAACAGAATTTTAACGAGGTGCCTCACATATGAAAAGTACAAAAGTCTCTTTGTTCTGAGCAACCTCTAACAGGGTATGTAAGGAGACTTTTCCTCACCCCACTCATTCTAATAAATTAGTAGGCTGCTTTGAGCAAGTAAGCGGAACAAGATCACAATAACATTGAGCATCAAGTCCTGGCCCACTGAGTGAACAGTTGTGCCATCGCTAAATTGCTGCAAAAGATTTATACCAACATCAGTGCTGGGATTTCCTTCCTGATTTCAACCAAAAGGAGCTTCAGACTCCAGAGATCCTTTTCTAGCTGTGTCTAGCTTGGTGTCAAAAACTAAGCTATTGCCCCTGTGCATGCAGAGAAATTGGTACATGTAGGCAGTGGGTCCCCTCATCTAAACTCAGGAGCTTAGGGTAAATCAATTCGATTGCTGTAACCAAATCTGCTGAAAACAATCTTCCAAGCTTTCTGTTACAAAAAAAAAAAAGGTGAGGCTGGTATTGCAATGTCCCGCTAATTCAGGCTGTGTACCCACCTGAAGAATATAATGTATTCTTGTGTAACTTTCAATAAATACTTTGGTGTTGTCCGAAAGGCAGTGCCTATGCCACTAGCCAAAGGCAGCCAGAGATCACTCTCTGTACTAAAGGCATGGCATTGATGCTGTCCACAGACCCAAACTCCACGCTCTCTCAAAACAGAAATGTCAGGCACCTTTGCAGGACAGGTCTCTGGCAGGCACCAGGCTGGAGCACAGCCGGGGGCAGCACTAACAGGCACCGGCCAGAAACAGATGAGAGTGTGCTGCTTGTCTCATCACAGTTGTGAACCAGGGCGTGAGGTGTGCCCTGCCTGTTTCTTGTTTATTAGAATAGACCTAGTCAAGACCTAGCTTTATCCTGAAAAATATAGTTAATGCTGAAAACACTTCTTTTAGCAGCAAAAGACCGGAGGCTCAAAAGTGACAGGTAGGGCAAGGTGGTATTTTCATGTTGGGAGGACTTATGGACAATTTCCTATGTTTATGGATATAATTTCATCTGTTCTTTAAGAGAAGTCCCTAGAGGAAAAGCTGCATTGCCTGTATGGTCTCCGAGTGAAGCCTGATCAAATGACTTTTGATTATTTTAGCTGTATCAGACAGACTATCTGACAGTGTCTCGAATCCTTCTCTGTCTGTACAGATGGTGCCTCATACATTTCATAAACGCTCTGAAAGCTTCTAACAGTCTGGCAAGAGAGCAGTGGAATAGTACAATCTTTTTTTTCTGGTACTTTAAATGTATGACTCATGAAGGAAAAAACAGGCTCAGCATTTATCAAACATCAGGATTTATGATAAGACGAGGAGAGGTCAAGAATACTATCTTCAATTCCTTCTTTTCGGTGAAGCACTTTAAAGTTCTGAGGTCTAAGACAGGTCAGAGGACCTCAGTTTCAAGGGGAAAAGGAGCTACAGCGAACAAAACCTCTCTCTGCAGCATTGTGAACAAACTCTCTCTAGCTCCGAGGAATCCAAGGGGAATTGTGCTAGGGAGTTAACTTAGTCTCATAAGAATTGAAAAGAAGATGAATGGACACAAGAGAGAGACTAAAACCAGAAATTATACAACACTTCCCCAGTGTCTAGGGTTAAACTGAATTTCTGAATGATAGTGAGATGCTTTAGAAGTTAGTCCTACTTGCTGGATACTTTCACAGGGATCCCCTGTGAAACTTATGTACACAGAATTGGGAAGTTATTTTGTGACACTTTGTCTTCACCGAGTGAAGTCCTGTGATTCATTACAACTCTCGCACTTGACACAAAACAATAAGTTATTAATAGTGATAATGGTTGTCTACAATGGGGACAAAAGGGTGAGTTCCTAGGTTTACTTAGATTATAGTGTCGTATACAACCCAATCTCTGACAACTGCCAACAGGTTAAGAAACACATAAAAATCGGTTACAGAATAGACCACCCATTCCTAAGAACGCAGTCCCAATGGTTATACAAGCACAGGCTTTAAAGCAAAGAGGTATTTCTCACGATGGCAATCTGTGCAATTTGAAAAAATTTATAACATAGACTCAAGCAGGATTTTTTGGTTTTATTTAAGACCAAAATATTATTTGTTCTTAACTGCAGAGGCAATGAGATTCCAGTGTGCTATTAAAAAAGCAAAAGCAAAACAAAACATATACGTTTCTTCAGTGGCTTGAGATAAAGAGCTGAATATGGCCTCTCATGTTTGAAGCATCTCAAAACCAGACGTGGGGCTTTTTAGTACTGCAGTGCTGCTAATGTCTAACAACTCCCCAAGAGTAAGGAGGCAGACAATGTCTCTTGTTCTTCAGCTGTGCTGCTGCAATATCAGTGCAGATGCTGACTGAGATAAAGGTTTCTCATAATGCAAACAGTTATTGTCTCTTCCACTGAGAAGCCCTCAGTCAGACTCTCTGGCACACTTCAGGGCTGATAAAGAAGGAAGGATCAGAAAAATAATCAGAGCACGTAGGACACTTTGTTGTAGTGGACAGCACTGCAGCTTGGGTCTGTAATGAGCGATACAGACCTCTTGTGGTGGTCAAACCTCAGTATGTTTCTGCTGGTTAACTAGTGTATGTTCCACAAAAATTAGCTGGTATTTTATACATATTTTATAACATAACTGGTTTTTGAAATTAAAAAAAAACAATCTGTGTAGCTTTCTATTCTTTCTCAAATATCTCTGTGTTTTTAAAAACAGTCTCTTGCATGAATTTTTATTTACATGTTTTATAAACCCTGCAATTTGTGGCAATTTTTCATTCAAAAGGTAACAAATTAATCAGAAATCTGAAATTCTATTAACACAGGTCTTTTTAGTGCATTTCCTGTCATGTGCACTTCGAAGTGTTCCAGGGAAATCTATTAATTGGGAGAAGTCAATAGCAGTCAGAACAGTTACAAGACGAACTGGGAAAATCAACAGCAATTATGCAACAAATAATGAATATATTAGAGTCAATAGAATTATTTTCTATTGCAGAAAATGTAGACATAATTAAGAGTAGGGACCAATTAGTGCTATTGTGTGTGACAATGAGTAATGTTAAGGTAAAGGGTACATGGAACAATTAAATTATGCAGGCAATTTAAAAGCTTGGAAAAAACCAAATGATTAACTGAAAGCCGTGATCTAACCCATCAGATGACTGCATGAGAATTAAATTGCAGCATGTACACCATTACCAGCGAAAGTATCTGGTGGTGTTACTTGAATTTCACAAAAAGAGTGACCTTTCACACTCACACATAGATATAGATATAGATATAGAGAGATACATATTAGAGCCTCTGTTGTGCAAATGTTCTTACAGACTTGGCCTTATTTCAAGGTACAGTGGGTTTGACCCATATCAGCGTGTTATGAAGAAGTATTCTCTTAGTTCACTTGCAAAGGCTTCACCAGTGAGGATCTTTCATGGGAATCTGCACTTCAGATCTTGGTGATACCTTCAGAGTCTCTCTGGTACGTATGACATGCATCCCACAGGATTCATGGTATTTTGAAATGCCCTTTTTACTACTTTCCTCATCTATTTGAGAAATGCTGCCTATACTGCCTGCTAGCAGTGCCCAGCAGCCAGACATTAGTTGTGAGTGGCCTTTCTCATGCACCTCCATGGTCTACCTGGACCTGTACCTACCAGCCCACCTTGTATCCCTACAGAAGAGTAGAAGTAGCACTCTGTTCTTCTATGCAGGTAGCTTTTCTTTGGTGAGGTCCTGCTATGAGACCCTCTTGTGAGGCAGGTGCTCCTGACAGCAGTGCTTTTGGTTCCCTAAGCACAGTGGCTCCATGCTTCACGTGTTTTATAAAGTCTTTGGAAAAAAAAATCTCACCAAATGCCTTGAGCTTTGAGGTGAACACAGCCATATTCAAGTCATCCTTGGGGAGAGCTGCTAATGATGGAGTCACACGGACAGTGTAAGGGAGCACACCGTTACCCTTGAGGGTACCTGAGCATCTGAACCAGAGGTTTCTTTCCCAGTGATCCCATTTTATTATGAACTCCACAAGGTACTGCCCAAGACTAAGGCCCTCATGGGCCTTGGAGTCGCAAGAGACTGTGGAAACCACCAACACCTTTAGAGAGCATATCTTCTTCATACAGTTGGTTTTTCCTCATTTTTTTCTGTGAAGCACGCACTGGGAGAGAACATACAACTTCCCCAAATCAGCTACTGCATCGCTGGGCACTTCTGCACTTTTGAGCAGTTACACCAGGACCAGATGTTCAACAATTCGCTGGAGCCTGAACTAGCACATACAAGTGGAAGAAAAGGGAACTCTACACAAAAGAAAATCTCTTCACAGAGAAATAGGAGACTTTTTGTAATATTATTCCATTTTTTCTTAACAAAGAGAACACACTTAGATGAAGAGCTGCATTTTATAAGAAGATAGTATCTATAGATTAAGGCAAGTAGACTACTCTTTTCAAGCCGAAGTCAGGACATAAACCAGACAGTAGCACTTGGTTATCTGCAGGCCTGTAATTATTCTAACTCTCCACTGGATGTCAATACTGTGTAATACAAATGTTGGCTCTGAATTCACTGCTTACAGCAGAGCAAGCCCTCTTTTTAGGTGTGGTTATTGTTTAAGAACATAATCAGGTAAGGAATGTAATTACAGCAAGTGAACCTCACCCATTAGGAGGTAGGCAGAGGACAACCTTTAATAGTTGAGGCAGTGCTTTTTCCCTTCCCTGAAAAGTTAAGGTTGCAATTGTGCTTCCATTACACAGATGATGCTTTCTGCCCTGAAGTGTTTGTCAGAATTGAGAACTTGGTGTCTAAAATTTCTACTAAGTGTAGATAAAACATTCTAAATAAAACCAGTTCAACACTACTTTCCAATTTTTAGAGAAAAGAGAGACTTACAGAATTCAGGCACTTGAAACCTGGTGCACAATAATTTTCATTAAAAAAACCCTTCTAAAACCACATAGCCAAAACTACTGATTGGCTTGAACAAGCTCTGAAATTCCAGGACATTATATCCCTTTTGCTTCTACCTAAAACCCATCTCCTGGTGCAGAGTTTTTCTCTGCAGAGAAGAGGAATGGTGGAAGCGCTAAAGGAAGAGCCAACAGTAGCAGGACTGCAAAAGCAGGAGAGTCCATGGCATGAAGGTAAGGAGAGAGAAGGAATAAAAATTCCCTGTCCTACAGATGTAGAGGTTTAGAGGGTAACCTATATTTCCTCTGAAATCCCAGTGAACACTCCCGGGTAAAAATTCCATTAAATGAGTGGTGCAAGTGCCGGGGAGTTGAGTGATCTCTATGATCCTCCTGCTGTTGCCAGCACAGATGAGAACATGATACCCTTTGTCATGGTCCGGTTCTTAAAATTATTAGAAATGCCTCTGCCTGAATTAAGGCACAAATAAGACTATATGTCAAAGTCAATAGTATGGATTTTATTTAACAGTGAATGTGAGAAAGACAAGAGAGAGACAGAGAGAGAGAAAGAAAGAAAGAGAAATGAGATAGGGGGGGACAGATCAAAGAAAATATCACCACTCTGTGGATCCCACTGGCATCCCGATGATCCTCTCCATCTGGTCTTCTTGGTGGTGAGGAATCCCCGAAAAACATAGAATCCAATGGATTAGTATACGTTCAGGCCAGGTGGGAATGCCCCGGTACCTCCCCCTGGGGCGAGGCAGCAAGTTTGACACAGTCTCCTGC
>VZTA01000418.1:0-36385 GCA_013398855.1 Mohoua ochrocephala | reverse complement strand
GAGAGGGGTGGCTCCAGGGGAGCAGCAATGAGTCAACCCAAATTTTCTGTGTTGAATAGTTTCCCTGGAATCAGGGAAGCAAAATGAATAAGTAAAGTTCTTGAAAATACACACAATACAATTCCCTTGTGCTGGGAGTAATCCAGAAAAGTGCTGGAAGATTTGCCAAAGTATAAGAAAGTGAGTATGAATTGTTGACACTTTATTTTTTTTTTAAATTCTGCCTGTTTTTTTCACTTTCACAAAGAAACATCAGTGACTTGCAGACAGCATCCTTAAATGCCTAATTTCTGGGTGATCTATTTGTGATTGGTAATGAAAAAATAAATATACCAAAGATCCTAAAAATTTATTGGGGTTATTTTTCAGCCAGAGGAAGCAAAAAGATCTGAAATATACATTATAACCTCGATCATTTACAGAAAGAGGGTGTCATCTTTTTTGGAATTGTGGATTAAGATGCAGATTTTTTTGGAAACAGTTGCTCAGTGACAAAGTGGGCCCCCGTAACTCATAGGAGACAAAAGCTTGGAAATTATGAATTTTGCTTTCCTAACTTTTGCAATTTGATTTATGATGGTTCATTTTGTTAAAAATGATAATGCAATAGTTACAACTCCATAATAAACTTGTGTGCAAAAATACCAACGGTTAGTTTAAAATACACATTTTGTGATTCTACAGACGAGTAATGGGAACTCAGAATTCCATTTGATCCCACACGACCAACTGTATTTTTCACATGGTTATGAAGACAAAGGGTAGCTAAATATAATTTTTTTCTTCCTGTGAGATGGGAAAGGATACAGAGCAAGAAGAGGGCTGGATCTCCCACTCCGTGCATGTTGCATGCAGTACCAGAAATAGTAAAATATCAAGATTACGGGGTTTTTTCCCCCTGATAGCTCTGGATTCTGGTAAAGAGGTTGTTGCCATGTGATATCATACAAAGCAACTGCTTCTTAATATCAAAGTACTGACAGCACATTCTATTGCTGAGCCTCACCATCTGGGAAGTTCTTCTCCTCAAATTGTCATTGAGACTGGTGGCAGTTTTTTATATATTTATTTATTTGTGCTGCCATGTGGTCACTGCTGCAAATTTTCTATATCAGCCCCTCAGGAGCACAAGGTGCCCAGAGAAGCTGTGGCTGCCCCTGGATCCCTGGAAGTGTCCACGGCCAGGTTGGACGGGGCTTGGAGCAGCCTGGGACAGTGGAAGGTGTCCCTGCCCATGGCAGGGGTGGCACTGGATGGGCTTTGAGGTCCCTTCCCACCCAAACCATCCTGAGACTCTATGGGTCTATTAAACCTCAGAGCTTTCACTCCCAAGCTCCCTGGCATCTGTCTTTCAGAAATGAAGCAGTAATTTTTCACTTTGCCTTTTTTCAAAAAGGACAAACAAACACCCACATGCTGATCCTTCAGGAGCAGGAAGCACTGTGCAGAGGGCAGCATGGCCATGGAATCCCAGAATAATTTGGGATTGAAGGGACCCTAAAGCCCATGCAGTCCCACCCCCTGCCATGGGCAGGGACACCTTCCACTAGCCCAGGTTGCTCCAAGCCCCGTCCAACCTGGCCTTGGACACTTCCAGAGATCCAGGTGGGAAGGCTGACTGCAGCGAGCTGTGGTGGGGGCAGGGCTGACCTTGCAGAACTGGAATCACTTTGGAGATCTTCCTTCTGAGCTGATTTGCAGTCCCAGGCCATGTAGCAAAGAGGTGGAATCAAAAGGGTCAGTTTTCTGCAGGAACAACATCATTGTGGGTTAACCTCCAGAGATCTCCCTTCTGCCGAAGCTTCCTCTACACAAACTACAGGGATGGCAAGGAAAGAAGGGTATCAGAATCCCTGCTGCTCAGGAAACCGTGATTTCAGCAAATCCCCTGCAGCCATGTGATATGCTGAGAGGATGACAGCAATTCGGGGCCTGGAAGTGACACCAGGGCTCATTTCTGTACCTGTCCTACTTTGCTTGAGCCTTTTATTCTGCACTGGCTTAGTGCTGACATTGAATTGTATGAGGCATCTTCCAAGGATCAAGAATATCTGATGGAAAACAGGGGCAGTTCCATGTTAACAAGTGCACTTTGAATTTCTGCAACTTATAATCTCTTTTAATGCATAAGGACATGTGGGGTTTTTTTACCTTTTCATTCTAAGGGATAAAATGTAATCCTTTATATGCATAAATATTTTGCACAGTTTGCATGTACCCTTAAAATTTAAAATAAACATTTCACACATTATTTTCCAAATTCAATTACTGATCAGTTTGACATATTTCTTTTCTTTAATGGGATGATTCATAACATCTCCCTGTGATGAAGACACATTCACCTACACTAACTTAAATAAATTCCCTCCCATTTATTCTTTTCCCTTTCCTTCTCTCTTCACTGAAATTTTCCTGCTTTAAAAATTATCTTAAAATTATTTCAGTGCATTTATTGCTGTTCTTGCAAGCAATTAACACACACAGAACATGTTTTTCCCTGTGACTGTAACTTCAGGTTTTATCCGAGGTATCAGTTTGGGAGCAGTCAGGTTCACTTGGAGCTGTCTTAACTCTGCAATCATTTATTGCTTCAACAAAGAGATTTTCAGTTTTTATGTTAGAAAGCAGCTACTTCTCCAGGAGAGCTTCCCATTCCCCACATTTTTCCTCCAGGAAGGTGAGCAGCTGAACCGAAGCCTGAATATGGCAGTAAGTATTTAGATGTATTTCGAAATCTGCTTCTCGTAGTCATTTTCTCAGCAGCCACAATTTATCCTTATTTATAGCCACCTTAAATAAGAGTTATTTAAATATTAATGAATTAACTTGCTGGCTCAACATGTATTTGTAGGATGAAAAATTACAACAGAAGACATCAAAGTGTTCTGTGTCAAGGGACTACTTGTGTGTGTGTTTTCCTTCCTTGATAAGCAAATTCCAGACAAATCCCAAACATGGACCTGGCATGTGAGTCTGCAGGTGGCAAAACTTTGGAATAAGGAGTATACACAGTGTGGAAATGGTCACACAGCTGAGTCTGTGTGACAGATTAGAGTTAAATCCCCTTCTAATGAACCTTGAGAGGGCTCAGGCTGTGATGAACTTTAAAAGCACCACGGCAAATAACCAAACTGGGTCGGGGTTTGTTGGTTGGTTGGGTTGAGGTTTCCTTGTTTGGTTGGTTCTTGTTTGGTTTTTTAAAATTTATTTATTTTCCCATTCAGCAACTGTGGAATTTCTGAAAATCACAGAAGAATGCTGGGACAGTAGCTGGGTTTTGTAATGAAGATTTATCACAAGAAGCACAGGATTGCTTACTCAGAGGTGTGAGAATTCCTGGCATTAGATTTCTTGAGGGTTACGCATTATGAATAAAAGGGTGATTATTATGATTGGTTTACCCACACGAAATTATTCTTTGAAATTGTTTCTGTTTATTAGCATAATAAACCTATGCAGAAAAGAATGAATCCCTTTGGTATTTTATAGTGTGCTAACGTTTTTATGCCTTATCATTTCTGAAAACTCTACCCCAGCATTACAGAATGGCAATATTTCTAATTTTGTCCCACGTTTCTTTGTTCTTATGGAGAAGAAATAAAATTAGGATCTTCTTTTCTTTTTTTAACAGAAGGTTATCAATACAGGAGAACAGAAATTGTGTTATCCATTTTTTAAGATTAGGATCTGGAACTCTTCAAATTTTAGGAATATTTTCCAAAGTTACTTCTTTTCCAGGTAGCTGTTCCCTCCCAGCCTTTGCAGCTATCTCATTTCATGCAGTTCACTCTCACTCAAAACCAGAAAACACAAATTCTAACACGTTAAACCCACCTAACGTGGCTATAAACAAATGCAGGGTGCAGTTTACAACACATGTGAACCAACACTAACTCTACTCACTCATGGTCCCTCACAGAAAGATTTTATTGTCTTCTTTTAATCTTCACATGTCACATGTGATGAAAAAAAAAAAGATAAAACACTTCAAATCTTATCTGATTTCCCCTACATTTCTCTAAGTTTGCAGGTTTTCAGTACATTCTCAAACATCTCAAATATAAGAAAACATAAGCAAGCCTGACACAGAAGGAAAAGTCAATAGCAATGAGGCTTTAAGCTCCCATAATTAGCCTGCCCCATGGAAGCTAATCTGGCAGAGATAATAATTAAAGAAGGCAATATCTGTTCCCTTTGTTCAATTACTTCAGGCAAACAGAAAAAGGTTTTTACTGGGGAGAAATAATTTTAAACTGTTCCATTTGGAATGATTTCTCCCAGGGAACAGGGACAGGAGGGGAGGGGACGGCCTCAGGCTGTGCCAGGGGGGGCTCAGGTTGGACACCAGGAGGAATTTCCCCATGGAAAGGGTGGTCAGGCCTTGGCAGGGGCTGCCCAGGGAGGTGTTGGAGTCCCCATCCCTGGAGGTGTCCAAGGAAGGCCTGGAGGTGGCACTCAGTGCTCTGGGCTGGTGACAGGGTGGGGATGGGGCACAGCTTGGACTCGATGTTCTGGGAGGGCTTTCCCAACCTTTGATTCAGGGGTTCTGACCCGAATGAGTGTTGCCTGTCCAGGTGTCAGAAGCTGCCACACTGAATGAAACACTTTTTTTCTCACTGTGTGTTATTGGCTTCCTCCAGAACAACCACCCCAGGCACCCCCACAAAGCCTCCCCAGCACCTTCCCGAGTGAAGGGAAACCAGCACGTCTCAGGTGCAGGAGAATCTACAGAGGGAAGGGATTTCCAGCAGGGAATGTATAGCCTGGAGATGGAGGAGACGGGGACTGGGGAGCAGTCATGGCTCTGTTTGGCCAAATGCTGCTTCAGCAAACAGCTGGGTAATATCACGGAGGCTGCTTTATCCTTACTGTGGAGCCCCGAGCTCCTGGGGCGTGGAGAAGGTCTGAGAGCTCTGACTTCTAGAGTCACTTTGGAGCTGCTCAGGGAAAAAGATGGCTCACTCAGGGCATGTTTGAAAACACTCTCTGTTCTTTGAATGTCTTCCTGAATTCATTGTCGAAGGTTTCGTTTTCCTGGGGCCAGCTCTGCCAGCTCATTTGGAACTGTGATGTCCCCCAGGCACACTTCCATCGATTATGTTGGGGAAAGTGGCAGGATCTCACCTGTGGGAAGAGCTTTATCCAATGATGCAGGGAGCTGAGGGTTGTGAACAGCAGAGGTAAAATGCGAGGGCCAGAAGACGGCCTGGACTTAATTCTCTTCCAGAGGGAATAGGATTCCTTCAGATTTCATAGCCTAATGAAGTACAACTTTTAGCCTTCCTTATGATAGGAGTCACATTTACACCGAATTTTACTGGGCAAGGCATGGAATTCTGTGGATCCACATTTTCGTTGTAGGAACAGTAGCAGGGAACGGACAGAATTCCTTTTTGATCTGAAAATTAAATGGAAATGTGTTGAAGGTGTTTCCTGTGAGGGGGGAACTGAATATTTTTATCTAACATGTGGCTGCATTGTAAACAGGGAAGAACTAATCCATGAAATTCTTCTCTCCAAAGATGAAGTTGTCAATTAAATTTCCAATTTGAAATTATATTAATGGATTTGAAAATGGAGAAACTTTGTAAGAGCCCTTGCAATTTTACAGCACCTACACGGAGCTTTTAAGAAGCATCAATAACTAGAAATCCTTATGTTCCTCATCAGTTTGGCATAAAATACAGGGATTTTATATAAAATACAGGGATTTTATATAAAATACAAACCCAAAGCAGATCTATATTGCAGCGTGACACATGAACAAAATTTCCCAAGGTACTAATTTTCACTGTCTGAATTTTGACATTAGATGTATTTACTGTTCACTATGAGTGATACTCCAAGTCAAATGCAATAGCCTAGAGTAGAGAATTTCAAAACTCCAGCTTCAGCTTCCCAAAAAAAGTTCTTCTTATCTGATAATGTTCTAAACTAAATAATGTACATCTGCTTTTTTTCTTGCATTTTTCTACGTGGGGTTTCTTGTATGTTCCATGATTTTTCTAGTAGAACTTACACGTCTGTCAAAAATAAACTTGTGAAATAAAAAAGTCAATCCAGTATTGTGGAGAACAATAAACACTCTGTTTGTAAGTAGCTACAACAGTTTCAGAGACCTTGAACATTTGTATTTTTAAGGAGTTTGCTGGAGATGGGTCTTCAAAGGAGGAGTCATTTAAGAACTTCTGTGTCATTTACCTAAAATGTGCCAAAATGTAAATATACTAAATAATAGCTCCTTTAAGAAAGATGAAATTCCAAACCCATCAATACAAAAGTAGCTTGGAGAAGCTCAGCCATGTGACAGAAAATTCTTAACTTGGACACCTTAGAAAAGATATCCCTAAAGAGATAAGGAGGTTCTATTAGGTGGGATGATCATGTTTTTTAAAATAAGGTCCCTTTTCATTCTGAAAAGATGAAGAGAGAGAAAATAACTGAACTCTATCAATAACATTTTATCAAAACCAGGCATCTCTGGAGTTTCACACAGAATAAACAGAAAGGCAAGAATTTTATGGTCCTGTGATTATTTTCTTGTAACAACAGCCAAACTGTTTCATAGTTCTCTGACTCGTCACAGAAAAAGTGGGAATTCAATGAGTCTGTGGAACTGCAATGGCTGGCTGAGTTCAATGAATAAAACAAAAAAAGCTCTGGATGAAGGAGTCTGAAGTGAAACAGCCTCCCTGGACTTCCAAGGCTTCTCTGCAAGCAAGGTCTCTCATTAAGGGGTTTTGAGTCCCTTACAGTGTCAGTCATCAAGGAGATGGATAAGAAGATAAGGCCCATTACCAAGCGAATCAAACAGCAGGTCAGGCTTTGCAGGTCAAGGCGATGGCTACTGGTACCTGTGGTGATTTTCAGCACATCCATAAAGAAACTGCACTGGAGGATAAGTGGTGTGGGGACAGGCTGAGGGACGGCACAGTTCCACTAGCCAGGTCTGACCCCACAGACAGAAACACATCCCCCCAGGGGACACGGACTGTGACACCTCAGTGGCCCCTCAGGGGGACTGATGAAATCTGGGGGGGTGTCTCCAAGCTTCTTCTGTCAGGTTCATCCCTCTGTTCCTGTTTCCCGAGTGCCAATGCCTCTGAGCATATAAACTCACAGGAATGAGCCTCCTCCCATCCTCCTCCATTAGTGAGACTGACCGAGTGTGTTCTGCCTCCCTATCACTCGTGTCACGTTTGTGTCCCTGGCGTGTTTTGTTGGTGGCTTCTTCCTTTTCTTATTGTCCCTTTTCACATTGAAAAAGGTCTTTGGCCTGATGCCCTTAAAGGAGCAGACACTCCCTTTCCATGGAACTTTACCCAGTCCTCTTTTGGCTCAGGAATCCTTTGGGGCTCACACTTACCCTGTAGCTTCCTCAGGCATCAGTTTGGTCACGTGGAACACAAGATCCAAGAGGAGAAAAAAGCTTTGATTTTGATCCAATGTGGCCATCTTTATAACCAGCTTACAGCAACTGATAAAATGAGGAGTTCCTGGTCAGACAGCAGGAGAACACAACACACAAACTTAATTTGGTGCTCATGTGTCCAGTTTATTCCCCTGGTTCAGCCAAAAATGTGAAATGTTGTTTCTTGGCACTTCTTTCAAACCTGTTCAAGAACACTGGTGTCCAAAGCTCTGTCTGATGCCAACAGTAGGACATTTGCTTTCTAGAGAGCATTTTTCTTCCATGCCCTCCTCTCAGTTCGTGATTTCTTCCAGTTTGTAAACATATCATAGCAAAGTTTTTTTTTAAACTCATCCGAATAAATCTTGCACTAGAGAAGTAAATGCTTTGTGTCCAAACCCACGATCAACTAAAAAACAGAGAAGTTCTCTCAAAACCAACAGTGTTATTACCAGATGATAATTCTGCTTTTAATAAAATCCCTCCCCTATTCCACACTATTTCAGCCAATGAGGAACGTGCCAATTCTAGAGTAAAAAATCAGTAGATTTTTACCAAGCAGTAAATGTTGTCTCACAAAAGAAGTTCTAGAATTTAAATCACCTGGATGCCATTTCTATGTAATGACATGTAATTCTAGCTCAAAAAGCTTCATCTGTGAAGGTTCTAGAAATAGTAACCCTTGGAGGTACATGATGGCCAGAACTGAGCATTTTACTGAAAAATAAGCTCTTCTTCCCAAACCAGAGAGGCACCAGAATTGCCTACAAATAAATTGGACCAATCCTTTGATAAATTCTTTGAGGAAAACCAGAATTGTAAACTGATGATGGGAGAAGTAAGGGAAAACTGATATTCTGAAAAGGATTTCTGAGGCCTGTGGAGCACTGAAGGACAACTTATTTCTAGGTAGGGGTCTGGATAAAGACAAATCCTTTTCCAGGTGTTTTAGTCTCCCTTCCTCTCTTTGTTGTCATATTTCCATCACTGTTTTCCAAGACTCCCCATCAACTGGGGCTAGAGAGAATGAAAAAAATTCAGACTTACAAAATCAGTTCATTGAGAGAAAGAAGCATCTTTTTGACAGATGAATGACCTAGTCATGACTGGAATCCTAGTTATCCCCGGATTTTTGTCTCGTAATATTAATACGTTTTTTTCCTAAACTTCTGGTACTGAGCACCAGCTGACTTAGGTTCAATATTGGATAAAGCAACATAAAAAAGAGGCCTTAGAAACACGAATGGAATAAAAGGATTTACTTTACTTATCAAAAGATAGAATTAGTCAGGAAACAAATTCAACAGGACAAACCAAAAATAATAACATGTCGAAACCTAGGACTGGCTGAGGCTAACATCAAAAGGGATTTTTACTCCTTTTTCTATAACATTTTCTTTAAAGAATAATCTGTGCCAGAATTGGCAGTTGACCAGCACTTTCTTTTCTGTCAGAAGGAAAGGAACAGACTCCTGTACAAACAAGGATATTCAGAGTTAGCTAAAATACAGGGTATTCTGTGCTTTTGCATTCATGTGCATTGTGTATTCAGCAGTGAATCCTTTGTCTCTCTACCTTTATTCCTTCACATAATAACAGCATTTTGCTCAGATCATTTTGATAGATTATACAAAATCTTGTTGCATTTGCAGACTGAAAAACAAATTGAAGAAATGTGTTTTTTTAAGGAAAGTATCTATTAGATTTGCTCCAATCTCCATGAGAATTATTACCAGGAAACAAAGAACATCAATACCTCTCTTTCTTCTTACCCCTCTCACTCCATCTCTTTTACTAAATAAAGAAATAAATAAAAAATACTGCTAAGTTTTGGTCTTGCCATTGATTACTGGAGGTTTCAAGGAGAGAGACTCTGTCCAACCTTCCACCACCCATAACCTCTCTCCTTATTAAAGCCACAGAATCGAGGGACACCTAGATATTAAACGAGATAAACAGACTGTTGCTAAAGCCTAAACAATCAGCCAGGTCATTTGTTAATGAAAGTGCACCCCAAGTTCTTCCTCTGTCTTTGAAAATACCATCCATCTTCAGGCTGTATAATTTTAAAGTTGTGCTCATCTTAAAATAATTGGTTTGAATATTTCACATGAAAAGTAGGAAACATCTCCTTAATGAAAGAAAGGAATTTGCAAGAGATAACATTGCCATTAATGAAGTCTAATTAGAGATTCATTTAAAAAATAATCTCCTGTGCTAATTTATCAGGGAAGGCTAATAGAGTTCTAACTTGAGACAAAAATAGTTCTTTGGAGTTTTATAAATGTTCTTGTCTAGGTTAACTATTTCTATTATTCACAACAAGAAACAATTAGTGTGTTAGAATTCTGACTATTAAATAAAGAAAGTTATCATGTGTTATACATTATTTTTTGGAAGTTATTTTTGTGAGGAGGGTTGTCGCATTTTTCACCATTGTAGGTTTTGAAATAAAATACTGTAACTTTGGTTCACATTTGAGACGTCCAATTATTCTCCCTTAATTTCTATCGATACAGAAGATTCTGTGTTTCTTTACAGATGACAGGGATTGGTCCCGTAATGTATAAAGCCAATTTAACTTCGTTCCCAGTGTTTCATCTTCCACGTTGGCTTGATGACAAAACGCCATTTGATTCTCAGATTTGGGCTGCTGGAATTCTCTGCTGCCCTGGGCTGTGGCTCTGCCCAGGACTAAGACAAGCCAAGTTCTGTTAGAAGGTAACAGCTGCTCTTTGCTAAGTGAACGTGGCAGAGATTGCTTTAAAAAGCCCTCAAGATTAAAGAGAAAGACCAGCCTGTCTTAGGTCAAAGGGCACTCGGGGTAGGATGGGATTGGAGAGCAGGGGTATCAGAGGAACAAGGACAAGTGAGGGAATGCTGGGACCCAGTGAACGCCAGCTATCCCCAAATGACCCACTTCCAGAAAAAGGGCTGGATTAGCCCATCCAAGGAGAAGGATTCCTCCCAAAAGAGACAGGAGATCTGAAATCTGAAGTGAGGTGTCAGCTCCAGGTCCTGGGTCTTCTCATGGGATGTCTGAGGTGCAAGGGAAGAACGTTTGGGGAGTGTGTAAAAGTCACTGTGAGGTTGTGGAGGTGGATGGGACTTTATATGGCATGTATGAATGCCCCTGGATCCCTGGAAGTGTCCAAGGCCAGGTTGGACAGGGCTTGGAGCAACCTGGGCTAGTGGAAGGTGTCCCTGCCCATAGCTGGGGGTGGCACTGGAGAAGCTGGAAGGCCCCATCCGACACAAACCAGTCTGGGATTCTGGGATTCTCAGAAAATGGACCAAAGGTGGGAAAAGAGAAGGGTGAGGGGTTCCAAGGGATGATCTGAGGGTGAGGAGCCTGCAGGGGAATACACTTCTCTTACTAAGCCCTATATCCTATATCCTAACCTATATCCTCACTCATCCCTCTCTCTGCTGTCCGGGTCGCTGTGGGGAATGAGCTGGGGTGAGCTGGAAAACCTCAAGCTGAACCAGCCAACAAGTCTGAGAGCCAGCAGCTGGAGTGGGACCACGGACAAGCAATGCTGTAGATCCATCAGGAACAGGGAATCCTGGACAAGCTTTTGGACCGCATTTGGCTGGATAAAGTGCTGCTGGATCAATGGTGAAGGTGGCTAAAAGCTGGGTGGTGACTGGGGCTGGTAAAGGAACCCCTTTCTGCCTGAAGGGACCTGTGAGCTGCATCGGCTCCCCTGGAGCCACCCCTCTCGGAGGGAACCTGCGGCTGTCCTGCAGCGTCCCTGGCCACAGGGCTCGGCCACTGCTGACAGGAGCTGGCTGCTGCTCTTGCTGTGCTGTCCTTCCCGAGTGGGGAAGGGGCTCGCAGAGTGTCAGCTGGGGAGGCGCCGCAGCCAAAGGAGGAGGGAAGGGTCCTCGTGTGGGTTCCAGCAAGATGGTTCATTGTGGAGGGGCCAGGGACGAAGACACTGGGAAAGCTGAACATCTGGGTTTAGAACGGGAACAGGGCAACCCATCAGGGAAGGGCAAATGGGCGGAGGAAAACTTGAGGGACAAGCGGGGAACAAATCGGAACTGGGGAAGGAGGCACTGGGTAGGGAGGAACCAATGGGGTGTCGGAGTGAACAGAACTTTGGAGAACATAATGAATATTTACCAGGGGACAGACACATTGAACGGAGAACATCCATAATAAACAGGGAATCCAAACACGAGGGGGAATCACACACAGGTGTCCTCAGCAGATGGCTGGCAGCTCCTCCCTGGGCCTTCATCACCAGTTCAGGGCAGTGGTCCGATGCCCACGAGGGTGCTGCAGCCCTCCAGAGGGCTGAGCCACCACCACACCTGTGTGTCTGGTCACGCCCACATTTATCCTGTGGATGTGTGAGGGAGCCTGCTGGGAGCAGGGGTTCAGCTGAGCTGGGAACTGGGACTCTCCGTAGGACTGCATCTCCCTGGAACTGCTGGGCTTGGCACCCTCTAACAGCACTCAGGAGCCTTTTTTTGATGTGACAAATTACTGTGATTAGAACAGAGATCTCCTCAGCCTGGCTGATGTTTTCAGAATAATTTCCATAATAATACTGTCTGGCAAACAAAAGAAGGAATACTTGAACATCCTATTGATTATTCCTGTCTGTTCCCGAATTATCTTCTCTAATGGGCTCGGAGATTCTTTGTGAGGTAACAGATTTGGGATATGATTAGCTGATTATAAAGAAAAGAATTATAAACAGCCTCCTGCGGAATAGAAAATGGATTTCATGGAGCATCAACATCTTCATTCTAGGGGGAATTTTGCAGGTGAATAACTTTTGTTGTAATATAAAGGAAATGGAGAAAAACACATCCTCTGGGATCTCATTGCACTGGTGTCTGAGTGCTCAGGTGAGCTGTGCATCTGTGTATTTCGATTTATATCTCTATATTCCAGTTGGGTGGGCTTGGAGCAACCTGGGCTAGTGGAAGGTGTCCCTGCCCATGGCAGGGGGTGGGACAGGAGGAGTTTTAAAGTCTCTTCCAACCCAAATCATTCTGTGATTTTATATTTATGTAGCTATTCATCACATAGGGTAAATAATTGTTTCAAACAGGAAAATATTATTCTCTCCTTATTCATATAGGAGTTTTTTTGGTAATTTACACGCTTCTTTTTAATCTAATATTGTGCCAACAGCTGTTCTCAGGACTACACATAATTCAAGCTTAGGACCAGTCTTACTACAGATTTTCAAATGATGGTTCTGCTGCAACACATTGTTAAATTAAAAAGGAAATGCACCACTTATCCCTTTAAAACTCCTGCTTAAATGCTAGATTTTTGCTTTGAATTTTTCTTTTAATGCCATTGCCATAAAATTAAGATGCCTACACAACAGTTTCCCGATTCAACCCTTAGCAACTTATTTTATCTTCTTTAGATGGGAAATTATGAGATGGCAGGAAATCCATTTGGGGAACAAAACCTGAATTCTATTGAACTTCTTCTTTCCCTATAGCTCCTCTCTCAAAATATTGTCCCCTCTGTGATGCCTCTGGAGCAGTTTGTTTGGCTGAGGGCGCACTGAGAGCACGGTTATTGCTGTGCAGCACAGCTACATCAGAGCTCGTTCTGCCGAAGCGTTCCCGAATCAGTGCCTGGGCCGGCGGTGCAGGGCCCTGCAAGGGACACTTGCACGCTCTTAGTTCTGCAAATGGCAAACTCGCCTAGAAATCAGTCACCAGCAAATAATCAGCTGCCAAAACGTGGAGTTTAAGGTGCAGTGATAGACTATTAAACCATTTTATTTAAAGTCTCTTCCAACCTAATCCAGCGTATCTTCCATAATCCGCTTCAGCTTCTTCTTGCTATTCACCTCCCAGAGAGTTTTGTTCTTTCTGGTCTGCAGGTTTTGACTCTATTCCAGCCAAATGACTCAATAAGAAAGTCCTGGATCAGGTGTCAGGCTTGTAACTGGGAATAGCAGTGCAGCACAAGGGAGAGCTGGCACATCCTCATCCTTCCAGAGAGAGAATCCTGGAATGGTTTGGGTTGGGAGGGACCTCAAAGCCCATCCAGTGCCACCCCCTGCCATGGCCAGGGACACCTTCCACTAGCCCAGGCTGCTCCAAGCCCCACTCAGCCTGGCCTTGGGCACTGCCAGGGATCCAGGGGCAGCCACAGCTTCTCTGGGCACCCTGTGCCAGGGCCTCCCCCCCCTCACAGCCAAGAATTCCTTCCCAATAGCCCATCTATCCCTGCCCTCTGGCAGTGGGAAACCGTTCCCCATTGTCCTGGCCATTCCCCATTGTCCTGCACCATTGGAAACAGTCTCTCTCCATCTTCCTTGTCAGCTCCTTCAGGCACTGCAAGGCCACAGTGAGGTCATCCTGGAGCTTCTCTCCTCCAGGCTGAACAATCCCAACTCTCCCGGCCTCTCCTCCCAGCAGAGCTGCTCCATCCCTCTGATCATCCTGGTGCCTCCCCTGGACTCGCTCCAGGAGCTCCACATCCTTCCTGTGCTGGAGACCCCATATAAACTTACACTGGCCTGTAGGACTCTGGAGTCCACTTAATACAGGAAAACTTTTCAGATCCCAGCTGTTCATCTCTACCTGAGGCCCTCTTGAGGATTTGAACAGCTCGTGGTGTCTGCATAAGACAAGAACTACATCACAAAGGCTCTCTTCTGCCCTTCATTGGAAGGGGCTGCCCAGGGAAGTCACCAACCCTGGAATGCGCTCAAAAAACCTGTGGATGTGGCACCTGGGGACGTGTCTTAATGGGGAACTTAGTGCTGGCTGGACTTGGTGATCTCAGAGGTCTTTGCCAACCTTAATGATTAATCATTTCTGCAATTCTAAAGGGTGAGGACAGAAAGGGAAAAGTGTTGCCAAATCAGTGAAATTTTAAGAGAAAAAGAGAATTAAAAGAGGTTTTAATTATGTCTCTCCAAAGCAGTGCCAGTTGTTACACAAGCCACACACTCCTGGTATTCAGCAAACATTGGAGACCAAAGTGGAGCCTTGTTTTGAGTTGCATGAGTAAAATCTTCCCTAATAATTACACAGAGTGAGAGGAAATCCTCAGCTCTACCACTGTCTCGTAATTTCTTCCATGCCAAAGACGTGATAACGTCATAAAAGAAGACATAAAACATGACATGTCAAAGACATAAAACATCATAAAAATAGCATAATTCTTAAAGCTGCAAATTGAAACTGAAATAGCCTGAAGAGACTGCTCAAAAAACACTGGCTCCCATCATTTTCCTGTATGTGTACCATAGTCCACAAGTCATTATTAACCTTGGAAGAAGCATATCAGGAGTTCTGTTCACAGGTGAGTGAGCAGCACATGGGCAAAATGCTGGGGGAGAGGGGCTGGGTTTGTATGAAACACAAAATGTTAGTCGGGGGGGTTCAAATGGGTATTGAAATACGAACTTTAATTCAAATTCTGGTTTAATTTAAAAAGTAATGGTTAATGCAACAAAGAAACAGCGTTTTTTACTCAAGATGATCATATTCTTCCTCAAGGAGCTCATTTTTGAATACGTCAGGGATGGTACATTGGAAAACGTTAGAACATTGTTCTCTGACTCACCCCAATTTGCAGCACTTTGATAAACAGCTTCTTCTGACAATCTTTTTCTTTCAATGGACATCCAGGACACAGAGATGCAGGGCAGAGTTTCGACCCCAAATATTTGTTCCAAAATACCGAGAAAGAAATATTCACTGCGAGTCGCATCAGACTCGTGACAGAACAACCTCTAATACACGAGTTGAAATTTGGACATCTCTCATGTCTCAGGTTCACAGTAGGGAAAAATATTTAAAGGTTTGCAAGGATTGCTTGGATGTCTGCAAGGACTCTTGATTTAGGATCGCTTGATCAAAAGATGATTTTTTCCTAAGCTGTCTAACAACAGCTCTCTTGCTCCTTAATTAAACACAGTGGAATAAAAAATCATCTGGACTCTCTAATTGTCCACTTGTAAATATTTTCGATGTCCATCACTGAAGTCTTGTTGTTGATCTTTCTTTGGTGGCAGAAAAAAATCTATTTTTTTTTTTTTTTGAAAATAACAATGTAGCCTAATGAATCAGCCTGACCTGGGATTTATCAGTTGCTTTCCCACCACAATCTTAATTATTTTCATGTCTTTAAGCAAGTCAGGTAATCGCTCTGTTTTTCCACCTCCCGTATTTACACATTAAGAGCAGGACTCATTGCAGATATGTTTGTGCAGTGTTTATGAATCTGATTCGTTGTAGGAACTATTATACAGTTTGAATCACAAGGGAAAATGACTAAATTACAAAGTAAATTACCTTCAGTTACCAAATAATTGTGCCATTTTCTCCCAAATGTGAAAGATGCAGTTATTAGCAGAGGAATCTCTCAAATGTATCATTTATTGGAAAGGCAGAAAGTTTCTTGTTAAGAGAGAAACTATTGCAAATACAGACAGACTGTGACTAATTCAACCTGCAGAACTGCAGCCACTGCCAAGCCTCTTTCTTTCCAGAGGGACTGAGTTTCCCCTCAATTTCCAGGCAGTGTAGCACAGGTCGCTGTACCCTTTGGGTACAAAACAGAGGCAAACGTTGTGGCAGATGGGCAGAGGCAGTTAGATGCCTTTTTTTTTTGTAGGTACTAGATATATATTTCATAGCCTGAAGTCCTGCTGAAGCTTTCTGTACATTCTTTTAAAAGAGATTAGTTGAATGTATTGCTTCCAAATATTGATGTGTAGCAGAGCACTTCTGGAGGAATGCAGCGAGAATGCAGAACTGCTGCTGTCCATCTCACGAGCGTGTTCGCTGTTTATCCCATGGTACCGGAGCGTGGGTCCTTCCTCATGCCTCAGATTTTAAATGTGTTCTGTCATTACATGTGGCAAAGGGACACACAGCTCATTTTAGAGAGAGTCTTCCTGCCTTAGTTCATCAGGACTGGCAATTTCAGCCAGAGAAGGGAATCCTTAACTTTGAGAAGAATGAGCTTGGCATACACAATTTTGTTATTGTTGCCTACTTTGGAAGAAGAAATGGAAGGGATCTTGCCAGGTTCCCTCCAGCAGAGATGCTGGGACTGGAGTTCAAGGCTTTTCTTTCCTCTTGACCCTGATACACAGCTGAGCTTTAGACAAGGCTCTCAAGTCATTGCCCAAAGGAATAACTTCTCAGGGAATATTCTTTTTGCAGTTCACGAGTTCCCTGGTTTTCCTCTTCCAATCTTGCTTCATCTGAATCTTAAGGGCTTTTTTTCCCTCAAGCTGACCCACAAACCCATCCTTAAGCCTCACACCAGCTCTTGCCTAAGCCTTTGCTGGAGATCTCAGCCACAGCCGGGATGAAATGTTTCTCAGGGGAGGTTTTGTTTCTGTTTCTATCTGCCTCCAGCAGCCCTGAACAGTCCTGGTGTGACCTGAGTTCTACATTTTTCTTGCTCTCAGAACAACCCCTTACCTAAGCTTTAAAACTCTTCCCACACTAAGGACAAGATTCCTCAGCCGTTGTCCAGATACAGAAATTCTTGGGAGAATTCACAGCCCGACCTTCCTTTTGCAATGCCTTTAAAGACAAGCTCTGGTGGATCTGGAGATGTATTTCCCATTCACAAACTTAAATTTACTGCTCAGATTAGACCTCAAATCATTGACCAGAGAAAGAAATTCTGCAGGGATGACTCTTCCTGATTCAATCTCCATGACAATGAATCTGGGTAAGCCTAACTGGAGCTCTGGGCCCCTCTTGCTCTTGCTCTGTCCAAAGCTGTAACCTTAACCTTAATCCCTTAAAAAGCCTTTCCATAAACCCCGAGGAATTTCTCACATAAAAACCCCTCAGAGTGAACAAAAGGAAAGGCCAGCTTCATCTGAATGATAAAAAGTTGGAAGGTAAAGGACAAGGCACACGAAGTGCTGGGGGTGGCAGAGCAGGATTTCGTGGGTGACAGCGAAGGCTTAGAGAACCAAACCCGAGGTAAAACATATCCAGAGGCAAGACATTCTCTGGAGAGAGGGAAAATCGGTATAAATGGGGAGGGATGGGGTGAAAGACAGCACAACCCATTTCTCTTCCTCCATCTCTGATCACCTTCATGGCCACAACCAAGACCCAACAAAGATCATAGACATCAGTGCTAATTGTACATTAACAGTGCTGTAAACGTGTTACTAAGGCAGAATATGAGGGTTAAAAATGGACATTTCTGTGTTTGTAGGGAGGATCATTAAGAATTCAATGTTAGCATGAAATGTGGTGTTGATTAACAAACTAATAAAGGTTTGATCCAGGTTTTTAAAGTTTAAACCTGGCATGGTGAATCTAAACCCTCCCTTCACAGTGACCTGTGGCTGATACGAATCTCCTTAATAAGAAATTGTAACTTGTTGTTAAAGCACTGCCAGTTATTTTTTGTGCCTTTAATCCGTAACCCTGTTTATGGGAATCAAAAACCCCTTCATGAGGAGCCACTGGCATTACCTGACCAGGCCTATCTTTAGCCAACAGGATTTTTTTCAGTGGCTTTAATATAAATATATTTTTTTTGGTGACTTGGGTAACATCAGCCTGCAGCCCAGTGGTAGATTCCTGCAGACTCTTGTTTGCGTTTTTAACTGCAGAAACCCATTCTTTGTGCTGCTGATTAATGTGTGTTTTGTGTGGGAATATCGCCGCTGCGTTGGCAGTGTGACATTGCTGGTGACTGGCGCAGAAAATGGCTCTTCAAAAATGCATGAGGCTTATCAGCTCTGAATGAATACTTGAGCAGGTGTGTCTTCATGAGGAATGTTTAACTTGATTGCAAAAATAAGGGAGTTTTTGTTTTCCTTTTCAATATTTAGGTTGCAGAAGCATTGTGGTGGGTGAAGCAGCACAGCATATAAATTAAGTGGAATTTAAAGATGGGTAATGACACAAAAACTCCCAGTTCTCATCATAACTGGAAGATGGGGAGTTGGTGAGCTCCAACCACCTAAGGAGTTGTGTTCTTTTGTGGCCAGAAAGCACAACCGTGTATCAAAATTGTTGTTTCATCAATTATGGCGCATTTATCTGAATCTTCCGGTTTTGAAATCCATTTTTACTATTTCTCGATCTGCTTTTGGAGGCCAATGAACCTGAGAAATATTGATTATGTAAAAAGCTATTTCAGAATGATTCTTCTAGCTCGTAAGGAGAGATGATGAGTGATTTCACCACAGAGAAATAAATATGGGAAGTCAACATTTCAATTTCTCTAACGCTTCCAGAAGCAGCATCATGGCTTGCATTACAATCACATTGCCTTCAGACTGAAGGAGGGCAGCGTTAGATGGGATATTGGGAAGGAATTGTTCCCTGGGAGGGTGGGGAGGCCCTGGCACAGGGTGCCCAGAGAAGCTGTGGCTGCCCCTGGATCCCTGGCAGTGTCCAAGGCCAGGTTTGGTGGGGTTTGGAGCAGCCTGGGCTAATGGAAGGTGTCCCTGTCCATGGCAAGGGGTGGCACTGGATGGGCTTTGAGGTCCCTTCCAGCCCAAACCATCCAATGATTCCATGATTCTAAGATTACCTGCTACCTGAAAAGAGCAGGTGTGAGATATGAAATCAAATTAGAGGGAAATTAGCTGATTCTTTGACTAAAAGTCTTTAATCCCAAAAGGGCCATTCAGTGAAAGCTGCTTTTCTTCCACATTTGGATTAATATTTTTGCTAATACCAACAGAAGTAAGTAAAATACCTTCAATGAGGGATTTTATGTATGCACATGGAGTGCCTTGACTTCATTTCGAAGAGAAAAAACTCCTAATTAACAGTTTAATATTGCTTTTGTTATTTCCTTTATGATGCTCATAATTGCACTGCTGATTTTTAATTAAACATGCATTTTGTGAAATATGTCACATAAATAACCCTTCTGAGCCGTGCTTTTAATAACTATTCATCATTCATTTAGGCAGTACAAAGGGCACTGGAAACAATTACTGAAATGTGCTTATACAAGGCAGAGCAGAGCTCAGGAGACTTTCCAGAGCATCTCATTGTCTGATTAAACCCCCTGATGGATTTACAGTGGGCCCGGTTTTAACAGATAAGATAAATCTACTGTTGTCCTTATTCCTTATTATTAAAACCAATATCCTAATTATTTCTGGCAGGTTGTTTCTAAGGTATTACTTTGTCTGTCCATAAATTGAACGTTTATGTCCTTGCTGGCATTTTTCTTTCCTTTAGGACTTTTTGTCCTGCTCTGTGGTAAAGGGCTCTGGAAAATGCAGTGGGGTGCTGAGCTGAGTGAGCAGGTATTTAAATACTCTGGTAGAATCTGTGCTCCTGGTGCCATGCAGAACTTGAGGATGGACAGAGAAATTGTCTGCGTTTGATGAGGCTCCATCACCTTTTTGACTGCAGGAAGCAGTTTCTGGGTTCAATGCCTCTGAATTTCCTGTGGCTGGATCCTGTGAATTGTTCCATGCTCCAGGACTGTGCTGCTCAAACCAGAAGGTCTCGGGAAGGAAGAAGAGGAAGCCACAGAGATGCCAAAGGGTTGATCTTTTAAGATTTAACTTTTATAAATGTTAGCTATCAGTCAGTTATTTTTCACAATCGTTTTGTAAAAAAAAAAAAAGTAAAGTAAGTTTTGGTAGATTTTAATAGAATCATACACTCATGGGATGGTTTGGGCTGGAAGGGATCCTAAAGCCCATCCAGTGCCACCCCCTGCCATGGCCAGGGACACCTTCCACTATCCCAGGGTGCTCCAAGCCCCATCCAACCCGGCCTTGGACACTTCCAGGGATCCAGGGGCAGCCACAGCTTCTCTGGGCACCCTGTGCCAGGGCCTCCCCACCCTCACAGGGAACAATTCCTTCCCAATATCCCATCTATCCTTGCTCTCTGGCACTGGAAGCCATCCCCTGTGTCCTGGCACTACATGCACAGGTGTTGTTTTGAGAGATGGGTTCTTTGCTTGCTTTTGGGGTTGATTTCCTTTCTTGGTAGTCATTTCTCCTCCAAACTTTTGGTCTGAGTCTTCACGGAGGCAAAAAGTAACCAAAAATAAAACTTCCCCCCAAGAGAGCTCATGCAGTCTGGGCTCTGCACTGGAAATCCTACTATTGATAAATTCAGACAGAAAAATACAGGAGAGAGTTTCTCAAGGAAGAATAGGCAGCCACAGAGGTGCTGCAGGGTTCATCTTTTAAGATTTAACTTTTATAAATGTTAGCTATCAGTCAGTTATTTTTCACAATCATTTTGTAAAAAAAAATTAAAATAAGTTTTGGTAGATTTTAATAGAATCATACACTCATGGGATGGTTTGGGCTGGAAGGGATCCTAAAGCCCATCCAGTGCCACCCCCTGCCATGGCCAGGGACACCTTCCACTAGCCCAGGTTGCTCCAAGCCCCGTCCAACCTGGCCTGGAATACTCCCAGGATACTTTTTTCTGTCCTTCAAGGAAAAGAACATCACAGCCACACCTGAAAGCTTTCTGAGTAGAGAAATGCTTTAGACTGACGTGCGCTTCTCTCCACCTTTCCCAGAGCCATAATCACTGTCAAGTACTGGTGTTTTCAGTTGCACTCCCATTTAAATTGATCATTACCCTTTAGCCTGATGTGCTGGATGAGCAGCAGTTTCACCCTCAATAACACACACTTACCTTCCTATGTGAATCTATTAAAAAAAAAGGTGTTTAGAAGAATTTCTTCCCTTACTTTTGCTTAATGATAATTATTTTCCAGGGGTCTTGTCAGCAGTTCAGACCAGCCCAGCCCCACCTGGATTACCTGGCAGCAGATATTCCTGGGAAGGCAGATGGAACGTTGCCTCATCTCCCTAAAACACACTCATCTTAATCTTAGTTTGTGTTTTCCTAGTGCTATGTACAGGGGAACTTTTTTATGATTTTAGGCTGAAGATCATCTGTTTAATCTTCCAGTTTCCTCACTTCTTTTGCTTCAAACACATCCAGGGCTGAAACCAGCCCTCGCTCTACTTCAGCTTTGCACATTTGTGTGGTGTAGAACCTATTCCTAATTCAAAGACAGGAATAATTATTCTGTGTAGAAACAACTCTGATCCTGAAATAAAAGCAGACGTGCACTAGGGAGGTGATTTTCTGTATTTGGCAGGAGATTTATCTGGTCCTGACGAATAAACTATGACCCAATAGATTAATTATTTTAGAAAATGCTCAAGTTTTCCTTGCAATCTTTGGCATTTAAAATTAAAAGCTTTTTGGCTGGATAATTTCAGAGAAGAATTTCTGGTGACGGTTGTGTTTACCCTGAGAGGATGTTGTTTAGCACACACTTCTTGAGACAGAACGATTCCATATGTTAAATACTGATTATTAGAAAACAAAGCCTTAGGGTGAAGTTCTCTGAAAGGGATTTGTAGAACCTTTGAAAAAGAGACTGGTGGAAAATCACCTCAAATTTTTGCAGAGTTGTAACCAGACTCCCAAAGCTGAACATTCCTTTGCAAGGGTTCTGCTCTTTAATGTTCCCCCCAAGCTTTTTCTTTGCACAAGTATTACAAATGAACTGAGTGGATTGCAGCTCTGCTCTTCCTTGGATGGATGGTGGTTCCACCTTTTGTTTAATTGCAGGTGCCTCTGGGAATAAAATGGTGCAGAATTAATGTTGAGTTCCTGGCTCTTCATCCCGCTTTTAACACCTGCTCGTTTTATGGCCCATCGCAAGAACACCCGAACATCTGCTGCCTTCCCTCTGTGTCCCACTACAGAAAAGCCTCCAAGTCGCATTGAAAACTTTCCCTCAGCCTTCCTTCATTCCGGGATCTTTACATTCAAGGCAGAATCCATTTTCAGAACACCGATGTCAAGCTCTGGAGTGCTGGGACAGATGGCTCAAACCTAATCCCATGTGCATTATACCTATACATAAAACAAAAACAGGTTTTCATTCAGATTTAGAAAGTTGATCCACAATGAAGTTTAAAAGCAGCTTAATTCTGAATTTTGGTTACCCAACTAAGCCAGTTAATTTAGGTCAAAGTAGAAGGAAGATTTGGGAAAGAAATAAATTTGACTTTGAACATCAAGGGGAGATGAACCTCATCATTTAACAATTGACAATTAGCAATTTAAACATTTGACAATTAGCAATTTAAACATTTGACAATTAGCAATTTAGTGTTAACAACATGATTGTGTACAAAACTCGGATTCCCAAGGGACAGCCACCAGTAGTTCCCTGTCCTCTGAGGAGCAACGTGTTGAAGGTACAGAAGACCCTGCAGGCTCTCTGGACACTGAACTCTAAAACACCGAGAGAAAACAGATTATTGAAGTCAGTGCTTTTTGTGGAAAGTGTTTGCACAGAATTAAATCGGAGAACATCCAGGGTGTGCTTTGAGAGTGCTTTATTATGACTGTAACAACACCAGACAAAAGCTGTCAGATTGATAATTGGACTCTTTAAATCCTATTCCAGCTGAAGAAAGGGTGTAATAAGGAAGAGAAATTATTTGCAGAAGGAAAACAATAATTAAAATAGCCTCCTCCTGGCTCGTTTAAAAAATAATGTCCCAGAGCTCTGCATAAATTCAGTCATGGCCAGGATTCACCAGTTTGAACAGGTTCAGAGGGCAGCTGCTCTCCTGTGTTACAGCCTGTATTTACAACCTGGGTCCTGCCAGGGACAGGGCAGATAATTCCATGGCTTTATCCCGGATGTTTGACTTCTTAGCACTGAGAAAGAATTCAACTCCCTGCGCTGAAATGTAGAAAACATCTGCAATTCAAGCAGTTCATCTGGCTTAATATGAAGTGACAGGAAAAAAGGACGTTTCTGAATGGACACCTTTATTTAAGGAACTCGTAGCTCGAGGTAATGTATCACTGGACTTTTGTTCAGAACAATTCCTAAGTGGATACAGGAATTTCCTCTCCAACTGAAGCATCAGTGCTGCAATAATCTGCAAATGAGTGCAGTTTCCTGCCTGCTGTGAGTGTGTAAGGGGCTGGCCTGTCACGCTAAAGGCATTTCAGCGTGTCACTTTTTGGTGAAACATCTGTGTGAAAAGAACGAGTGAAACGAACCTTGGGAAACAGATCTTGGGCTAGAAGGGAATGCACAAAGGGATTATTTTTGCATAGTGACCATTGGTGCAACTTTAGCTTAGAGAGAGCTCTCCAGTTCCCAGAATGTCTCCTAGTTCACCACAATTCCCATATTTGCCCTAAACCGTTCCTCTCCTTTTTGTACAAACTTCTGCACTTGAAGATTCCAGAGTTTTCTCTTTTTTTTGGTTTGTTTTTTTTTTTTTTTTTAATCCATCTGCGTTGAGCAATCCCAACTTTATTCAATCTTTGGAAAACAAAATGTCTGGAAAAGGGCTAACGAGACAGGACAAACCAACCTCGTGGAACTGGACCTACGGGGTTGGCTCAGGTCCTGTCGAGGTCCTGTCTAAACTAAACTTCGCTGTGACTCCACAGATGTTCCTCGTGTCACCAGAGCACCAGAATTCCTGAGGAAGGAAAATCAAAAGCCTTGTTTGGAGTAATGCAAGTGGGAATTTATTGCATTTTAATTCACTCAGTCTTTCATTTCACATCACATTGGCTTTAAGACTTTGTTTTTCGTTTTCACATCACATGCTTTTAAGTAAATTAAGAAGTCTTGCTGATCCTTAAATGAGGATTTTACCCTAATTTATGTTTTCAGCTCTTGAGTTATTCAACTTTTACATCAGTATTTTTAAAAACACCTCAAAAAGAGCCATGCTGGGATGAGAAGACAAACCAATGATCTCTAAAATGGTTTTTTCTGCTTTTTTCATACATAGCTAACAGTGAAATAGGGTTAGACTCATAAAAAGCTGTGTTTTCCCTCATTTTAAAAATGAAAATTTGCCATTTGCTTGAACAGCTTAAATATAACGTTATTGGAGTCTGGGAAGAATTGAAATAATATATTTTGCCTGCTAGAATCAATTTTCTAAAATGTAGGTAGGCTTTAAAAATCATTAGAACAGACAGAGGAAGTGCCAAGTGAAGCAGAACTTCTTTTGGGAAGCAGCCAGCAAATATCAGGAGGTGGCTCCTTATGTTTTGAAGAAACATTTGTAGGAAACCGAGAAAAGATTGAAATTAATTTAAATATGGCAATTATGAGGATAGGGGAAGCTCTGGACATTTACATTGCTCCCAAAACTCCTGTCCCAGGGTCCCCAGGTGGCACGAAGCTTCCCACACTCATGCCACATGGCTTTTATGGGGAATATTCATCTTCCCCCCTAAATTCCAAGAGATTATATTGTTGAATTATGAAGGAGAGGAATGTTTCAGTTGAATGCAAGGCTCGTTCCCGTGGTCCATTGAGTTCTCTGTGCTACAGCCTTACCCCTGGTGTGGACTTGTAGAGATGTTTGTGGATAAGTGAGGGTTTTACTTTCAAGGAAAGGAAAAAAAAAAAACCCCAGGAAACTGAATACTAAATATCTGAAGGTCCCTTAGTTTTGTTTGTTTGAGGATTTTTAATCAGTAAGTGCTCATATAAATAATTTATTGCGAGAAATGAGACTGGAAGTATGAACAGCAGAGGAATGATCATCTGCCCTAATTCTGAATGGATTTCCAGTTCAGCCGGAAAGGAACTTGAGCTCAAGTCCTTTTTCCAATTCCACTGAAGAGTTTTCATCTCTGCCACTGGTCATTGTGAGCATTTTAAGGATTCATGGCATGTTTTGGTTCACCAATCTCATTTACTTAATCCACAGATCCATGATTTCCTCTGCCCAATATGGTTCGACTGAACGGAGATTAATTTGGAAAATACAACAATTCGGGTGCTATAAACATGGTTTCTTTTTAAAAGAATATTTTGCAATTTCCTCCTTTTATTTATGCGTGGAATCCCAGAGTCATTAAGGCCGGAAAAGAACTCCGAGACCACCAAGCCCAATCTTTGCCAGGATCCCACCGTGGCCACGCAGCCACGTCACAAAGTGTTTGTATGGTCCTGTAGGGACCAGAGCAAGGATCAAGGTTTTTCCATACCCCAGCACTGTTTACATGTTCATATTTAGGTTTTTTTTGCAGCAGGTTAAAAAGAAAATGTCCTTTAAATGCCTTGGAAAGAACAATTTTCAATTTTCTGTAAAATAAATAAATACAAAAAAAATTCCTCAATTTTAAAACCATCTGAGATGAAGCTGGGACAGATTTTTTTCAGGACCTCTATTTTAATTACTGCACGAAGACAATAATTGATGTGCTGAGCATTAAAAGTTCATTTGGACTCGATTATTTTCTCTTTTAATACTTTAGTCCCTGTAATTAATTTTTAAGCTTCCTGTAATATTTGAAAATTAAAATTAATTTGGCAGTTTTCTTTTAAAAAGAGGAATGTGAGAATTTGAAATGCACTGTTAAGTTTAAAACTGGCGGGAACCCCTCTGATTTTCATTTACCAGCAGTGCAAAACCTGCCCTGTATTATAAATGCTAACGACACCATGGACATTTCAAAGAATTTTATGCCCAAAGTTAAAGAAAATACATGGCTTAGTCCAGTGCTAATCTTTTACTTTTCGTAATGCTAAGCCTCATTTATGCTTTTAAACTTCATTAAAAATAACTGCAGGCCATATTATTTTAAACGGCCTCTCTGATCAAAGGAAGGCTTTTTTTTTTTTCCCCAGTATCATTTTCCTTTCCTTATATTTAGGGCTTTCTATTGATTTTTGCCTTTCACTTCCCACCTAATGTTATTTTTTCTTAAATAATATTTTTTTTTCTCCCCAAGGGATTTTTTGCAAGCTGAAAATCTGACTGTGGGGAAGAGGATAAGCATTAGGAAACTGCCCATGTCATACTGAGAGCTGCAGAAATTCCTGTAAAAATTATCTGCTGCTCAGGAGGAGAATTCATGCACAATTCCTACGTGGAGCATGTTCTTAGAGCCTCCTGCACCAAGAGGTTTCCTTTGGCCACTCTGAGCCAAGGAGTGGACATTTTTAAGAGGCCTTATTGTGTGTTTCCTACCAAAAGAAGGTTCTTGTACATCTCTACAAGTCTGGCACAGTTTCAGCATAATCATGAACTAGCGCGGGACCTTTGGAAAAAATATTCTGATGTCTTTTCAAGAATTGGAATTGAATTATTTACTTAAGTGCTCAAAAACCCTGGGGATGAGGCACTTGAGGACATGGCTTAGTGGTGAGCACAGTGGTGGGCTGATGGTTGGACTTGTTCATCTTAAAAATATTTTCCAGCCTTTGTTATTCTTTGACTCTATTTGCCCTCTTTTTTCCTTATATATTCAATTTGTGGCAGTATCAACTGGTTCATTAAAAATTCCGGATAAATGTTCTGGAAATCTGGGCAACAAGGCTAATGAATTGCTATGATCAAAATTCCCAGGAAATTCAAGTTAAAACGCAACAATTATTGGTCAAATGATTCCTTTTAATTGCTCAGACTTTTAAACTGGTACCTCTCAGTTTAAGTTCCTCAACAACTCTAATTCTCAATTTCTTTTTTTTTCAATATGTGTGGGGTTTTGAGTTTCAATAATAATTAAACGTGTTTTCCAGACCTGTTTGAAATGAAAAATAGAAAACAAAGGTATTTGGTACCTCCAAGTCCTGCTGCTAAAGTTGCTGCTTCCGTAACTCAGGAAAATTTTGAAGGCATCTCCTGGTAAAATACTTGACAACCGCAAATGTTCCTAAATCCTGCAAAGTCAGAACTCCTGGTCTGAGTCTGATTGGCACGAGATTGATCTAAAGAGATGCCTGGCCTGAACCGGGCAAAAGCAGGCAAAAGGGATGTGGAATTAGATAAAATAGAAGCCCACAGTGTCCCTCCTGCCAATACTGGAATTAGGTTATTGCTCTTGCGGTCAATTGTTGTTCGACAGCAACATATTCCTCTGGGAGACTCTAAATCCACCGAATTTCCCACCACTTCACTGGAATGGTGCAATGACTGTGACTTACAGGCCTGTTTATAATTGGTCTCTCATGTTATAATTGAGAAGGAATAAGAATCAGTCTGGAAAATCTTAATGAAGCAGAACATTCTTAAATAAATTAAAGGAGAATCCAGATGCGGATTGAAAATTAGATGATCTGAACCACTACCTTTTAATGTTTTCTCGTACACAGAACTGATCTTTGTGCAAAAAAAAATCTTCCTCCATTTCCTAAACGTTCAAATATCAGCTCAGGGGTGTCCAGCAATAATCTGTCCATTTGACCTTTCCTTCCTAGAGAATGTTTTCTTTAATTATTCTGAAGGGACAGGAGATGCTGATCTTGGAGACGTCCTTGAGCCAGTGCATTTCTGGAGTTTCAAAAGCATTTAAAATATTTGATGTTTTTTGAAAAAATAGCCCCAAATTCAGGCTGCTCCATTGCAACACGTTTCTTTGGGGGATAGGTAATGGATTAATGATTTTTAAGCCACAGCAAGTCAAGTAAACAGATAAATTTCAATCACTGAGGTCTTTCAAAGTTTTTATGGATGATTTTGGGTAAGTTTTATGGCTGTGGGAAATTGCCCTCTTAAAAGAGCTGGTTTATGAAAAAGAATAACATTTCTTCTCTAAAGTACTTAGGCTGAGATGTGCAGAGATCAGTTCCCAACCAAATGGCAAACCAGGGAACAGCTGGTCTTGTCTGGTTTGTAAACTCTGCTTCCAGTGTTTTCCTGGGATCGCTCGAGAGAAGACAATAAACTCCATTCTCTGAGGTCTCACTTCTTTTTATCCTCTCTTATCATATTTATCCTGCAGTCTCACAGGCGAAATGATCTCTTGATACTCTGCCTTTCCTTTGGCTGTCAAACCCCTCGGTGATTGGGTAAGTATGGACAAAAGTCTGGGAACGGGCACGATGAAAAAATCAGAAAAAAGCAGAAAAATGGCACTGTTTCATTGAATTCCTGCTCGTGAACACTTAACTCAAGGTGGAATTGTGTTCAAAAAACATGGAAAAGCTGATCTCTGCTGAAATACTTTTTACTTTTGTTTCCAATTTAATAACTCTGGGAAAGTCTCCTTGCTGAAACGTTGTCAGCACTGCACTTTCAAGTCTCATTCCAGAAGATAACTCAGGGTTATTGTGGAATAGAAAATGAAAATACTGCAATGTTTTATGTGCTTTCAGCAGGTTTTTTCTTTTCTTAAGGTGGTCCAGAAGAATTGAAGCTGGATTTTTTGACTATGCATTATCATATTTATTTCAATTAAACAGATCCAGAACAATGGAATAGTAATTTTCAAGCAGTGTTGACTTTAGAAAACTCTTGTTTCTTCTAATCAATGCAGGTTGGATTTTTGACTGAAAGTTGGAGCTACTTAACAGAATCACATTCATTATATTCTTAAATAAATTAATGCTCAGTGTCCAGAAAGAATATCCATTTTTATATCAGAAATAGCACTAAAAGGAACCACCAAGTAAATTCACAAATTAAACTCACAAAGTAAATCAGCTTTTGCTTCAAACTTGAGGCTGTGCTGGGTTATTCTCTCAGGATATTGGTCTGTAGGCACCAGCAGTAAAAACACCTGCTCTGCAATCTCCGGGGCCATTTCACAGAGATAATTTGTGACAAACATTTAAATGACAACTCAAGAGAGTATTATAGGATATTGATTAAGTTTGCCACTGGAAAAGGGTTTTATTTGCTGACAGAAAATTGACAAAGCCGAGGACCTGAAGTTGAAAATTTCTTGTAATGCCTTTTGTGCCTGAGAGAACTTATTAAAGTGTAATATTTAATGGAGATTTTTCTTACATTAGCGATGCAAATCAGGAGCTTAAAGAATTCTGAAACATGTGAATAGTTGGAATGAAGCTGATAAACGACAACAAATGAGGTGTTTTCCTGAAAAGAAGATTTTCTGCATAGTTCCCATAGGCATGGAAAGAAATGGAAGACCCCAAAATTATCGGGGAAATCAATCCCATTGCAGAGATTATTCCTGAAATTTGGCCAGTGGCTGTTACTTTAACATGGAGACTGGAGAAATGCTGATAAAATTTCTCAAGGCCAGATGGGGTTTCTCCCCCATGAACCTTTGGGTGTAGTTTTATTTCAGGCTGGTGCAGAAATATTTCTGCACCACACGAATCCCCAGTTTGGATGTACAGCTCTGTCTGTCTTCCAAACACTGCATCAGGAGCAGGTCTGAACAGCAGAACAGGGACAGACACTCGGGATTTGGAGGATTTGGGGTTAGACTGGTTCTAATCTGATCCTATGGATAGAATTCCAGTTACTGCCTAGGATATCCCTCTGGAGAGCATCTTCTGGTTTGGAATTTTTCTGAAAAAGAATTGAATCCTTGTGCATTCCCGGGCTTAAAGAAAATTGACTGAATGGAAAAGTGGGGATGATAAAGAGTTGCTTCAAATGCCAGTGTATCCACACCCCATAAAACCCACACCACTGAAGTGAGAGTTCTCCCCAGGGTTTATAAGGTCACCAGGACCTGGGCCTCGAGGTCTGTGGAGCTTGGTCGGGCTCTGCTCCCAGGGAACAGGGACAGGAGGAGAGGGAACGGCCTCAGGCTGGGCCAGGGGAGGCTCAGGCTGGACACCAGGAGGAATTTCTTCCTGGAAAGGGTGGTCAGGCCTTGGCAGGGGCTGCCCAGGGAGGTGTTGGAGTCCCCATCCCTGGAGGTGTCCAAGGAAGGCCTGGAGGTGGCACTCAGTGCTCTGGGCTGGTGACAGGGTGGGCATCGGGCACAGCTTGAACCCAATGATCTCAAACCTAAATGATTCTGTGATATAAATAAAATCATAAGTGAGTAAAGCTGTATTGACACTGAACATCCATTACTGCCCTTGCAAAATACGATCTGAAGGAATTCTCGGTACCGGCTGGAGCAACTTTGCATGGATTAGGATCACAAATTACAGCTGAACTTTTTCTGTACTGGAGAGTTAATATCTCCTGTCAGAGCACACGGCACAGGAGGGCAGGAGATGTCTGTGCAAAGCAGCCTGCAGGCCTAGGCTGAGCAGCACAGACAAAGTAATTACAGGCACTTCAGGAAGAACTAATAAACGTTTCCCAAATCCATTTTAAAGGAAATTGGAAAAGGACTTTGTCAGCATTCAGACAGGCCTCCAGGAGAACACAGCCTCTGACATTTTCATTGAGCCGTCCTTTCCCCACTCCCGGCTCCCTTCAGGAAAAGGGAGTTTTTAGAACTCCGAGTCCAAATGTCGAAGATTACTCATCACTGCTTCAAACGCGCAGTTCCCGAGAACTCCTTTGCCACAAATGTTTCTCCTAAATTGAAGAAACTTTTTGAGAGATTGAAACAGTCTATGGACTAGAAAGTGCAGTTTCTGTCAAGTTAGAAATATGACAATTTTGTGACTATTTCAGGAATGAACTACATTGATGCTTTATTTCATTTCCCAGATCTCTGTTGGCTGAAGGGAAAATATTACCCACTGGAGCAAAAGCTTGCAGCAGTTCTTACAGAGGCTTTAAGAAAAGTGGATAAAATATATTTGCAGTGGTGTAAATTCTTCCCTGTGAGGGTGGGGAGGCCCTGGCACAGGGTGCCCAGAGAAGCTGTGGCTGCCCCTGGATCCCTGGCAGTGTCCAAGGCCAGGCTGGACGGGGCTTGGAGCAGCCTGGGACAGTGGAAGGGGGTGGAACAAAATAATCTTTGGTCCCTTCCAAGCCAAACCAGTCCCTGATTTTATATTATACATTGGAGCATCCCTGCAGCCGCTCTCCTGTCTGCAACAATTTGTGCATTTCAATGTACTTCAAACTCCCATATTTTATATTTGTTCCCTGTCAGACTCAAACGTGCACCTAATTTAAACATTCCCTTTTCAAACCATCAAAGCATCAGCTAAATATCCTTCAGGTTCTGCTAAACATGTGGGGATGTGACAATCACACGATTTCATTTGTTCTCTCGGAAAGTCGTTACTTTAAGAAGCTACACAGGAAACATTTTTTAACTTTAAAAAGATCTCTTACTTACCCATGGATTCAAGGCATTGTGGCCCTCATGAATTCCTTTGCTTAGTTTTCCATTTGATGAAAATACATTTGTGAGGTTGTGCTTCGTGGGAATTAAATTCCTGGGGGTGAAAAAGGGAACGAATCAGAAGAACGGAGTAGATGGGGAGCAGGGAATCTTTGTTTCAATGTAGAGTGTATTAAATGAGCTTAAATGAGACAAAAAGGGTAAATGAGAGAAAAATATGGAAAAAAATAACTGGTGGAGGTTTCTTCTTATTTTACTATTTAGGGTTTGATATTTGAGTGTATTACAGATCCTTCCCTGCCTCATATCCCAGTTATCTCCCTTATAACAGTTGAGAGAGTAGGCTTAATTTCAGTTTGATAGTTTTGTTTGTTCATCTTCAGCTATAATAGACAAAATTAAGGTTTATTCATGTCGGGGAAATAAACATTGTTTTCATCACCCTCTGAATTCTTAGGCAAGAGGAAATGCCTTCACAATTTTCAATACACCTAATTTGGTTGGTTTTTTTAATTGGTGTTCTGGGTGGCAGAGAGCTGTGGGTTCCAGTAGGTCCTGCTCCATCTCCAGGCCATTCAAGCCAAGTTAAAAATAGGTTATAGATTTAATTATAACAGATAAACAATACAGTGTAGCAGGGGAGGAAAGGTGAAGAACTGATTTCGTGGCTGTGACTACATAATACATCCAATAACTTATTAGGGCTGTCATTCATTTCTGTCTTACCTCTGCAGCAAGTTTTTGGGAGTATTTCTCAGACAAAAAAAATGCTCACTTTACGTAAGAGAGAGACAAGAAAGGATTTAAAACTTTGGCCACACTCTGTAATTTTAACATAAACTGAAGAAATTGTACTGGGGACATTGCCAGACATCTCTTTCTGTGACTGTGCCCCATCCTAGGGACAGGGATCTTCACAAACAGCTTGGAATAGGTTGTGGTATATTCATTTTAGTAAGGAAAATATGAGCACAAGTGATAGACTGAATCCTCCCAAACGACTAAAAAGATAAACAGCAAGAAAAAAGTAATAAAATGTCAGGATGATTTAGAGGAGGTGGGATCCTGCTTTCCAGGAGGGGGGAAAGTGACATGGGAAAAGGGAGACTGTTCTCAGTCAGAACACAAACGAGGAAGAAGGGAGGAGGAAGAAGTTGAGGCCACTGTGGTTCCCACTCCTCACGCCAAGGGAATTCCAGCAGAACCTCCTTGACCTCCTGACTGAAAGACCCCAAGGACTGTGACCAGGTACTGCTTTTAGCTGGGGTGGAGTTCACTTTCTCCGTGGCAGCTTGCAGGGGGCTGTGCTCTAAAATTGTGTGAATAACGCTGAAAACAGTGCAGACAGCACGCTGATCCCCCACTGGTAACACACTGACACCACCCTGATGTTTCAGCTGTTGCTGATCTGTGCTCACACAGCATTTACTCCTCCCCACGCTCCCAGCGAGGTGCTGGGGGGGCACAAGGAGTTGGGAGGGGACACAGCTGATCCCAACCAACCCAGACCATCTGATCCCAACCAACCCAGACCATCTGACACCATGCTCAGCAGTAGAACTGGGTAGGTGGAGGGTGGTGGGTGATGTCATTGCTCAGGGGCTGTTTGGAGGTGAGCAATTGTTTTCTTTTTCATCGCTTGCTTTTCTTATTTCCCTCTCATGTCACCAACAATTCAGCATTACCTCCAAAACACCGCGTACTCAGAGCTGGGTTAGAATTAGTGGGGGTTGAAAGCTGCTGGTTTTGCACTTGTAGTCCTGATCTTAATTAACATTTAACTGTTAGCAGGAAGTGCCTTCTGAACGAGTGAATCCAGTGAAGTTTGGGTTTGGAGATTGAAATCGACGGGGCTTGGAGCAGCCTGGGACCCTCCCGTCACAGCCATCTCTAATTTCCTCGGCGACAGAAGTTCAGGAGCAGCACCTCCCACTTGTGAAGCACAAAGTCTATTAGGAGAGAAAAATCTCTGGTTGAAGGCATGAAGCTACTCGACATTTGAAAGGCCTGCAAATGAGACAGCTGTTTCCCACTGCTTTTCATTGATGTGCTGGAAATGATCACCTGTCTGAGCTCATCCAAGGAGTGCAGGTCCTGGTACTCCCTTGTTTTCTGTGGGCTGACATGAAGGAACTTTCTCATTTTATCCACAGAAGTTTCATTATTTTAGTAATAATTGGTGCTTTTTTTGCCATTCTTCCCTTGATTTTGTGGAGCATTAATTAGGCATTCTGAGTCTTGTTTCATGAGTAGACCTTCCTTTTGTGTCTAGGTCACCTTTTGTCTGGCTTAGACTAGATGGGTTTGACTTTCTAAGTGTCAGGGCTCAAGAAAGCTTGTTATACATTGCTAATTTTTCACTCAAGTTTTCTTTTTCTTCTTTTTTTTTTTTTCCCCCCTCAAAAGAAACTTGCAAAAATATATATTTGCGCAGAATGTGATGGAGGAAATATTTGCCACAGGGAACAGAATTCAGCTCCCAGCGTTAAGTTTCACCTGATCTTTCCAGCTCCCTTTCCAGAGTTTTCTGTTGTTGTTGGGGACTTTTTTCAGACCATTCGTGTGAAACATTTCCATCTGTGAATGGCACCATCCAAAACTGAACGTGGTGTTACACAACATGGATGAGCCTTTGGAATCCCTCACATAATTACTTCTTGTGGAATTCAGGATGCGAGCTTTCACAATGAACAAATCCAGACAGATACAGCTCTGGAGGGAGTTGGCAGAAAAATTGACAAGGGAATTTCGCCCAAACTTTCTGTTCTCTCTCCAAGAAGAAGAAGAGGGAGACTCCTAATACCTGAGAATTCTTTCATTGGTTGAGAATTCTGCACCAGTCACAGCAGAGGATGTGTCTGGTGAGGACAAGGGGACAAGGAGCTGTTGATAAAACATCAACGTTGATCATTTGGAAAGCCTTTTGCTTTCCAGTGCTGCACTGACGGCGTGAATTTACTCGACATCACTAACACCAGAAGGGATTAAACCCACCTTTCTGGTCCCTTTGTCACTAAGCAGAACGAGAGAGTCCCCAATGCTGCAGCTGTGTTGGATCAACTCCATTTACCCGGATTCATCCCTTTCTGGAGCATTTGTGCTGGACAGTCTGGTCCAGGCTCACCTCCCACTGCTTTAATGGTAGAATGAAAGTTTTACAGGCTAATGGCTTGGCAGGTGTGACAGTTTCCTTAATGCCCACCCAGAGCTATAAAACACCAGTGCAAGAAGGTATTTCTTCTGGGGGAAGGAGAGAAGCAAAGACAGTTCTTGTGGGTGAATCAACACGTTTTGTATAAGTTTGCAGTATTTTATTCCTGCGTGCACAGACTTTCTTCTCACTCTGTGCAAAAGTTTCCCACCTCGCATCAACCCTGAGCTTTCATCAGGAGCATTGCATCAGTCTGTTTTTCTCATTTAATGATATTATAGACTTAATTGAAATTCCTCTCATGTTTGCTTTTTGTGAGCTTTAAGCCAAACGTAATGACACTTACATAAAACTAAATTATTTTCCTTCTCATTTGTACAACCTGTTCCAATCTTATTTTGTCATTTTCAAAATGAGTCTTTAGTCAGAAAACTGCTCCAGGTGAGGTTTCTGTCCCTTATTCCCCAGTACTCCTCTCATTTTGGGGGAAATAAACCATGGCATTCTCAGAATGAGATTATTCCCAGTTACTGTATAATCCTGTGGTTTCGTTTCGTTACGTAATATTGACAGCAAGAAGATTCTTAATTAGTTGTACTTGGTCTTTAGAAAAGTTTTTAGAAAAGTCAGTAAAATCAAAAGTTTGAACTAAGCATGTTCTCCAAGCTCAAATTAACCAGATTAATCACGGGAGTAGCTTGAGGTTATGAAATGAGGGAAGATGTGATTCCTAGCAAAAAACTGCATATAGAATATTATGGGAGCCAAAGGCACTTCCAAAGAGAATCATTTCCCAAGGAAATATGGCTTTGATTTGGGGGAGAGCACTGGCATTCCGTGTTTCCTCCACTGCAGCACTATGGGCTGTTCCAGACGAGCTCTGGGTAACAAACAAAAATGAAATACGGCCTCCAGGCCGAGCAATTTAACAGAGATTGAGACAAGATGTATCAAGCAAAATCAAAGTTTCCCTCATGAATCACTGCCTTTGCAGAAATCTCCTCTTCTTTCCCCCCCGCTCTGGTTATTTACAATGATAAATTTGACTCAAAACTCCTGCATTTAAGTAAGACAGAGGATAAGAAGGAGATGAAATTGTGTGAATGATTAATATATACCCTGTCTATGGAGCTCGGGAAGGAATCTGCAGTTTTTGGAGTCTGTACTTTTTGCTTGTTCATAAGTTTTGACAAACTTCGTATTTCAGACTTCTGCCAACTGCTGACAGCAAAGACAATCTGTCTTTTTTCTGCCTGTATGGAGAAAGTGACAATAATTTGATTAGGCTGATTTATAACATTAGAAAGCGAGAAGAAGATGAGGAGGGAATTAATCAAATTATGACAAACTGATCCCAGAGAAACTGTGAATTATTAGAGTTTTCTTTTTTTAGTCAATAGGATACCTCTAGAAGTAAACTAGACCATAGCTGATTAGATTAAAAGAATAATAGCTGTGATTTCTGCTTGATAATTGCCACCTAGAGCAGATAAATCAAAGGTCCCACAAAGCAGAAATCACCTCATCACACAGGAGGGTGTATTCACAGTGAAAATGTTGTAACAACATATTTTCATTCTGTTAGAAGGGTTCTGAGTATTGTTTCCTTGGTACATACTGCCAGTTGGAGACTTGGGGTGAGTTTTAAAGGAACTCATTAATGGTAAAGGAGGGGAGTTTTTTCGGCAAATTCCCCAAAATTCTGATAATCTGTTTCCTCTTCCCATGCTGGCTGAAGTACGTCTCTTATCATGCTGAAATGGGGTGTTAGATAAAGGGCCACCCTGATGAAGCACGTTGCTTGTAGGAACTGGGCCTTCTTGAGGAACTCTCTCCTGTATTTTTCTATCTGAATTTATCAATAGTAGGAT
>VZTA01000417.1:0-46377 GCA_013398855.1 Mohoua ochrocephala | reverse complement strand
CTTTTGGTCAGTTGGGGTCAGCTGTCCTGGCTGTGTCCCTCACAACTTTCCCCGCACCCCCACACCCTCGCTGGTGGGGCGGTACACGAAACAGAAAAGACCTTGAGCTGTGCAAGCCCTGCTCAGCAACGACAGAAACATCTCTGTGTTACCAAGACTTTTTCCAGCTCAAATCGAAACCACAGCCCCATACCAGCTACTGTGAAGAAAATTGACTCTACCCCAGCCCAAAGCAGAACATGGTTTAAAAATATATTTGTTTTGCTTCTCTTATGTGAATGGAGGTAGAGAATTGTGTGGTGTCTTTCAGTTTTAAAACAGACCAAACCACTGGAGTCTGCACTGTGTATGTTTCAGGTTCAGTCCAGACAGACTATAGCTGAACACTGAACAGAAAAATTCTTATGAAAAGAGCATTTTCCCTCCCCCTTTTATGCTTCCCTCAGGATATCTATCAGCTCTGTGCAGCAGTCTGTGTGGGCTTCACTGCCTATATCACAAGAACAACTTTTATTGGATTCCACTTTAGCACTTGAGTTTCAAGACCCAGCATGAAAATGAAAGCAGAGGTAGAAATACTGTTTGGTCCCACATTCCAAGAGCTTAGATCAATTTTAGTTGAAAGTAAATTTAAAAAACCACCAGGGCTTTTGAAGGCAAAGGTCCTGCCTTTCAAAAATACCTCTCTCATACATGGTTGCTACATCCAGTTCTGTTCCTTTTTGGGCAAACTAAATTAAAGCCAGGAGTGTCTTCTATTCTTCCCGTTCTGTTCTCTGGCAGTTTAAAACTGATTTTTCACAGGAATTTTAAGCAGAAATATGGTTATATATACCTGCTATTTTAGTTAATCATTTTTCCTTACCAATATTGAAGTAGATATAATTATTAGGACAGCAAGCAGATGACACTTCACATAGACCATCCTGGTTCAGCTTGTCTATTGGCTCCATAAAAACAGACATTTATCTAAAACTGTAATTCAGGAAGTCAGCAGGATGCAATGCAGATGGTGATAATCTCTATACCGGGTCCAGACTGTATCAAAACATCGGAAAGTATAGATCCTTTAGATGCTTTTACCTGACTCTGAAGTGTTGTTCCTAAAATATTTCGTGCTAGAGAAATCAAGTTAATGACCCAGTCATTTCATCTGTTGAATTCAGTAGCTGTCAAGTAGAAAATTAAAATAAGGTAAACTAGAGCATCCTGTTGAGGTCAGGTACTATATGGGTCAAGTTCAAATTTCAACACACTCACTGTTAATTTTTATTTCAGGTAATTCAGACTATCACTGCTACTGACAAAGATAACTCTGCAAATGGTGCAAGATTCCATTTTTCTCTTGATGAAGGGCTTTCTTTGAATCCCAACTTTACTCTAAGGAACAATGAAGGTAAATCAAATACATAAGTCTCAAAGAAACGGGCTTCTGTTTTGTCTGGGATGTCTCAACTGAACAGAACAATTTCCATGCATTTCCTGACAGAAAGGGAAAACTGTAATATGTCATTGCTGAGCTATTGGATATCAAGAACATGTGTACACAGTATATTGCAAACTATGAATAATCAGATATTTCATTTTGGACTTATATTCCATTTTATTCCAGCATTTATACTTCATACATTCAGGAATGTTTTTGAAAAGTGGATTAATGAAAAATATGTAAATTTGGCCTACTTTTAGGAGAATAGCACTGACGGGGTACTTTCAAGGTTATTGCCAATTATTGCTTAAAGGAGAAAAAAAAATTAAAGGGCATAAAAATTGGAATTCATGCTTACTTTTAGAGATGTGACACCAAGAGCAGGTCCTTCTGTGGTTCCTGGATGATAGTCTATTGATTCATGCCATTCCTAAGAAAGTGTGCCTGAACATTACAATCAGAAATTCATAACAGATAGGCCCAGAAGGAAAACATCTCTCAGAGTCTCCCAGCCATATGTTTTTGAACATCTCTTGAGTGAAAGAACTGTCTAACCTTTCCAAAACCCAAACCTAAATCAGCCTTGCTCTTGATCAAGTATTACCTTGTGGTCTCCGTTTTGCAACCTGACAAAAATAAGAGTGAACTTTAAATGTTTGTCTAAATTTTCCGCTTGAGACTTTGTGGATGTGTATGTTGTGGGGTTTTCTTTGTATGCCTGTGTGGAAGCGTGTGGGATTTGCTTTATTTTACAGTTATATATTTGTAGTACTGCTGTGGAATACATTCCGAGATCTTACAGTTCACCAGTCCTCTGTAATGCCTTAACTCCATCATTGGTATATTTGGTACATAAAGTGATATTGAAACAATTCTTTACAGACTTTTTCATCTGTTTGTAAAATCAGTCACGGAAGGAGATTGTGTAATCTTCCTAAAGAATCTGTTCCAGTGTTTAACTATACTTACAGCAGAAAAAAATCATGCTATTTGTTTGGACTACATTAATGGATTTCATATTCTATTTCCAAAAGAGATCAATAAATATATATCAATATTAATAAATAATCATAAAAATTGAAGGGCTAATTAATATGTTAAAAATATTCCCTCAGTGAGACTCCAGCAGTTTCCCAGATTAATATATCATCCCACTCAGATTGTGATGGAACATTATAGAAAAAGCCACACTGTTGCTCCTGAAATGAAGGAGAGTGTACCGTTATGTATTTTGGTATTTTAGTCTATGTTTCCAACAAACTCATTGAGCATTGGACTGTGATCTCACGCGAAAGACCATGGGTATGTTCATTTCAACACAAGATACTTATATCAAGAAGCATTTTTGAATAGCTCTACTAAAATTGAGGTTTGTGACAAAGTAGATATTTTATGGTTTTGAACATACTTAAAGCTGGATCTGTGTTGTGTGTTCATTAGTACATAAGTTATTTGCCTACACAGATTTATAAGAGGGCGCAAACTTCTAACAAGCCTTTGATGTTCTATCCAAAGCAATGTCATGCTTTGGATAGAAATATTCAGCTTTGGGTAGAGCACTTGCTGCTTTCTTGTTACTTCCTCAAGATCAGTGAGCAATGACTTAGCAATCAACAGCTGAAATCAGTGTTTGGACCATCCTAGATTGGATTTGATGGGGGGAAGTAGATGAAGGAACTGAAAAAGGTGTCTTTTAAGGTAAAAGCTTATTGTGCATTATGTTTTTATTTCACCTAAGGACGTACAAAAGTATGCACTTCCTGTAGCATCTTGCATAAAACTTTTCACACATACAGAGACTCCAATAATGCAACTTCCACACTGGCCATATAATTAACAAAATGACTGCTTAACTCAAATCATAACAAGAAATTTATCTTAAAAACAAATGTATAGTCATGATTTTGCTTGGTACAAGACACTTTGAGTGTATTGTTTAAGCACTGTCCTTTACTGGGATCTTTTCTTTGTGACACAATCTGTACATAAAATATCAGTGAAACACCTATGAAGTACATGCACAATATGCAGTTATCTAGCATTTACAACTATCATATTCCTCATGAATTTCTAGTTAGAAACAGATTTTCTGTTGTTTTCTGTTCTAGGAAATAGCTGAAAAGGTGGGCAGAAAAGGCTTTTCTTATGTCTGTGACAAATTTGCACTTTTGAAAACTCATGTTTTCAAGCATGAGGCATTAAAAATAATCTGAATGTTCATTTTTACATCTGGATTTCCGAATTCTATAAAGGCTGGCAGTCTTGAAGGGTTTTATTTGTTTATTTGTTATGTTATGTTATGTTTTTAAAGAAAAAAACTGACAAAAATTGCCTTAAGAGAATTTTCAGTAATGTTTTGCAGAATGATAAAACCCAAATTCTTGATGTCACATAGAAAATGGTAGTCAGTAGTAGCTGTATCTGTCTCTGCAAAACTATATTCCTCTTGCAGTTACTTTCTAATCCAGTCATCTTCTTCTTTTATTTCTTAAGGAAAAAGGTTTCATTTCATAAAAATATCATTAGACATTTTCCTCCCTTGTTTTCACAACCAAAAACAACAGAGTTTTGTTCTTTGACCCCAAAGAGACTTGCATGGATGTACCCCTACTCATTTATTATCAGTATACTCCACAGCAGTACACTGGATCTTCAAATATTTATGCCTGTGTCTCTGCACTTTGACTGAAATCTAGGGCTTGTACAAGCATAAGATCCTGTAGTTTGTCCCTATCTACCTGTACAGACTGCAGCAATGTATAATCCCAGCCTGTGTATGATTCAGGTCAATAATATTCTATGACTTCAGCAGACTAAACAGGTATTAAAGCTTCAGTCCAAATAATTGGTCATTCAACCAGTTAAACTTTTATCTCTTGAGCCTGAAGTTGTGCATTTTCTAAATGAAAATCTCCACAACATTGAATCTCCACCCTCATAATGCAGAGCTTCAGGGAAATGTAGGTCAGGAGAGAGTCACAGGGCTATACCAAATATACCATCCAGCAAAATTAAGAGTTCCTTGGATCGCCTTCTGGATTTTGTTTGCACTACAATGTTCATTTGAAAAAAAAAAAAAGGAAAATACAGAATATGATACTTTTTCTCTACTGCATTCATAAGGTGCAAGAGATTCTTTGTTGCTATTTGAGTTTTATTTCATACTGAAGAAGTACTATTCAGAGAGAGTAAAGGCTTACAAGTATGAACAAGAGGACAGACAAAATGATGCAGTATCTGTGCTTATGTAAGCAAGGCAGAACAAGAGCTGGAATAGAATTTCTTTGTTATACAAAGAAAATGCATTAAGTTGTAATAATTTTCTGCAGCTTTAGAGAGCAAACCCAGAGAAGATGTTGGTTTTTTTTTTTGTTTGGGAATTGTACTTATGAAGGGTTTTTGATGAAAACAGGGTTTATTACAATTTATTCTACCTAGGAAATTGTTACAACTTCTATTAAAACCTGAGAAGCCAAGTACTTTTTCAGCTGTGCTTTCATATTGTACATCAGATTCTGCATAACTTATTTTGTTGTTGTCTGTGTTCTACTCACTTTCTTTTTTAGGATGTTCTCATAGATAATTTTGTAATCCTTTTTCTAATATCACGAAGTTACACTTTTTGCCTAATCAGAAATATCTGCTTTTGCATATTCCATTGAAAACTTCCCAGAGCGATATGGGGCTAAAACTGTCTTCTGTTGGGAAATCGGAATAAAGGTGACAGAAGTTCTTCACAATAGATCCGTTTCTATGTACTGAATTCTAGACTTGTACTTTTTTTTTCTTACCCTAAAAAATAGTAATATTTATCCAGATGGTTAAAGAATTGTGGATATATTTGTCATTTTTTTTTTAGTTTGATGGAAAATGCATTTGAACATGTCAGTATTATCATGTTTCCAAGCATTAATATGTAGACACACTTCTCTTTCAGAACTTACATAACACTTTTCAGGAGACGAAAAAAGATTGAACCGCCAGAGAACAGTTCACTTAGAACATTTAAGAATTTTCTGTGCTGTAAAGCACTGTTTTGCTGGTGCTATTTTTTATCACAAGATATACACTCTACCATTGGATGCTTCAGTGGTATTTTAAATTTCATGGACAAGAAAGGTTTATGCAGATAATGGACACCTTCACCCAACACTGCCAATAAGATCTGTGCATTCTCTTACTTCAATAAATTGAGATTGCTGACTTCTGATAGCAGACTAAATTTAGCTTACTTTCAATAAAGAACAACTCCCTAGAGAATGCTTAGCATTTGTTCTCCTCTTCTTTTATTTCTTCAGGACAAAGGTTTCATATCACAAAAGTATTTGCAATTTATTTTTCCCCTCTGCCCACTTATCTCAAAGATCTGGCCCTTTGATTATTGCCCAGTGATGGAGAATATTCTGGAATTGGAATAAAGGTATGCCATTTTTCTGATACTTAATTCTGGAGATTCCATTTTCTTAATTTTATGTCAGAAGATCCATTAACACCTGCAGAAGTGGAGATGTGGTTTTCTGTAAAATCTACAGCACAATGAGTTCAATGGCATCTGTATAAAATGAAATATGTGATATATATTGTTTTTCCCTGTGTCACAGATCAAAAAATAGTAAAAAGAAAAAATCAATTTTACTCATCATTGATGTTATTTAGAAAGAGAGCAACCTCCAGAGAGTAAGTGATCCCATCCCAGTGTGAATTTCTTACAGTACCTTCTGTTTATCGCTCTGCCCCTCTTATTTCCTACCATATTGGACAATGTGTCTGTGAACTGACTTCAGGGCTTTCTAGTTGCAAATGAGCTTTCCAGATACCAGACCACGTCTTAGTTGTTCTAGAACGTCTGAAGTGGCGTTTAAAAAGGTTGGATTGAAACCCCCACTTTGCAACCCAACACGAGGGGAAAACAGCTGCGTAGTTCCGGCTTTCATTTACATCCCAGTGTCGTGCTTGCTCTGGTTATGCAGTACTGTGAGTTACTGCTGACCTTCTGTGAAATATCATCCTGCAAAGCAGACAAGTTGTAACTGGAGAGAAATGGTATCTGAGAAAGCGCAAAGTTGACATCACACATGGTGACTGTAAGTACAGTCCACGGAAGTGCTGCTACTGTAAATGGATTGAATGTCTGGGTCGGCGTTATCAAGAATCAACATATGGAAGTTAAAAAGGACTTCTACCATGAGTAAAACAGACAGAAAACCAGGACCAGCTACTGTAGAGGGAAGACATTTTCCTTCTTCAGGCCTCTGAACATCTTTTAAAATTTTTTGATTTAAGAAAGTTGGCTCTAAGATTGATCATAAAGGTAGGTTAGTGCATAGTGTAGAGGTTCTTGCATTTCTTTTCTGGACAGCAACCTGTTGCTGATTCAGAAACCAACCATAAGCAAATAACTATATCTCAGGCCAAAAATGTCTGTGTTACTTTTAATTTTTTCTACCCACTGAACTAGAAACTTGTAATAGCTTTTTGCCCATTGGCAATAGCTTTGAAGCCAGCAAAAAAGAAAAAATATTTACAAGAGTTATCAGTAAAGAAATGAAACAGAAATGCCTATCAATGTGGTCCACATAAACAAATTAACTGCTCCAACTTTAGAAATGTAAGAAATGCAAATCATTCCAATATATCTTCTTTGGTTTTAATTAGTTTATGACTTCTCAGAAAATTTATAGTAGTTGAACTGCTGATATAAGCAGAATTGAAAACTGAAACATGCCTTAAGATATAAACAGGATTTTACTGTTTTTTTTTTTTACTTCCATTTCTCTTGTCTCTGCTTTTAATGCATAATGGGTCAAAGGAATTCTCAAACTGCGAATAATGAAAGACCATCCTCCAGTATGCTTCAGTAGTCACCTTCCATGGTGTTACCATTGTGTCTCTGCCTCCTTGATTTTCATATGCCTTCCTTTCTTTTCTTACTTCAGAAGCTCAATGTAAAAAGGCAGAGATGATGGAAAAAAGACTGTGATAACAGCCTTGTGTACAGTCTGGCTTAGTAAACTACCACATCTTCAGAGTGTGAAGAGTTGTTGCATTAGAGCCATGCAGCATTTCCCAGCCAACCTCAAACTCACTTGAGATGAATCTTAAGTTCTAGTTGACATATTTGCAAGGAACAGCCCAAATAGGAGTAAGTTTAGATCATTAGAAAGTTTAGATCATTAAATGGGACAATGTACAACACAAAGAATCAGATTAATATTTCTTTCCCTATGTGGGAGTTGCTAATTTCCCTTAGCACTCAGTCCTTTAATCACCAGTGAGTCCTGGTTCTTATCATACTCCCCAGGGGTGAAGTTCACCATTTAAATCTATTGAGATAAAAAGGTCTTTCCTTCCAGGCCTAGAAGAATGAGATCTGCAGTTGTCATCATCCTACTGCTATTGCTGCTATCCTATATGTTTGTGTTCCGTGACTATTTTGTGTATTGTTTTCAGATACCAAAGAAATTTCTCAACACATAACCACCTGGCTCACTTTCAAACTACTACTGTTGATATAACTTTTTTCCCCCCTTTCAATAAAGTATTTTCTAGGTCATCAATGTCTGTCATATACTTGGCTTCCTGTAGCTTTTACGGATTGTGAGATTTTTTTGCTCTGTGCAAAGCTCTTTAAAGTTGCTGTCTTTCTAGCTCTTCTCTCAACGTGTTCCTATAATGGTGTTTGATAAGGAACAAAACCAATTAAAATTTGAAAGCTCAGAACACCAGAATCGTTGTCAGGATGCAGTCAATATTGCAGTTTGGTTAAACTTTTTTCTATCCATTCATTTTGTTGGCATACCTTTACATATGATTGTCCTCAAAAACAGTGCTCTGACTAGAGCATCAGAGATGTAATTTCTGTATTATGGCAATATGATTAGCTTTGATTCTCTGCTATCCTTGATTCTCAGGGATCTTTGGAAAACCAGACACAGTTTCCTTTTTTGAAAAAAAAGTTAGATATCTTATTCATAAAATATTTTAAGAAATTTAATGAGAAAAAAATAGTATGTGAGAGTTCAGATACTTTCCAGTATTTTATTTATATGTAAGCACAATGCACTGAGTTTCCATATCTAAATCTATGATAGACTAATAGTGAGAAGTAACACCTCGGATGATATTGGGAACAAAAAATTTCCAAGCCAGTGTCTGAAAGATCATACTTTTTATTTGCATTAAAATTTGTGAAATTTCATTGAAGGAAAAGCTTTAGACTGTTTTTTTGAGAGTGATTATCACTGGGTATGTTATTACAGAAACTCCTGGGTATGTCATGTAACAATCTACTTACTAATCTAGAGAATGCAAACAACACAAATTCACCAGGGCAATTCTTTGAAATTAAAAATTTTGTACTGGTTCCCCCTTTTCCTTTAATTGTGTCTTATACTAATATTTCATTGTATCTTACACTAATATTTAGTTGTATAATGTTAACAGTACAAGAAAAATTTTAATATTGAATGAACAAATACAACATTGAAAGAAAAAAATGTCTATTTTTTTCAATTTGCTTTTTTTTTGTGCAGTATAAAAATATCAGTTCCTTGTTTGACAAAACCTTCCTCCCAGAGAAGCGGGGTTTAATTATAGCTTTTTTCATATTTTTTCACTGTAACATCAACTTGTTACTTTCTTTTTTTTTCTCTCTTCTTTTTTCTCTTAGCTTTAATTTTTTTTTTCTCCTCACAATTTTTACCTCCTCTGCCCACTGTTACCCTCACAGCATACATTCTCACATCTAAAGGTTCTTTCCTTTACATCTTTGCCAGTATTCTCAGTGCTAAAATTCCATCATTACTGCAAGATTTCTGATCATGAATCCTCAGTTTTTCTTCATTATATTCAGTCTTTGATGCTTTTGTTGTCAGCTAGCATTTTCATCACTGCTTCTGGAGCTTTGCACTGGTACTGGATTATTCACTCTTTTTAAAATTTATGTCACAGGCAACATGCACAGCGCCTGGCCTTGTACCTCCTCTCGACTCTTTGTAGAACCCAATGGAACCCAGGTTTCATTATCATGGGGTTTTTCTCTTTTGAATTTACAGAATAATGTGAAAGTTGTATTGCAGCTCAGCAGAATACTGTTACCATATTGCAAAAGGAATTTACATGCCACAATGTGTCATGGTGCATGCTTGAGGCTGTTTAGGGATGCTTAAGGATCTGCAGACTGCTGGAATAATGTTGAGGCAGGAAAAAAACCGGTGCACTCTTGTCCATACTGCCTGAGAAGGGTCGCTGTTGTATGTTAATAACAGTGACTGTGCTTGGGTGTTATGTAAGAGTCCTAGTTGGCCCAGAGCAACAAAATGCAAAATATTTTTGGGGAAGGATGTATTTGTAACAAATAACTTTGTAAAGTATGTTATATCATAGACATTTTATAACCTTTATGAAAATACAATTTTCGTAACATGATGTTCTTATATTCTGTCACAATTTTTCAGATTAAAGAATTATCTGTTCACCTCATTCTGGTTCCATTAAGGTTCTGTAAACTGAATGAGTATAAACAGCATAATAAGTGACTGGTGTCATCAGTCATCAAAACATAAACTTGTAGAAGCAAACTTGACATAAACAAGTAGGAGCAGGACTCCAAGGCATACAGCAAATAAATAAATAAATAAATATCTTCTATTGTGCCCACTCCAAGTGAAAAGAACAGCACTTAATGAGTTTATAACAAACTCACCACGCTGGATATTTCCAAAATGGGGGGGAAGGGGAGATAGTGTGGAGGGGTCTTGTGGGTGTTGCTCTTGTGGGGAAGCAAAGCTAAAGGACTCCAGTGCTTAGGTCTTGGCTTAGAAGCAAGGGTATCACTTCCCAGCGCATATAGGTATTTCTTGTGTGAAACCTGCTACCAAATATCTTGTGATATTATGCTGATGTGGGATGGTATTACCAGTTTTTCTAAATATCACCGTCAGGTGATGTGCAAAACAAAATGTTGAGAAAAGTGGGTTAAAATGAATGTTTTAAAATTTTGCACAGAGCTTGATAGAAAGTGTAGCATGAAGAGTAGTCACCTGAAACAGATCTTCTATCCAGTTTAAACAAAAACTTAACTTTTTCACTCAAATATGTGTGCACCAGTCCAGTGAGCTAACATATGCCACACTGGCTAAATTGTTTCACTAGATTTTCACAGAGTGACATGGATTTCACTTTTCCATAGATTGTGATAAAGCCATTTAATACTATAGCTAGAATGGTAAAGAAAAATAAGAAAAATTCTTGTTTGTTTATTTGTTTGCTTGTAATAGAAAGAGAAACCTGGCAGATGTATTATGTACTTATTACCCTTCCGCTGTTTGCTAAAAAATTCCAATCTCATAACCCCACAATTTGGAAACCATGTGACAAACAATACAAGAAGAAAGCTCTTTTCTTCTAATGTCTCCTTCCATTTATCAGTCCCCATCTTTCTCTCTCCATAACTGCTTGTGTCTCAAATTCTCACTGTCTCAAATTTATTTTTTTTTATTTATCTTGGACTTTTATTCAGGGGCTAGTACTTTTATAGTGGTGGCAACAAGCTGAACATAAACTTTACACATAAAATATTAGCTATAACTATATATTGTTGTAGCATTTCTTCCCCTGCATTCTCTTCATGCTCCTTTATTTATTGGACTTAAAGGGATATGGGTGGCAACTTCCTACCCTCCTTAGTGCCTACAAATGCTCCTGCAATTTGTGATTAATACGCAATAGATTTTTGTTAACTGTAAATTATGCCAGATGGACCTGTAGGGGACAGAAGGGTGACAAAGTCTTATGCCACTATCTCTCCTTTTCTTATTTATCTTTAAACTCTACTAGTTTAGAACATGTATTGTCCACTCTTTTCCCTTCCTTTGCCTTCCCTCTTCCTCCAGACCTCTCCATAGCATGTGTCTTTGGTCACTGTCCTTTCAGATGCTTTCTGAAAGCTCACTTAAACTTTAAAACCTTTTGCAAACACTAAAAGATTAAAATCTTATTTTAGCTTTTACAAAAGAAATTTTAATATTCTTCTGAGAATCAAGAGGATTTTGTGTTGTGCAAAAATTTCACAACAAATATCTTCATAATTCCAGGTATTCAAATTGACAAGGGTCCATATGCAACCAACAGCATAACATGGGATGAAAGCATTTGCAAACTGGGCCCAAAATGCTTGTCAAAGTTCACTTAGATTCCAATAAAAATACCAGAGTTTTAAATAATCTTATTTACAAAATGTTAGTTACCTTCCACTGCCTCCTCTTTTGGCAGATATTGGCCAGATATGCTTCCTGACAAATTTTAATTCTAAACTGTCAATTTTCACAGTTTAGGACTGTCTATGTTTGAGATGCCCCATGCTTCCATTTGATGGGAAACACGCAGTAAATAACGGATTTTTTTCTTCATTTTTTACTTCACTGAAAGTCTGTTCTGGTTTTGATATTGTAGATAATACAGCCAGTATCCTGACAAGACGAAGGAGATACAGTCGAACCACTCAAGATATCTATTACCTCCCAGTTCTGATTTCTGATGGAGGAGTGCCCCCTCTCAGCAGCAGCAGTACCCTCACCATCCGGGTTTGTGCCTGTGAGAGAGACGGCCGAGTGAGAACTTGCCACGCTGAAGCTTTCCTCTCCTCTGCTGGCTTGAGCACAGGAGCTTTAATCGCAATCCTGCTCTGCGTTGTCATTCTTCTTGGTGAGCCATTCGCAATACTAAGTGATGCTAATCCCTCCGGTCCCTCTCGGAATGTGGCAGGGCACAAGGTTTTAATGTGGTATGCTTTTGAACCAGTGGTTGCCTGTTAGCAGGAGGCAATTAGAAACACATAGCTGTGATTAGAGGGGAAAGGTTTAGCTAAAATTAATAGGGAAAAATGCTTTTAAAGTGTATTCATGAATATCTGGAATCCAGCAGAATTTCTTTTTTCAGAGGTTATCAAGTAATTATCACTGCAGATCTTTTTTTCTGTAATTTGGAAAGATTTCAAAAAGCGACTGACTCTAATTCCATGTGTTGAACAGTGTGAAAAATGATAGAAAATAAATGGGCAAAGCTTTTGAAATGCATTATGCTGTAAGAAGCACCATTAGCACTCTACAAAAGCCATTTCTTAATTACCTTTGTGGAATAAACTGATAGCAGTGCACAACATAATGCACAGGGGCAAGGGACATAGGAGAATATAAGCAGACTCATAAGATTAATGCCATTGCAAGTGCATTTCCTCTTGACTCTTTTTAGGTTTTTTATTTTCCCAGGCCAATTTGAATGTTACTCATTAGTTAATATTGCGGTTGGTTTTGGTTTTGGGTTTTTTTTCTGTCAGAGACACAACTTGCTGCATACATGACTCTGTGCTATTCATGTGACTTTCTGCATTCTTATAAGAGTGGCAAGAAATAATAGTAATTGCAGTGTGACCGACAGGAAATTTTGAGGATTTTTTTCCCGAAGACCACATTTTCTAAGAACTATTTTCCTTACAGCTTACTTCAGTATTTTCTTGTCAGAAGGCTGTTTTAAAATATATAGTTATACATTTAGCTTGTAATTTTGTATTTTATTACACAAAATTGAATATTCATAAGAAAAAAACAAACCTTTTGCATTTTAATTTAATTTATATGCTAAACATTGGTTTTAATGAAGCACTGAAAGCCCTGGACTACGCTTCTGAAAAATGCCAACTCTAGTTACTCATTTCTCATTTACCTGAAAGAATGTTATCTCCATTTATCTCCTTTATGAGATCCCTAATAAACTAAGTAGCAGATGATCCCAAATACCAGTACTGAAAATACCAGCCTGAAAATATTACACCTCTGTGTTTTTAACTTAGTGTCTGCTATTTCTGTAGCACATTCAGATGTGAACTTTAAACCTACTCTAATATCTGCAGTTTTCTCTTTAGCAATTGTCGTCCTTTTCATCACCCTAAGACGTAGCAAGAAGGAGCCTTTGATCATTTCAGAAGAAGATGTCCGGGAAAATGTTGTGACATATGATGATGAGGGCGGTGGAGAGGAAGACACGGAAGCATTCGACATCACAGCGCTGCGGAATCCATCTGCTGCTGAAGAGCTAAAATACCGGAGGGATGTTCGTCCTGAAGTGAAGCCTCTGTCCAGGCATCATCCCTCCTCAAGCCTTGACAGTATAGATGTTCAGGAGTTCATTAAACAAAGACTGGCAGAGGCTGATCTGGACCCCAGTGTGCCCCCGTATGACTCCCTGCAGACATATGCCTACGAGGGTCATAGATCAGAAGCTGGATCTATCAGCTCTCTGGATTCAGCAACGACACACTCTGACCAGGATTATAATTACCTTGGAGACTGGGGACCTGAGTTCAAGAAGCTAGCTGAACTCTATGGGGAAATAGAATCAGAAAGAACAACTTAGTTGTAATTCCCAGAACAGAGAAGTTCCTAAACAACTGGACAGATAATGACAGCAACGGTAACAAAAAAAAAGTGAATACCGTACTTGGAACTGAGTAATTGTATGCAGTTACTGTAGAACAAGTGCCCTTTTCATATTTGAAACTGGGTTCTCCAATTGGAAGAAAGTCAAATTTTGAAAAATACAGAAAAAAAATCTATTGTCCCTTGTGTATTTTTTTTAATTGCTCAATAAAGTCCCTGGTACCTTATCTGCAACAATACCTAAAGTAAAGGCAAGCAACGACATTTTTATTGCAATATGCGTAACATCTCCAAGCTACAGTAAGTTTATGGCCACGTCTGTTTAACAAGAGAGCCAACAGAGGATCAAATCTTTTGCAGGTGGTTGTAATGTTGCATTTCTAGCTGTGCTCTAGGCCTTGTGATCCCAACGTGAGGTAGCCAATGGGGTTTACTATCGGTGTGAGAAGTGCTACCAGTCTGTTTCCTTTACAGAGGCGATAAGCCACACCTGTCCTCTTAAATAAATGGTCCTTTGATGATTTAATCTTATTGATTTAGCAGGTTGCATTGAGAAGCTGTCATTTCATTATGTCCTTCATAATCATGTCATCCATAACCAGCTAACAGATGGAGGGCGTCATTATCTGTAGCTCAAACACAACTCCAGCCCATAACCCCAAACCTGCTCTGTTTCTGCGTGCTAGAGGAACTGTGTTGTTTCCAGTGTGTTGTGCTTATTCTTTTTATCTTTGCACAGGAACATCATTCATTTAAATGGAATAGGCCCAAAGTACTCTTTATGCAGCGAAGCAGATGAAGCATAGGCTTTTTCAATAAAAACAACAATGGCAGCACCATTAAACTATGCAGTTGTTTGGTTCACTGTGCTTCACTTATGTCAAAAGCTGAAGCTTTTTAAATCTTTTGCTGGTCTGAGTCCAGAAGCTACAACAGTCTGTTTAAAACACAGAGTTCTTAATCACAATGTTTCTCTATTTCTGTGTATAACTGAAAGCGAAATAGAGCTGCTGGTAAGACATTGGGATAGCAAAAATTGAAACAAGGAGAATAAGGTGCTGATGCTTTTTTCTTTTAAGTTCAATCTGCTGATATTTATTTCTCTTAGAGCAATTGCCACCTAAGCAGAACAAGATGGTTTTTCTCTATTTCGAGCATCATGGAAACAGGAACATTTTAAGTCAGTGGAGGAAATATACCATTTCTGTGGTTCCTATGGATTAAGTAAATTGATTTCTTACATTAGTAACTTTATAGCATTACAGAACTGATAGTTCTCCTTAACGTTGCAGACTGCTTAACACCTAATTCAGCAATTTTTTTTTTCTTTTTTTAGCATTGCAGCTATAGAACTGCTAAACAGTTCTGCTTAACATAGCAGCCTGCTTATCACCTCATCTAGCAGATTCTGACTTTTCCTTTGCTTTGTTTGAAACTTTAACCTTTTCTTTGTCTTTCTGGTGATAGTACTGTGAGAGGACCAGGAACTCATAATATCCCATGAAAGATTATGACCTCTAATGTTCACGATTGCTATTAACAGTCCTCTGCTTCTAATTGTAGCTCCATTTAGGGAAATGGACTTCTTCCAGTATGAATTAGATAGGAAAACTGTCAGAGTAGAAGCTGTGTACTTTTTTCTTACTGTCCAGTCTGGTGTGCGGAGTGATACGGATTTTTATGCTGCACTAGATTCCTCCCTCTGCATTTTAGGTGCCACTTACATTCAGCTTAGTAAAGAAGGGTCAATATTCATTGCTGATCTACTGTGAGCCACACAGGTGAACTAGATAATTAAGCCTTCTTTTCTTGTTTAGTTAGGTCCTATACATGTCTGAAATTTCTGATCAGTGTACTTTGAAGAGATTTTTTTTCCTTCCTGAGATGTAGTTCACTGCTTTTGGTTTAAACAGCCTTCTGGAAAAAATAGCAAGTAGCTTTGTAAGCAACTATTTGCACTCTAAAAAGTATTAGTTGCATTGTAGTTCCAGAATTCGTTTTTAGTACACTATTTTGCTTGAAATTCGTAATCTTCTTTCTTTCAGAATCTGAACCCACAGGAAAAATTTAGTAAGGAAAACCACCTGAACCCTAAGATATTCTGCTGATGACTTGAAAGTAGTTTAATAATTTGTGTTCATTTTCTTTTTTAAACTTTTTATGAAATACAGAATCTTTTAGAAATGCATTTAAGGAAACATTCTTACTGTAGAGTGAAGTTAAACAGATGCAGTAAGAGTTACACACAAGCTGAGAATGGTTTATATATTGTCTTTTTTGGGGGGATAGATCTAGGATATGTTTCAGTTTTGTCCCAAGTAAAGCAACTAGTAGTGTGAGATTTTGTTAGGAGAAATTTTCTTTTTATTTAGGTCACACTTGCTTTATGCCAACATCTAAATTTTTATATTGTATGAGTAGAGTGGTAAAAACGTTTCAGCATTACTACTACCATAATACTTTGTATCACAGCTGCATGAAAAGTGCATTCATTGTTGTATTATAGTTTTGAGAACTAGGTATTAGTTATCTTTATGTCTATTCCCTCTGGCCCTACACCAAAGCAGGGAAAATCAATTGTATTTTGTGTTTTAAGCAGTGTTCTTGCCATTGTTTTTTTTATTTGCATCACAGAATGTTCAGGCTTAAAGGCAACAGAGGTGCAGTGACATAAGCAAGTAGCCACTCCTTACGTTAATGGTCTGGTTAAGTTAATAATATCTCAGAGAAATAAGAATCCCCTTTTCACCATCCCCGGTGCTCTCTTTGCTGCTACAGAGCACGTGCATCATGCCCCAGGAAACCTGAATCCTTTAAAACTCTGCAGGGTTATTGAGATGCTGCTTCTGTGATGCTGCGGTGTGTCCTGTTTGGTGCATCCTATCCACAGTGATCGCCAAATGTGCTTTTCTATCATGATATGTCTGCATGCTTGCTATGCTTACTGTGTTTTATTCAAATACACATCACAGTGTCGTGTTGTTTGCATGACAAATACCAGAATATTAAATCTTCAGGGCCACGGAAGAAGGCCTCACAGTGCAGAAAGAACAGGTTTACAGATTTATTATCCCAATCTCGATTTTTTTCCTTTGGGCCTTTGTGTCCTAAAAACAAATTTAAACTATATCTGAGAAATTCCATGTTGACCTAGATTGAAGTGGAAGAAAATTAACACTGTATGCCATGGATGGCACAATCATTTCATAGCATTGCTGATTTAAACAAAGTATACATTCAGTGAAAGTATTGTGGGAAACTCTTTCCTAGTTTATGTTGAAGTCTGATTGTATAGACTATGCTTAAAGCTCTCATGGATCTTTTGTGTACTCATATTCTCAAACATTTTCCTATTAGCCTAAATAGTAATCCTGTTGCTGCTTAACAACTGAATGCTGAAAACTGCCAGTTTGACTTAAACTGGAAATCCTGAGTAAAGTTAAATGGCACATGCAAAGTGATACTTAAGGGCTTTTCTATTTACAATTTGATTTCTACAACTACCATTCAACTAATAGTACATTTCCACCAAAATGATTAGCTGCATTCCTTCAAATAAACCCTCTTTCTTGTAATGGTGAGGGCACTCGGTATGCTGTAATCTTGACAAGTCAAAATAATCTGAAAAAATGGTCAGTATAAGAATTTTAAAATGGGAAACTATATTGTCAAACTAAAACCTGTCAAAAATGTAGTTTAATGCACTTTAAAGACAAGGAAGAGCTTGAATTCAGCTGGTGTTAGATTAAGATTCGTACATTGAAAACAAACTAATTTGTTTGTCAGTGTTACCTTTTATTACATACACATAGAATACTGTAAAAGTTGAAAGTAATTTCACTCTGTTATGCACTTTATTTTTTTGCATTCCTCTTAGAAAACCAAAATAACTGCAAACATTTTTGAGTTTTAATTCTAATTGATGCAGTTGTTTAAATTGTGAATACTGAAAGAAAATGTCTATGTGAAAGTATTCTTTCTGGTATTTAAAAGGAATTACAAAATTTCTGTGGTCTAAGAATTTTCAAAATCATCCTTTAGAAAATTTAAGTATTGGACCAGTCTGGAATTAACCAAAATCATAAGCTCACAGAAGGGTAACAAAGGGAATATTCTAAATGCAAAGAAGGATATGAAATTATGCTGCCCAGCGTTACTTTGTGGATTATAAAGTGCTAAGACCTTGTACTTGCAGTACATATAAATGGCACAGTGCATTCTAAGGAACATTAGAAGTGTGTTGCAAGTTTTGGGCCATTCTTATTTTTCCAAAGTCTCCAAAAATATATATATTTTTTTTAACAAAAGAGTAATGTAAAGTATACCTCCTTATGCAAGTGTTACTGATAGAAATTGTTACATTTTCTTTTAATAAACAAAAGGGACAAAATCTTTTATTCGTATTTTTCAAATAAAATGTGCTCTTTGCTATGGTGACGGGTTATTGTATTCCTCATCACAACCAGAACGTGTTATTTTGTCTTCACTCCTGTATTCTCTACTCACCAAGGAACCAGAACATCCAAAGACGCTCCGTCTTTACGGCTCAGGTGTGACACAGTTGTATTAAAGAGGCCAATGTCAGGAACGGTGTGGGAACTTGAGCTGGATCTGTAATGCCTGATATAGTCCCTTGGTTGTGCCACTATTTCAAAGACTCTCTCACGTGGTTATTGCTACAGATGGGTAGGGATGGAGAGAGACACCATAAGATACTTTACAACAGACTGCAGTGTAGCTGCTGAATGGTTCATTACTTTTACTTGTGGCAACTGTTCCTCTCCAGCCATCACTGTCCTGAAACTGAAATACAGTGTCATAGGATGAATACATTATCCACATGAGTGAATTGGGGAATTGTACATCTATGAATCCAGATTGGTGGTAAAAGCCGTGGTTATTATCCCAAGTTGGCGCAGAAGACAAAAACAGGCAAGGACATTTACAGTGATCAAGCTCAGGCACAGGCAATGCAAGTGCACAGGAATCACTAATTCTTTCTAAAAGGAATTAACAGGCTTTTTCAACAAATTCCATGTTAGAAAATAATGATACCATGGCTCACAACAAATTTGTTGCACGGAAGATTGTTTTTCCCAGACTGAAATAAAATTCAAAAATAAAGCTAGGGTAGACAGAAAACGAAAGTAGAATTTTCTTGTTGACCCCTACTTACTCTACTTTATTGTCTATGGGCCAATTTAGATTGTATACCACCATACTATGCAATTTTCACGTGTGCCTCACCACAGACCCAGAAAGAAAATATTATGGTAAGATAATATTTGCAAGACAAATATTGTCAGCCTGAATCTGAATGCTAGTTCAGGAAGGTTTTGTGGTATTTCTTTTGCTCCTCAGTTGATGTGTTAAACTTTCAAAAGAATTTTTAGAAATATTTTAGACCATATTTTCTATTTAAGATTGAATTTTCTTTTTCTTTTATTGTCTTAGCAAAGCTTGCTATCATCCTGTATTATCCTGAAATTGATTTTTAGTTTATTTGGAGTCCATACTACTTCTATATATGTGGCAAATGTATTATTTATTCTTAGGCGCAGAGAGTCTTCAAAAGCTGGAACGTTTTGCTCGTGCGTTTAGCAGACTTTTTCTGTGGGCTTCATGATTCCATGTAACATCTTTGTGTCCTTGCAACTCCTCACAAGTCCATCAAGGAAGTCCCAAAGATCCAACGAACACTCCACTCTAGCTGTCTCTTAATCTGGTTTGTTCTGGAAGTACGTGCAGCAGAGCATATTACGGCTGGTAGGCAGTCAGCACCTGCAGAAACATGGTCATCCAGCAGAGATTCCCTCAAAGCAAACAGGGGCATTTGGGTGAGCACTCTTAGAGGATCATAAGGCGCACAGACCTTGGAAGATGTTAGATTCCTAGCCAAACCTGAATAAAATCAGGGTCCACAGGAATTTCCACCGTAGTGGACCTTGTCGTCATGCATGCTCAATGTGCAAATACCTGGTGGGCTCAATGGAAAGCTCAGTAAAGGTTCATGTAAATGAGTGAACTGCCCAAATATCAGAAGTGCCACATCTGCTAGAGTTCTGGGTAGGAATGGACCAGTCTTAATACATTTGTCAGTCTAACAGTGTGAACCAATTCTGAGACATTCTGCAGTTCTAACACACAACTTTACCTATCGCATTAACTGTTTTGAAAAATTGGTTTGCTCTCGACCTTATTCTTAACACTGTGTATTGTTTCTTTAAATCTGAATTAATATCCTTGGTTTAAGAGCAATTCTTCCCTTTATCTTCAAGAATTGATCTGGAGACAAAGCACCTACAATAAAAATTCAGCCCTGTTTTGAAGTCTTGAGCACACACATCTAACAGACAGTTTCATTATTGGATTTGGGCTGGACAAAAATCAAACACTGCTTGTGTAGGAAAAGTAAAGCTCACTCCTACTAAGCAAACAGGTTTTTTTTTCTGCTAGGGTAAGTCTATTGATTTAAAACTATGCTTGAAGTGAAAAAGTGTATGAAAGTACACAAGCCTGATTATGTCATATAAACCACATTTGGATTTCTCAACAAGAAGTAAACACAGCTCATAATCTGTACTATTTACAAACGATATTAATTTCTTTTAAAATCAAACTTGCATTTTCCAGATAGTTTAAATGCTTTGTGGTACATAAATTTTCATCTGAGAAATAGTATCATGGAGAAGAATAGTTGAGAGATCAAAATCTTTTTACTCTCCAGCTGCTCTATCAAAAAGGAGAAAACTTGAAAATATGTTTCTTTATGATACGAATTGGATTTTCAGCTCTGAAAAACAAGACTCTTGCATATGATGTTGGCAACAATAAAAATAATTATGCTATTGTTCTTTCTTACTTGTTTTTAGCATAATTTTTTTTAATGCAGGCTGCCAAAGTATGCCTTAAGTGTTGACTAAATGAGTTATGTAACTGCAATTTTCTGAAAGAAGGAAATGAAATGTAAAGTAAAACTCTCAAATCTTGTACACGAAACAGAAGCTCAGACTCTTTAAGTGTATCAGAAACCACCACCTCATAAACATATTCTATCCCATGTAGTGCTATTTAAAAAAAAAAAAAAGGCCCTCTAAAGCTCGCTTGATGTTGTGTCCTTTCCAAATGACCATTTCATGTGTCTTTATCAACAGGTTTTTTCATTTTTTCAGTAAGAATCACTACATTTTTTTGACAGCATTTCTTCCTTTGATTTCCTGAGAACATTAAGAAGTCGCTTCCATTGAATTTGATGGAAACTCTATCGGACAGTTTTTTGACCAAGTCCAGGATAGAGCTTCCCACCAGAATCTGCAAGGACTAATCAATAACTGGTCAAAGCACTTTATCATGGATGTGCAAGACTGACTTCAGAGCAGGATGTTAGATGGGGATCTCTCACTTCAGCTATTCCTTTATCATAATCCCATATCAGAAGTTTCAATGAATTTTCACCAATTGTTTAATGCATATTTTTGGGTAAAACAACATTCTTGTTTTCTGTCAAGCTCTGGGAGGGGGGATGGGGTGAGTGATCCTGAAAACATGAGTTATATATTTTTCACTTTGTACTCTGCTTTATTGTTCCTCTTTTTTTTTTTTTTTTTTTTTAATTTTTTCCCCCCTTTTGCATTGGATGCTTGAAGCACTGCAGTATAGTAACTAAGGTTAAGAATATCAGGGGAATCTAGGAATAAAACTTCATCTCTCTGAAAAAATGGAAATACTTTTCAGTGGCATCTCATGCCAAATGTACTAATCTTCATTTTTGTACCCTGGGGCAAACATTTAAATTGGGCTTTATCACAGCTGAATTCCTTACATTTTTTTTCCCTGCCTGCTATTACAAAATTCAAATCACCTTCTATTATAACTTTAAAAATGGTTTTAAGCTGGTTTTAAACATTTATATTGTCCAAGACCCTAGTGTCCGAGGTCACATAGAAAATGACATTATTTGCCCAAGTAATTAAAAGCCAAGATTTCTGATTTCAGTGTTACAGAGCAAAGACTTACAAGGGAGGGAAGGGAATTAGAGGAAGCATGAAGAGCAATGGAAGGGTAGTAGAGTAGACAACAAACACCACAGGACAGATGTGATTACACAGAAATGATCAGAAATATGTCACAAAATAAAACACATGGTGATACAGGACAGATTTTTCAGTCAGGTATTACAATCAGTATCGTAAATTTTATGAAATAAAATTGCAATATTTTATTTCTAGTCCCCCTCAAGTTAATAAAATCATAAGTTATATGTGATATATAATGGGGATAGATTAGGAAATCTGGAAAAAAATACTGTGGAAAATGGACATAATTAAAAACTATTTATTTGTTTCTTATTGTGTTATTTTATACTATTCAGGTTAGGCTAATTTCTATTGCTGATATTGTAAAAAACCCGCACTGCTGGGTCAGTCATATACACATAGATTCCCACTGGTGTGCCTAGGTTTTTGGCTTGCTAATTTGACACGGATTTTGAAAGTTTTTAGTTTATTTTGCAGGAAGTTTTGGACTGTACTTTTCTAATGAAAAACTGCTACAACTTCCTCACTTCTGGAGCAGAATTTTAATTTTTCTGATAAAGATTATAGATTGCAAGAATAGTGAAAAAAGCTACCCAGATGTCTGCAGGTGAAAACAGTTATGTGCCTACTTACAGGAATCTATAACTTTTTGCCTGATTTGTATCCACACAAAATATTGTCAGAGCTCACAAGGCATTGGAGAAAGCTGTGGCCATGATGTGCATAAGAAAACCTGTGCTGGCTCTGTTCTATTTCTTTCACATCTAACCAAATGTCAGGTTAGGTGAGTCTAATATGACTTCATTGCTCACACTTGGTTTAGCTTGTTTGAAAAAAAAAAGCACAAAAATATAGACATTACATAAAGCACAGAACATAAATGCACGATATGTGCACCTTATGTTATATTCAGCTTCCTATCTAAGCTTTATCCTTACAAGGACAAAGTGAAAAGGGAAAAAATCTTAGGATATTTTGGACATTCGACCTCCACACTGGATTCTCAACCGTCAGTCAAAGAAATAACAGTTTTAATGTGTGCATGCAAAGAGGCAGTGTGTCAATTGAAAAGTAAGTGACTTTGGACAGCAGTTTAGACTTGAACTCAGGCTGTCTCTTCCCAAGTTATATTTTAGAAGAAAAGGATACTTTTTGAGAAAATGGGTCAGATAACTGAAACATCCTAATTCAAGTGAGTGGAAAGAGTACTTGGTGTCTTGTGAAGTTCTACATGATTCTGACATCCAGGAAGATGCTGCTATGATGTGTTACTGTGGAAAAGAAAACTTCTGGCCTCTGAAAGTAAAAAGACTTTCCTTGTTTTCGAGGTGTTTTATGACAGACATTATCACGGCTTGAAAGGATTTATCCTGAATGTGCGAGGTTGTGATGGTCAATTTTCGCACCTTGGGCAGTTCCCATTGACGGTGCAGTCAGCATGGTCCCTGGTATTGCTCAGGAGAGTCTCATTCTTGACAAACTTTTTAATAAGAGTATGGTGGTAAATGTACTTGGTTCAAAAAATTATTACAAAACTCCGAGTATTTCAGTTCAAGGTCACTAGTTCATATTTGACATGGAAATGTGAAATGCAAACATGATTAGCACTAAATGGCTACTTCTTTACAGGAAATTTGTTTCTAATCTTTCTTCAGTGTTGGTGCAGAAAACCTGGATGATGGCAGTGCCAAAGCAATAGTCACTCAGTATGATCACCATATGCCCATCTGCTCCTAATTATATTCTGAATTGCTTGTTTGACTATGGGGATTTGACAAGTAATTCTGTAACAGACATATCCAAATTTTAAGTCAAAGCACCGTGGCTGTATTCAGCACAACATTCCTTCTGCAGCTTCCACCCTTGTTGCATCACTGCTGTTGTTCCCAGATTGCAGTGGAACTAAAGAATTTCTGGATGATAAGGATCTGAACTCTATGCTGAACAAACACCAGCTGAGATTTGCTACCTCAGGAACCTTAATGTCTACAAGAGGCTGATAAACACTCTCATCCAAATGTTGACAGAAAAAACATGAATAAAATAGATGATGTTTTGTAATTGAAGTTGTGAGACAGATGAACTAAGGAAAAGATAAGATTGAAACATTTCTGAGAGAAGTGGAATAAATAACGATGCTTCTGGGTGACTTGATATATCTTGTTATTTACAATGGAAAATTTATGGATGTGCAAAAGTTCTTCTTACATTTTTTTTAAAATTGATAAAGGATAATTAAGCAAGGCACACAGGAAAGAGGAACAACCATATGGGATCCAGTAACAACGGACATGAAACTGCAGTTCACTTGGTGATAAGAAAGCTCTTTGTATATGCAATGATGTAGAATCAAGGCCAAATATTTTGTATATAAGAACAGTACAGTAGAAGAAAACTTGTTCCTTGAGCTTAGCGTACGAAAAGCAAAATTCTGTTCCATGAAAAAAAAAAGAGGGTGCATCCATAAAAAAATACACTTTCCCTGTCTTTATCATTGATTCCCTATCTGTCCTTAAGAAAATACCCTAATAGATGCCTATTAGTAAGGAATTAATACTTTTTTTCCAGTCTGGAATCAATTAGACCCCACTGTTCACATTTGCTGTCTTGAAATCAATCCTCTCCTTATATAAATATTCTAGACAGAAGCTGCTAAAACAAAAAGTGCTAAAGCTTTCAAGTCATAATTTCTGCTAATAACCTGGAACCTTAAATCTAAGTGATTTAGAATCTCTACTTTAATATTTAACTTTGAAAATCCCTTTTTTGTTAGGTACTTTAAGAACTTGGGGTGAAAGTGTTGGAAAAGCTCAAAACCTACACATTCTATTCTGAAAATGTTCTGAGGAAGTGTCTAGGGACTGCCACAAACAGCAAAATCAAGTGAACACAGCAACTCCTAAGATATGCAAGCTAAAAGTAAACCTTGTTTATATAGAGGGCTAATCTGGGTTTTATCGAAGGTGTCAACAAGCCTTTGAGTGAAGGTAATATGATTTCATCACTTGGATTTCCAGTAAGATTTTGATAAAGTCTTTCATCAAACTTATAATAGAAGGACATGATCTTGAAGACAGACTTAAGAACAGGAAAAAATGTACACTTTGTAAGGCTTTTCAATGTAAAGCGTACTATTAGGCATTATTTTAGGATTGGAATTGTTTGATAGAGCCAAAGATAATCTAGAAAAGCAAGCTGAGACTACTTGCAAAGCAATCAATGGATCATTACTGCATGAACTGAAGTCGTGGTTGAAACTGAAAATATACAAGGTAATGGGCAAAGGCAAAACCTACCCAAAAGGCACCTGCACCATCAGCTCAGAATAAATTTATTACTCGGGGAGAATATTTTGAGTTGCTGTTTCTAACTAAATGTCTGCTAGGTAGTGGCCAAAACCAACATAAACAAATCTGGTATTAAAATTTATTAGGTAATAAAAGAAAAAACAATTTAAAGTGTCCTTATGCTATTTCAAAAATTGAGAGTGATTCTACGTTTCAGCTACTAGGTATAACAGCCTGGTCCATTCGAAAAACAAGAGAAAGCACACAGACATCAAGAAAATGGCTAATAGTTGTGAAACAGTATGCATACCAGGAGTTTTTTAAAGTTAGGACTCTTCAATATGGAAAAGAAATCAGTGATGGGAATAATATCTAATAAGTCAAAAATTTCAAAATTACAACTGACATGTGGGAAATAAACAGAAATCTACTATCATTATTTTTCACAATAGAAAAGTGAAAAGAAAAAACTAGGAACTATAAAATAAGCTTTTAGTTAACAGATTTAAAATAAACAAAGTTAGATAGTTTTTCATATGGCATACAACCGAGTAGTAAAAATCAAGAGCCGACAGAGTCTTTTTTCTGGGAGAGATGTGGCTTTGGAAGTCGCACAGCTGCAATTTTTTCTTAGCTATGGTGTTGTTGGTTTTTTTGCCTACTAGCAATGGAAAAATACCAAAAAATCTGACTTCTGGCAAAGAGAAGAGCTACTAAAAATGAGGTCAAGTATCAGTAGCATTAAAACTGGTTCCAGTGTTTCATACCTAACGGTTTGGAATACAAAGAAACCATCAACTAATCTCCAGCCCTGTAATTCTTACCTCCATCCTCTTCGGTATCTTTTAAATCTGCCAGTCACCCAGTTACAGATGTAGTTCATGAACCTTCTTCAGCTGACTTGGTTCATGCGTAGATAATGCCAGCCAGGAAAATGAACCCACAAGTTCTTTTAAAGTCCAGTGAATTATGAAATGGAAGTCAAGAACTGCTGGCCTCTACTCATCCTGTACTGTCCACAGGCCTCTATTATCCCATTCAAAATGCTCTGAAGTGAGTCATTACTTAACTAAATTACTGAGAGCTGAGATTACAGAGAAACCACATAAAATATTCAGAAAATCAGTTTTAAAGAGAAATAGAAATGTGAACCACTATGTTTCTCAACTACTAATCACATCACCTGTGACACTCGGGGGGTTCTTTCATTTTATGCATGAGACTGTAGCTGACAAAATACCTGTTGAGAAACTTAACTCAGCTACGTGTTTTATTCAGCATTAGGATAGCTCAAAGACAACTTTGAAATTAATGATTCCAATTATATATGTTAAAACTTGAGAAATTCAAAGGAAACCCAAATAACCGTTTAAATCCATCCACTGCTGAAAGAGGTAATTTAGAAGAGTGCTTTGAACTATCACATCTTTTTCTTCAAATGTGATAAATTAAAAGAAAGGAAATTAATATTTTAAGCATATGAATTTATAAATTTTACATTGTCCATGTAATAAGCAAATAAATTATTCACATTATGCAGAAGGAAAAGAAATGTGTGGCCAAAACACATTTACTTCTTACCTGCAAATTAGTGAGTGGTTTTATTGTAATTACTCTTCTTCTTTCCAGCGCCTAAACTTTTAAAATAAACCACTCTTAGTTATATTCTCTGGTAAAATTTTATACTGTCTATGTAAAAATACACTGTTTTGTAGGAAAAAAAATGTTGCTCACTGAGAATAAAAATAGTCATGTATTTAATTTAACAAAAGAAAGTATAATCATATTGATTATAGTAAAATATACGTATGGGACTAGGACTATAAATGGGTCTATGGAGGTCTTTCTGTGCGCAAACATATCAAGTAAATACATTAAAACTTATAATTCTCACTTCCTCTTGCAGAATGAAGATTGCATTCTTTGCTTACTAAGAGTTTATTGCTAATACACAAAAATTCTGTGGGGTATTGATTGTTTTGCAGTGAGCTATTTCTTCCTTCCTTCTTGATCATTGGAACATTATTTTTTCTTGTCTTTAAAATTCATCATTCCACCCAGGCTTGTATCTAGCTTACAGCATTTTATTAGCTCTGTCAATGTCATTTGCAAATGTGACAGCTACCACCCATGGTTAACAGCTTATTTACTTATATAGAATTGCACCAATATACCGGCCAAAATAGTCATAAAATCCAGCTAGGTATGGGCATTTAATGTGCTTCTGCACAAAATGCAAGAGAAAATATTGATCATATAAATAAATAATTGCCTATTTAATTTAGAATGTTTTGAATGTTCTAAGGTAACAGCCTATATTACAAAGTTCTGCTTACAGACCCAATTTTACTCAGTGGATCAGATCCCCCCCTTCCACAGAGTCACACCACACGTACATCCCCCGATACACTGTTTCATTTTAAGCATGTTAAATATATGGTAAAATTACAAACATGGTTTGAATAAAGAGTAAGAAACAGTGTCCTAAAGAGAGAAGCAGAAAGGCATAGCAGAGCAACAAATTTCATGCACTCGTGTCAAACTAGACAGATTTTATTCTTGTACTAAAATGTTTCAGTACATCATCTGTACTGTTGTGTTTATTTGACAGAAGCAAGTGGGTTTTTTTCCATCAAACTGAAAAAAAAGTCTTTCCAATTGGTGAGGTATACTAACTGACTGGGATATTCTTTCTTATTCATTTGAGATAACATTGGAGCTAGATTATTTCTGTATGACACATTTATATTTATGCGTCTGTTTTTTAGGCTGAACCACAAGACTGGAGAGACCACTTAGTTCTGGGATGGCTCTCCTGCTCTGCTGCTTCCATTTGAAATAGGCTCAAATTTTCTTTTTGTTCAAAGATGCTACCCTGATAGCCTTCCTGGGAGAAAATTGTTTGCATTCCAAGATGCTGGGGATATATTAGGGTAGAAATGGCAGTGGGTGGTGTGTGCTTAGAGGCATTTAATTTGCTGTTTCGAAAAGCCTTACAGAGCATACAGAATATCATGTATGGGAAAAATATGACTGACATGTGAGATTCAAACATCTTTTATTCAAAAATTTTCTATTTTAACCACTCTATATGAGACAAAATGTAGATAACTGCCTATAAATCAAGGCTATGGTGTTAAAAGAGATAATGATGGGTCTTGTCCTTTTGTCCTGCAGAAGCACAGTGGTAGGTTGACCTACATCAGAATAGTGCTTCTCCTGAAGCCTAAATTTTGTGCAGCTGGGCATGATGAGCTATCTTTTGAATATTGTTGGATGGAGTGAAACTGCTTCCCAGCAGGGCTTTCTAAATGAATTTTTGCTGTAAGTCACACATCCAACTGCAGTGTATTCACATTGCTGTCAGAGACACAACGCCAAGAAAGAGGTTTCTGTATGAAGAAGTCACATAGTTCAGCACTTGGGAGTTATGGCTGTTGATGTCTTATCATGGAATATAGGCATGACGGAATAAGGAGGTCTGCTTTCCCATGCTCCTGGGAGCTGAAGTATTCATTTCTGTTGTTTGGCACTTAGACCTCTGTCTAGTAGGAGGCTTGATTTGATTTGTTAGCCTCAAAACTGGGTGGACAAGGTCCTGACTCTCCTAATACAATTCCACTGGCTAGTTTTTCTTTTTATTTGTAAGTAAAATTGATTTTAATTAATTGTATTATTTGGCTCTCAGGCATGATGGAAATACAAGCAAATAGGAAATCTAGAGCAGAAAAGCTTTTCCTGAACTTCTCTGTTTTTCTTGCCTTCTTCAGTTAGTGGAAAATAAAGCATTAGCAACTCAAATGCTTTCGAAAATTTAATGATTAATTTTTGCTATCAAGTTTGGGCAGACAATTGTATAATGGTTTATGTTAATGTGTTCTTGTGCACTTAACTTGACAGCCATGCACTGGGGTAACCCCTGTCCCAGTGATGCTGCAGCAGGGCCGGTCTCCATCTCCCCACAGCCCTGCCCTTCCTGGCCATAGGTGCCGCTAAGCACCCACTCTCAGGCCCAAATCCTGGCCACTGCACCCAGGGGTCACCCCTGCAGCCCACCCTTGCTGTGAAAGTCTGGACATCTGGACACAACACAGCCATGATTCATCCATTATTTTAATATGCCTGGCATTCCTTTTTCAGAGACTCCCATGTGATTTCCAAAAGACTTCTTCATCTCATCCCTATTGCGAGAAGCGAAGCCCACTCCTCTTACGAGATTTTAAAATTTTATTAGGGGATGAAGTCAACAAAGCAAAAACCACCAGCTCTGGGCACATGACCGTTGTCAGAAGCGCGCCACCTCACGCGAGGCTTCGCGTTTTTATACCCCAGGCATTGCATCAGCCATATACATATTCATAACTCAGAACACATGCTCATAACTTTTCAGAAACTTTTTAACATTTTCTTAAAACTGCTTAACATGTTCTCCTTCCCCATCCTGCCTTTTTAGAGCATGCACAATTTGAGAGTCCAGAAAATGGTGGCTTCCCATTACTTTTGCTCGCCAAACGCCATCCAATCAGGCCAGCGGGTCCCCCCTCCCCTGCTACTGCAAGCTAAACATAACTGTATCTGCATAGCAGCACCAACTTTTAACATTTGTGAAAGACAACACTTCAACGCACACTTATCACACTATCTTGTCAAGTCTAACTTCGATAAAAACCAATAAGAATGTTGCTGCCCTTTGGACTGCCCTTTAAATTAACTGTGCCTACAACCTGAATTCCATAAACTTAAGAGTACCCCCCCACGTTTACTGGTCAGACAAGAAATGGCCTTGGATGATGCAACATTTACCCAGTGTCCAGGGTTCGCCTGGGCAGGTTTTGGTAGTGGGGGGCCTGCAGTGGTGGCTTCTGTGAGAAGCTTCTAGAAGCTTCCTCCATGTCCAGCAGAGCCAATGCCAGCCGGTTCCTGGACAGACACACTTCTGGCCAAGCTTGGGCCAGTTAGAAATGGTGGTAATATCTCCGTAGTAACATATCAAAGAAGAAGAAGAAGAAGAAGAAGAAAAGAAGTGCAGTTGTAATTGCAGCTGGAGAAGAGCGGGATCAGAACATGTAAGATGTAACGACTCTGCTGACACCAAGGTCAGTGGAGAAGGAGGGGGAGGAGGTGCTGCAGGTGCCAGAGGTGAGATTCCTCTGCAACCTGGGGTGCAGACCATGTTGCAGCAGCTGTACCCCTGTAGCCCATGAAGGAGCATGTGGATGCAGAGATCCACCTGCAGTCCATGGAGGAAACCCACACTGGAGCAGGGGGATGCCTGAGAGGAGACTGTGAGCACGTGGGAGGCCTGTGCTGGAGCAGGCTATTGAGAGGGACCTGTGGACCCATGGACCGAGGAGCCCACTCAGGAGCAGGTTTCCTGGTAAGACCTATGACCCCATGGTCTTGAAGGACCTGAAGGATTGTGCCTTAAGAACTGCATCCCATGGAAGTGTGACCCATATTGCAGCAGTTTGTGGAGAACTGTTGCCCGTGGGATGGACTCATTGGAAAAGTTTGTGGAGAACTTCCAGAGCAGGAGAAGGACTCCTCTCCCTCAGCAGCAGCAGGAACAACATGCAATGAGCTGACTGTAACCCCTATTCCCTGTCTCCCTGTGTCACTGTGGGGAGGACCTCAAGCTGGGATGGAGGGAGGAGTGGGGGGAAGGTGTTTTATGGTCTTATTTTGCTTCTCATTATCCTGATTACTGCTAGTAACAATTCCAGTTAATATCTCTAATTCAAGATAGTTTTTTTCTGTGACGGTATTTGACGAGTGAATTTTCTCTGTCCTTCTTTCAACTTATGAATCCTTCATTATATTTTCTCTTCCCTGTCCAGCTGCAGAGGGGAGTGATAGAGATGCTTTGGTGGGTGTCTGGCATTCAACACCTAGCTATTCTTATTTTGTTGCTTTTCATAGCTTGAGGGCAGCCAATGTGATTTAATACATCTAGCTCAGAGAATATATTCGATGGTTTTCTGCTTGGCAGCAAAGTGTAGTTACCAAACAGGGCTGCAGAGAGGAAAAGTCATTCTCTCCTTGCCATTAGATTTTGCCACTCCTATAAACTTCAAACTGAATCTGAAGTAGCACAAACAGAAGTGTGATCAATTTCCCAGTGTGCATGAAGATACAGGAGCCTCTACAATATAACTTAACATGATAAAAGCTATGACCCACAAAAAAAACCCCTCTGTAATGAAAAAATTCCCCCCCAGTCTTTGCACAGTACTGCCACAGTAAGTGCAGGAAAAAATCATGAATATTGCATAATATATGTTCGGAGCATAGTACATGGTGTAAGTCCTGAGTAAGTTGTTACTGTACATCATCATTTGTAATGGTGTTTGCCATAAGACAATATAAATTTTATTTCAAGCATAGGAAAAAATACTATTTTCTTGTGCCTTAAAATCTAATTGCTTAGAATATTCTATAAAATTCCATGTAGTTTTGTGCAGAGAACAAGACAAAAAATTCTTTCTTTAGTCTATTTTAAACATTGCTTCCTCTATGTCTCATTTTCCACAGCAGTGATCAAGGCTCAGAAAAGCTCTTGTAACACTTTTCAGATAGTTTCAGTCATTTTTGCTTCACTTGATGGAGATTACTATTCCCACGTGTTGTGTTAGCAAAGTAGTCATGCAACACATTTGAAGCTTGAATTAAAAGTCCACTTTTTCCCCCTGAACAGGATTTATAAATAAAAAATATCTTCTCTGAATAAAATTCAGGTATTGCACTGAAGGGAAAAGGCTTTATATGTTAACACTGTCAAGACTCAACGATGCATAGTAAAATGGCTCCATGAGTGATGAGATTCAGATTTAAAGCTTAATTCTCCAACTTTCATTTTAAAAAAATGCTTCAGTTTACTCAGTTTTCTTAGGATTTCCATCAGGATGAGTTCAATTTTATTATGCATGTGTGCTAAATAAAAACCTCAGATATATAAGGAGCCTCTCTGTACCTTAAATCAACACTCGTTGGGTGTCCCACTGCCCTAGAGGAGATGACTTTCAGAACGTTGTATCTGAGAGGCAGTGTTAGGTGGCATCTAGATGCATCCATTTATCACTCACACGCTTTTCGTCCCCCTGACTCTAAAGTTCATTCAGAAGGTTGTATCCTACTTCATTCTCGTACACCTAGCTGACTGTCATCAATAAAGAAGTGACAACTGTTACCAGTCTTTGGGATCTCATGACAATGATCTGTTGAATGCTGTCAAATCACATCTGTCCCTGCAGCTTCAAAGGAGTGCAGTTGTCCAGATCATGGTCTTTCCAAGAGCTGGTGGTTCTCTTAGTTCCCTTGAAACAACACTGACAATTGTACACATTCAGTTCACACCGGTTTGGCATTTTAAGGAAGGTGTCCATACACTATTCAAAAGACCACTATAAAAAAAGTAGACTCGAAGACAAAAGTAGGTTAGAAAGACTTGTCTTGGTTACACATATAGGCCTGTTTAAAAAAATAAATTAAAAATAACCTGGTGTGAGAGTTCAGAACTTGCATTATATTTCTTAGACAATTTTCCTAACAAAAGTCATACTTCATATTCTGGAAAATACAGCCACTTTTAGAAATTACAAGTATGTCAAATGTAACTTATGAAATAATTAATTGTACAGATTTGCACAGATCAAATTGAAAAAATCCTCTGTCCCCCTATATTCATGTTTGGTAGCGTGAACAGATGACATACCAGATAGACACACAGAACACTCATGAAAATTTACAGCTCCTTAAATATTTTTCTGGGCTGAAACAACAGTTGATTTCCTTGCTATTTTACAAATGTGTTTACCAAAAAGAGACAAGGTGTTTTTGCTCATTATGTCAATAGAGCTGAAACTCTGTTTCTGTGCAGTTGGTGGCCTCTCATGTATTTGAAAGTAGCTGAAAGCTTTAAAATCCTTTAGTTGGCTTGATTAGACAGCGACCCTTTGCCTGTCATTGATTTCAGGATGCAGAGTTTATTAGCAGGTCATCAGGGTATTTTTTCCCTCTGAATTATTGGCTATTACCCAATTTGAACAACTAAATACTAAACCAAATCACAACCAGTGTTGTTCTCTTTTAAAAAGTTTCAGTGTTTCTTTTTCCTTTGTTTAGTTACAGAATTTTCATGTCTATACTAGTACTTTAATGTATTTTACATGCTTAGGTGCTAATTCTAGAATTTTTATTGATTTTTTTAATATAGGAATGCAAGTGAAAAATAAATGGTGACTCCGTATGGATTTCAGTTAAAGGTTAATCCATATTAAAGGCTTTTAATGAAAAAAAACAAAACAAACAAACAAACAAACAAAACCAGAGGGAAAAAGCAAAGCAAGATATTAATGAAATAAAAGCTCATAAAGTGATTTGCAGCATGTCATGTCACTCCTTTCTGAACACAGAACCAGAATGACAGGTTTTCTGTGTAGTGCTTACATGGAAAGAACATTCAGTGAGCAAAGGGCAGAGGAAAAAGAAGGGTTACAGTCTCCAGACTGGTGGCTGTGCATAAAGCATTGATTGAAAACATTGGAAGCACAGTGCTGTGCAGAGCATCTAACAACTGTGTAAACAGCAGAATAAAATGGATACTGTCCAAGAGAGCTTGCAATACCTCCTGGTTTGGTGCAGTTTGCATACTTGTAAGTGTACCTGCTATTTCATCATTATGGAGCTTGAAAATAGTGAATGGTAAAGGATTGCTGTCCAATTTCCATATAAAAGCACTCAACCCATTATTTGTACTTTTGACTGTGATGTTCAGCTGGCTCTTCTCGGAACAGAAATTGACCCTCTTTCAGTTTAAAACCATTACCTCTTGTCCTATCACAAGCCCTGCTAAAATTTCATCCCTGTGCTTCTTAAAAGCCCACTTTCAGATCTGAAAGACCACAATAAGGTCTCCCTTCTCATCTTCTCCAGGATGAGAAACCCCAACTATCCCAGTCCGTTCTCGTAGGAAAAGTTTTCCATTCCCTTGATCATTTTTGTCACTCTCCTCTGTACCTGCTCCAATAGGTCCTTGTCTTCCCTTGTGCTGAGGACCCCAAGCTGGATGCAGTGTTCCAGGTGGGGTCATACGAGAATGGAGCAGAGAGGCAGAATCCCCTCCCTCCCCTGCTGCCCACGCTTCTTTGGATGCAGCCCAGGACACGTTTGGCTCTCTAGGCTGTGAATGCACATGGCTGGGTCATGTCCAGCCTCTCATCCACCAGCACCCCCAAATCCTTCTCAACAGGACTGCTCTGAATTTGTTCATCTCCCAGTTGAACTAGAACTATTTCTAGTTTTCTGAGATATTATATATTTTCCCTAAGTTTCAAAATAGAAATTAATTGTTTAGAACCCTTAGTTGTGGAAGAGCTTTTCTCATTAGAGTAGTCAGCGAATTTCCTAGTGAATTTTCTGGCAAATGAATGCAGCAAAGAGGTTACTTTGATTTTTGGTCCTAATATCCATGCTATACTGCAGAAGTTTTTCCTAGTAGGTGTGATTATCCACTTTGTATGTTGTCTGTAGTTATTTGAAGTTTATGAAAAAAACATCTTCTCTCTCATTAGGCCTCCCATCTTTCTTTCAAAATGGGTACTTTGAAGCTGTGCTTTTAATATAGTTTCACCAGCAAATTCCTCGTTGTTTTGACAATTTTTCACTCTAGAGTAGTTGTATTTATTCTGAGGAAACTTTCAAAAAGTCTCCTTTTTTATTTTGGACCTTCATGCAAAAGGGTGTATACCTGAGCAGCTCCAACCACCACCCCTGCAGCCTCTCTTCAGCTACCAAAATCTTGCAACATAAGATAAATATACTGACTCTTATCTGTTGCTTTTGATGAATAAGCTGACGACAATGGTCTCTGTGCCTTTTTTTTTTGTGGTTTAAAATTTCCATCTCTAATAGCAGAAAACAATAATCTCATTTGATTTTTATGACAATTCATGCAATATTTTCATTATGTTATGAATATGATTTTAATTTTGCATCAATAATGAAAAAAGTTTTAACAGTTACAGTTTTTCTGTATTCTAATTCTGTTTATCTTTCCTATCATAGAGAAATATAGATTGTATTTCCTCCACTCATTTCTGTAACTCATTTCAAAACATAAATTCTTTTCCATGTGTCAAGGGAAATGTACCAAACTCAGTAATTGTTTTGACACATACCTTAAATTATGAGGTAAGAACTGTAATTTTGAAACATGCTCTTTTTTTTTTTTTTCATTTGTCAAATGACCTGAGACAAGAAGGATAATTAAGTACTTTATTTAAAAAAGACTACATTTGTTTATAATTCCTCTGGTAAAAGAGAATTTATCATACTTCTCTATTCTCCCCCATCTTTTCATCCTGAGCTATAATCCCATCATTTGCTTGACTGACTTTCTTGAACTTTGGCCTTTGGTTTAGTCATGCAGTGTAAAAAGTATTAATCTGGCACATGCATCCAGGTGTGATCTGTTTGCCTATAGAGTCATGGCTTCTCTGCCTCTCATTTGTCTTAATTATACATCTGGAAGAATTAAGAAGCCCGGTCAGGTCACATCAGTTAATGGACTGTTCTTGTCACAGACTGAATTTTCTTGTTAGAGGCAGAAGGGAATAATTTCAATGTTAGATCTCTTCTGGACATTATATGTCTGAATACTTTCCCCCTCCTCTGCAGCTCTCCTGTCTAAATCATCACCGGTTTTAATTAATATCCCCTCTTTCTTTCTTTGAGTCAGTGAGCCAGCAGTAACCTAAGATGTGTCATTTTCTGTTATACTGTTTGTATGCTAGTATCTTGAGCATGGCCTTAGATCCCATTCTGCAGCTGAAGATCTACTGTTTATTGTTATAGACCATTGAAAAGAAAGTCCAAGTATTGCTTTTAAAATATTTTTTCTTAAATTTGGCATGTTTTGTTGAAGAAAATGCCAATTAAATTACTAGGTAATTTATTATTTATATTAACGCTGAATTCACAGTGTAAAATGATAATACATTTAGACCACACTAACGACAGGATATGATCCCTAATTTCACTAAAAAAAGGTGAATTTCAGCTGAATTTTTGTCATTAACTTAGTAGAATGGGAATACATTCTTTAATTTTATTAAGATTCAGATTAAAATCTAAGGTGTCTTGGAAAGAAACACGATTGAAATTGTTTGAGACATCTGTTCCAGCACTGCTCACTCTTCTTATAATTTGAATGGTGTCTTTTTTTTTTTCCCCCTGCATTTTTCAAAGCTCATAGCCTGCTTTCAGCCTTGCTTTCAGAAGACATAACTTTATATCCTGTCCTGGTTTTGGCCTAGATCAGCAGGAGGGGGTGTGGCTAAGACTGCAACGTTATTCAATAGAGAGGATGTTCAGAATGACGTAAAATCCTTGCTTTCTCAGAGACTTAATATGGGACACTAAATCTAAAAAATCAGTACTGAAAATCTTAACCATTGTTGATTTCAAGACAAATTATAAAAGCTTCTTTAGAATTCAAGAATTGATTAAAATTAAAAGATGATATTTACTTGATAAATGCAAGAGAGTTAGCAAATTAGCTGTCTTATTGTAAGTCAAATATTTAAAGTTCGAATTATTCATTCTGTAACTCTCTGAGTTATAAAGTCAAGAATTATTTTCAAAGCCTTTGTTGATTTCAGGTATATCCCTGGCAGATAATTGTTTAGCTATTTCAATCATTTCATGTTTAAAAAAATGTGAGTGTGTCTATTCTACCAAAGGGTGCCTTTCCATACCAGGTTGAGCATCTGTGTAAAAGCATTTTACAGTCATAAACCTACCCAAAGTATTAGTGCAATTCTATTTCTCAGGATGAGGAAAGTAGTGTAAGTTAAGAAAACTACACTGAACTTCGTTGAACATAGGAAAACTTCTGATTGATCCAGTCTCACCACTGCATAGCTGGCACCTTTGTTTGCTCCGATAGAACAAAAGGCATCTATGTAACAACAGAGCTCTTCCATAAAAGCAGTCAGACTTCTGGAAATTAGATTTTCATCTGAAGACAGAACTTTTCACGCAGGTAGGCAGAGAATTCTCATTTCACCTTTAATGCTGAAAAACTAACAGGTCATTTTTTTGGTAAATGCAAGAGTTATGGGCTTGTGCAGTTAATCATGGATGAATAAATAATATACATTTAAGAAGTCATTTATGCGTTTTACGGAAACTTAGTTCTTACTTTTAACAAGCTATAATGGATGGGTAACCAAACTGCTTGAAGGACTGGACTTATATGTTTTGAGTTTACTTCCTGAAATACTATATGTTGCACAGCCTGAATAATTTGAAACTTACATAAAGGTAGTGAAACCAAAAAATGCTTGTGATTGACAGCATTATAATAACTCATTAATCCTGTTATCTTTTTTTGTTTTATGAAATTAATTGCCAAAGATTTTTTTCTCCTTTTTTCTGCTGGTAATGATAATTGTCTGTTCATTTTGTGTTACAAAAAAAAAAAAAAAAAAAAAAAAAAAAAACAAGGGGTATTTTTTTNTCGACTTCTGTGATTTCATGTGTCTTCATATTTGGAATTCATGTTAAAGCAAACCCAGCTAAAACAGCTGGACTATATATCAGTGCTCTATAAATCCTATTTGTCATATTAATTTCCATTTTAATCATCAACTAAGGAGAAACAAAATGATGTGCAAGTGATATTTTGCACAATATTATGCAAAACAGTCATAAACAAATCAAACAGAAGCCTCAATAGATGAGCAAAAACCCAAAAAAACCCCTGCTAGCTGTTCTTTAAAGCAGACCCTTCAGTGGAGTGGGAGGGCATGGGGGAACAGACATAGGTAGCTCTCACTTCCCTCACAGCTAGACAATTAATTCACTTAAACTCCTGAGTGGCCAGCTGATCTTGAAAGATTTGTTGCATAGAGGAAATTTGTTTGATTTGTAGAAAATAACTCTCATCCTTTATTTATTTTCCATCAACACCTTACAGCTTCTGTATTCCCCCACCAGGACGCCCAGATCTGTGATGAGAAATTAGAGCTCCAGGTCACAAGAGAGAAACGGCCTACATTGTGGTGAAAATCCTTCCAGATTAATTTAAGAATCTTGTTTCAAAACTGTTTTTAAGGTTTGTTGAAGCATTTGATCAAAATTCTTCTTCAATGAGTGACAGCCAGGATAATAAATACAGTGACATTTAAAGAACAGTAAAAAGTCTTGAACATGGAGGTGCAAAATAATTGTTTAGAAACTTGGTGAGAAATATGATTTCAACAAAAGGAAGGAGAATATTTAATATATAGAATTTTCTATAGAAATCAATTTGACTGCTGCATAATAACTAGAAACATTTTCTGCTCTGTTGCTTCAATAAACTGCACTGTTCATGAATCTGGATTCTGTAAGCTCTCACTGAACTTGGCCCGACCTTATGTATTGGATTGGTAAACTGCATGGTTCATGAATCAGTGATTGTGCAAGTTTTATTAAACCCAACCAGACTGGTAGTGCTGAAGTGGCTATAATCAGAAACTAAGCCCAGCCACATCCAATCTTTCTGATCCCTGAGAACCAGCTGTAAGGAAAAGGGGTATATTTTCTGCCAAATCTCTATACCCTTATTGCAAGAGAAGATAAAGCAAAATGAAGCAGAAATGTTTTCTATAAAATAATTTGAACAGAAAGACTACAAGTTTGGCATTGAGTTTAGTTAAAGAAGTCTGTAGAAATATTGATCACAATCATGTCTCTTTTCAGAAGATCTTTATAACCAATTCATTAAAATAACACATTTTGCAGATAAATAAACATCATGTCAAAATCTGTGCTCCCATAATTAAATATATAAGGTGCAAGGGTAATACATAAAGCAACTACTGTGTCTGTATTTAATTTATATTTATTTTCAAAAGAGTTGGATTAAAAAAAAGAGACAGAGACATTAAGTAGCATGTTAATTATGCCTTTGGCCTTCCTCTGTAGAGGAATAGACAAAACATTGTATACAATGTCATCCATAATTGTGACCGAACAAGTTGGAAAGAAAAAAAACCAAAACCAAAAAAACACCCCACCTATCCCTCCTACATCCCACTTTGCTGTCTCCTCAGGAACAAAAATATATGGAATTTTGTGCTTGGGTTCAGATGTTACCTGAAACAAAGTAGTACAGAGCATCAGTAGAGGATGATCACTAGCCTATAACATTTTAGATATTACAACGAAATCGGTAGCATATTCCTTTAAAGAAGCTCCCTATATCTTACACCTACTCAAATACAAGTTTACAAAGAGCTCAATATATTATGTGGATAAATAGGATATGTATACTCCTGTCCTTCTGACATGCCCACATTTTGGTAAACTTCAGTTTCTAAACTGTCATTGATTAAGTTTTGCACAAGTTATCTAAAATACTTGTTTTAGGACTATCTACCATTACTATACAAACTATTTTTGCTACAGTGATTTGACATTCAGAACCAGACGACATGACAGTTTTTAGTAATTAATCAATTGAACCATTCTTTTTTGTTCAGCTTCCAGCACAGCTAGTCAAACAAAAAGAAGTAAAAATAAATTTTAAAAGCATCTTTTGTAATGTGAACAGTTATTAAATCTCCGACACAGTCAATGGAGACATTAATTTAAATTAATTTAAATGGAAAGTGGGTGGTAGTGATGGAGAGGATAAAACAATATCAAGAGATAAAAGTAGCTGCAACAGTATCTCTGTTAACACAAGGATGATGAAGACTCCTCTAGAAGGAAGAAAGGGGAGCTGATAAGCTGAACGGGAAAGATAAATCAAGTCTCTTCTCCCTTGGACAAAGCATTCTCCCTCCTGCTTATCACCCTGCATTGTGGTCTACCAGCTAGCTTCCCTCTTTTCTTTTTGGACTACCACAGGCACTTTGACATGTTTTTTGGACACATCTGTTGCTTCAGTTGTCACTGGCCATGGATTGGTCTGCTGTCCTCTATTTCCTCAAAATTAATGGCAAATAGTAAGCATGGTTCTATAGTAAGACCAATTGTACCTGCGAGATCTGCCATATTTTCTATTTCTTATTTAACACTGCAAACTGAATCTTTTCCTAAGGAGCCAGATAAGGGCACTGGCTTACCTCTGCAGGATATGCATCTGATCAAACCTGGAGTCTGTGTCAAGGATTGGAGCTGAGCAGTTGTACTCAGTTACAATTTAGTATTACATTTGCCTTTTTTTTCTAAATTCGAGAAGTTTGCACTGATTTCTAATGAATAAGTCATTCTGCAACATGAACATCATGCCATGTTTTCTATATTATGCTAAGTGCATTTATTTAAATATAATCAGCTCAGGTGAAACTGTATGTGTGACGTATATAGTGCATTGATCAGAGATGCTTCCCTGGAATAAGGTCAAATTAGTGATGGAAGTGTAAAACATGCCTCATAAGGCTGGTTTACAGACGATATAGATATTACATCTATGCCATAAATTATGTAAAGAGTTAATAGAAAATAAATGCGAAGGTACTTGCAAAGGTTTCTGAAGAGCTATAGAAAGTAGTGTTTTCCTGGAAATTCAAAAAATGTTCACTTGGCTATCCAAATGAAGTCTGAAATTTGTTCTTTTTTTCAAAAGTGAGGAACAAACAAGCCAGCTGAATAGATGGATATTTCAATGCGAATATGTAACCCCAGAAGTTCTCTTTAAAGTTGATATTTGTGAATGTTTTGCTGATTGTGATAGTGCTTCATGATAGTGAAGCGCTTTTCATGCTGTTATCTAAAGCTACAAATATCACATGTGAAATACATGCACAAATATATGCATCCAGGCTGTACTGGCATGTCATTCTTTTTGCTTCAAGTTCTGAAAGTGAATACAAACATGGTAATTTTACACACAATGCACCATACTTCTGAAAGGTTAAAGTTCTTAGTTTGCCAGTCATCTGTTCTCTTCTAGGAATACACTTTTGGGTGAAATATATTAGCTTAAATACTTTGCCGTAGCCCAGAAATCATAATAAAATAGAAATAAATCCACCAATTTACATATATTCACTAGAGATTAATGTTCTAATCTGTGAGACCATGCCAGTGTTGGTGCTATTAACTAGAGTAATGACATGAACCTGTGGGCAATGAGAATCTAGATATAGAACTGCAGACATTTCTGGCAGCATTCCTTCCTTAAGAACTCATTTCAATGTAAAAATAAGTGAAACGGCTTTGGTGGTAGTTCATCAGTAGAAAAGGGATTTTACCCTTCTGCAGTTCTCACTCTGACTACTGCTTCTTCATTCCTCAAGCCTTTACAAATTCTCTGCCTCCGGTGTTCTTACTCACTGATCTGCCCTGGATGCCTGGTGCTTCGTGGCTTATTAGCTGTCTGTCATCTTGTATTTCACAAAACTGTTTTCCAAAAATCCAGGTAGATTTTGTCACGTGAACTGTTTTTACCAAACTTGTTCAGGTTGAGACCTCCATAAAAAGCACAAAGCAGTTAAGTAGCATCTTAAGATTTTTGGAAATGCTTCATGTTCTTATTTTGTCTTCCACCTTTTCACTGCTTTTAGAACTAAAGATACAACCTTCAATACTTCAAAACAAAACAAAACAAAACAAAAATCAAACTAATAGGAAAAACCAGCCCTTGGAAATTCCATATATTTTCAGATTTAAGAAATTTAACAAATAAAGAAATGCATATCTCAACAATGGCTGCTTTCTAAGACCCAGAAAGACAGAGAAAGAACATATTTAGAAAGTTCAAATTTAAGTTATTCCAGAGCTGTAATATGTATAGATAAACCCAAGGCATAGGCAAACTTTCCATTTAGTCCTTCCAATCTTTTCTTCTCTTGGAGAGAGATCTCTTTTTATGAGATTCTCAAGTACCTTGTTATGTCTACATTAGTCTCTAAGAAAGATTTCTGGATGTATACAGGCAAAAGAGATGAGCAAATGGTCTTGGCGCTTTGGTTGTCACAATTAATTTTCCTGAACCTGTTTGCTTACTATTAATTATGCATGCACTAGCGAGGATGTTAGGAATGTCAGACCAGCTTTGCTAAAATGGTAAGTAAAGTTGCAACAAACTCAATGGAATGAAAACACTGAATAAGTAAAAGGTTGTTATTTATAATAGATGGGCTTTCTTAAGTGATATTGATTTAGAAAAGGCTCATTTGACAAGAAATATCACTATGTTTTTAGCAGGCATTAATCACCAGATGGCAGTGGCCTTTTAGAAGAAAATATTTATTTGATTATATTATTGCTAAAGTCCAGATCATGATACAATATATCACATTCAAATGAAATATTTGCAGAAACTTTCCAGAACACCAATGCTTCCTCTATGATGGTAATTCCCACCAAAGACTGTGGGTAAATCTTGATTTCTTTAGACAGTTTTATCCACTTGTTTTTAATTTTTAGGACAGAATATCAAGTATTACTAGCAGAACACAAGCCCTAGTGAATTCAAATTAAATCTGTTCCCTGAAACTCTGTACTCTCATGGGAAGGTGACAAACATATTCAAGTAAAATTGAAGTCTGGAATTGTCTTGATTTGTCTTAAATAGTTTATTGCACTAGCTATGAAACACTTGGGTGGCTAAAGTCAACTAGAAAAATCAAATGGTGGTTGTTGTTAAACTACAGACCTTGTTCACTATTATTAATCTCTGCAGTTATTCAAACTTATTTTATTAAATGGCTTTATCTAATGCTTAATTATTTGAGTTAATGCTTACCAGTAGCACACGTGGCAGTACTTCCCTGTACCATTTCTGTAAAAGGTCCAGCAAGCAATTATAATAAAAGCATTTTTACAATAGAGAATTGCAGACCAAATGGAAAAGACACATATTGACAAACATCAACATAAANAAAAAAAAAAAAAAAAAAAAAAAAAAAAAAAAAAAAATATTGAAGATGACCTGAAGAAGTTTCCACCATAAACACTGAGTTAACAGACCATTATGGGTACCATTCACCTGCACTTGCCTAAGGGATCACGAAACCATTTGTGACCAAACAGTGAGAAAGAAGTTCAGGTAATAGTGACATCTGTAAAGTACACTACTAATAATTTAACTGCATGATTAATTTCCCCTTTTATTTTGGTTGAGCAATTTTGCTTATTAGTGTGTTCTGTGGGTATAACTTTGCTGGAAGAGCAATGACTTCTGCCATATGTCAATATGAGCCATAATAATGCCACCAGTATCACTGGTAAATCCATGGGTCTGTATATGAGATATGCTTTCTTCTTCCTCATTCCACACTTTTGAACATAAATCCAGGGAGTGTGGAGGAAGCACCTAGTGTTTTGAAGGTTTGGAATATCTCAGAAGACTAGGATGAGGAAGAGGAGGTGAGATGTTTTCTCTAAGCTACCTGGCAGAATTGAACTTAACCCCCTTAACTGTCTGAACCTTCAGAAGTTAGATATGAATATGTCATTATGTATTTTTATCTATGTATGCTAATATGCAACAATCTCATTCTGATCTTACTGTTCTTATCTTGCTGAGAGAAAGATCCAAAGTTTGACACTCCTCACAACCCAGTATATTTGCAGAAGTGATGTTTTCCACTTAAAGAAACATCCAGTATCTGGGAATCTTCTCCTCTTTAGGATTTTTAATCACAAAAATGTTATTAGGATCATAGCCTCCTTGAAGCTGGGTTTTCATTGTTGTTGAGCTTTTATCCTAAAAATCATCTCATCCAAGGCTTATGCACTGGTTCCAAGTCTATGTAAAAAGAGTTGGAGGATGATTGCTCATTCTCTTCTTTCTCCTTTCTCTGTTTTATTTTTTATTGTCTTTTATCAATTCTTTAGTGTACTAGGACTCATCTGAACAAACCCTAGTCTCCCCTGCTTTCTCTAATTATTAAAAACACTTCCATGTGTTGCTTCTTACATTATGCTTCAAAGCTTTTACTAAAAGACTTTTCTTTTTTCGGATTATTCTACCACAGACTTGCACTCACACAAGATATACGTACATGTATAGACACACACATACATACATATATGCAGAAAATCACAAATGCTTCCAGACAAAGGTCACCCAAAATGATGCATAGTCATAAGCTGTGTCTGGCAATGAAAAAATGAATGGGCAGGTTTGTTAATGATGAACACCAATGCAGATCAGAATTTAGTTTTACTCATTCATCACTGCTTTATCAGACTTACTTGAGCAGAAGAACTTCAGCTGAGAGATGCCTGTGTCGTCTAAGACAGTAACATTGTTCTAGCCTAATGTTTCTGCACTCTAATTTAATGTGTTTGACTCACCTTTTTGCTGTTTGGCAGTGGGTGTTTTATCTTGCCTTTGCTTCTGGACTGACTCTCTGCTAGACCACAGCCTTTGCCTTGCAGGCATATTGGAAGTGAAAGCAATGAAATTCCCATCACTATCCATGTGCCCCTACTGTGTGCTTCTAATAGCCTCACAAGCCCTAAGTTTTAAGTAAGATAGCAGGATAAAAGAAAATGTCATCCCTTGATTTCAGTCATAGGTTCACAGGTTCAAAGATAGAAACCGACACAAAATTCTTAACAGCTACATCTGCATCATGTAACCACCTGCAAATTACTGCACTAATAGGAGCAGATCAAACAGGATGAAAAAAAATATGCTTAAGGGAAAGTCTGACCCTAAAATACTTCTGTGTTTCAATTTTTCATGATTAATGGCTACAAAAATTGAACCTTTCTTTTCGTTTTAAAGACATATGGCTTTTTATGAAGGTACTAGATTTGGGGAAATAAATTTTTATGGTGTCATACTGCATCTAAATTCATAAAAAATGCTGTGTCCCAATACTATGATGTGGTGAAGAAGCTCCAGAAAGCTCATCTACTGCACAAACCTTCAAAAAATCCTCTCTAGAGCTATAGCTGCAAACACTTGCATTTCTGAGTCCCAGAATTCAATTGTACCTTTCATTATGCAACTCAGTTGCATCTCAGAAATTTGATGCATTATATGGATTTTTGGAGAAAATTTCCAAATGGAAAAAATTCAAATACAATTTGCTTCTTTTATTTCTGGCACTTTCATTTGTTGTTTTCATCTGTTTTTTGTCTACGGGTTTTGTAGTAACGTTGTGGGATCCTGCATTAAATATAAAAGACTACCTGTGTCTCACCTGTGTATCCCATTGCTTTTCCCAATGAAGAAAAACTTGATACTTTGAACAGAAAAAAAAATTGTGTGCCTTTTATAACACCATAAAAACTCTTCCGTTTAGGAGACTCCCTAAAAACTCAATGTGAAAATTGAAATAATGATAGGGGACAAAACTACTATATTACTTTTTCTTAATTTTATTGAGTAAATGGTATTCATGCTTGTCGTAGTCAGCAGACATACCAAAAAGTAATGATATAAAGAACTATTTTAGCACAGTGACGGATATGAAAGATGGAAAATATCAGCAATTATTGATTAAACTACATTTTCCTTCCATGTAAAGTTATGAATACAGAGAATTCTAATAAACTATTTATATTTTAAAGAAATTCAGTATTCTCTCAGCACGTCTGTATAAATATATTGAAATAATAATGCAGAAGGTAAAAAAAAAATATATACTTTATAAGAACTGTGCGCTGTTTCTAGGCAAAGGATTTAAAAATATTTAGGACAAATTAAACAGCAACATGTAATTGACACAGAAGTCCAAGTCTCATTTTCAAATGCTGATAGCTGAGAGCACCTAAATATCCAGATTTGGCCTAGCCGGAATTGTAAATATTGGCCTGTGACATGTTTATTAATTAATCACTTGGACTATTCACCATTTGATATGCAGAGCATAAGAGAGTCATTTGAGCTGCTTGTCATGTTCCTGGAGAGATATCATCCCACTTTAAAAATAGGAGAAGCTAATAATATGCCATACATTTTCTATGAGCTCTCTGATTTCGAGCAGCATGAGCTAGTTTCTGAACTCTATAGACAAAACACAGATGCACACGTGACAAAGTATTTTTCAGAAATCAGTGAAAAGACACAAAAAGTTTCATTTCCTTTCTTAAATATTAACAATACAATATTAAAATCTCAGTATGTACTTCTTGAAAATTACTTTTATGTGCAAGTTATATCCAGATTGTTTTTAGCCTGACCTTATGTTATCTAGAAAAACTAGATGAGAAATATGCCTGTCCTGGTTTGAGACAAA
>VZTA01000416.1:2842-25967 GCA_013398855.1 Mohoua ochrocephala | reverse complement strand
AGTTTTTAAACCCATAACAATGTATTATGTTTGCTTGTCAGGTTTTTAGGATTTAGGATTATGACTTCTTTAATTCTGGAATGGGATATATAATATAAGGGATGGGTATAGCCTATCATTTTACTAGATGTCACACTAAACACAATTATTTTAATTAAATAAGTATAACTCCTAATTTTTACTCTAAAACACTGTGGTTTTGTCATGCATTGTTAAAAGTTAAATTCTCAAACTGATTAGAATAGAAACAGACCCCATATAAACAGATCAGTGGAACAGAAGAGATTCAGGTGGCATGTCATGTGTGCTGGGATTTTATCACTGTGGATTGTGATTTAAACATTTTTCTATACAGTGTCCTTCTTGTGGTGTCCAGTGCCAGGGTAAGGCCCCTTGATGTACTGTATACTTGTATACTCTAATATACAATGTTTTTAACAGCTTTGATATACTCTGACATCAGCCAGAGGTTAGTGTGTCACTGTAATCTTTGGTGGGTCCCTTTTCCTAGACAGAGTTGCATTTTTCCCTGAAGTAGTAATAGAATGCTAAGACATTACTGTTGAAGTCCACCAATTTTATGTCCCTTGCACAGGTGATCCTAACAAAATCATTGAGCCCCTCAAGTGTTGTCTTTTCAAATAGCTTAGTACTGTAGTTGAAATCTGATTTTTTTTAGTAGAAACCTCCTTTTGCTGCCTATGTATTCAAATGCTATGCAAGATTAAATGTTATTAATAAAATCTTGTACATAATTTGTCTCAAAAAGAGATTCAAACCTCTGCTCAGACACATTACACCTAAAAGTAGAATAATTGCTAGTAGAAAATCCTCCGATATTTCTTATGATATTTTTTCCATGGAATAAATTATTAGAATAAATGTGACTTCAAAATGTTTAGGGTATCATGGGACTAAAATCATGTGGCAAGTCAGAACTTGAAATTAATTCCAAAACTATTCCAACAGCTAAACGAAACAGTATTGTTCTAGTGGTGGTCTGCAGATATTTAAGGCCAGTGTGTTTTGAGGAATCCTCACACAGAATCTAGTAGACAGAAACTCACTTGGCCTTCTCATTTTGTTGGACATTTAGAATATACAGAGGGCTAGAGAAAGGTTCTTAGTTCTTAGCTGCCAGAATAATTTCTTGTTATAATATGTTTAATGAAAAATTGAAAATATTTATATCCAAAGGACAAGACTTATATTCTAGAAAGCTTTAGTTGGATATAACCAAAGATCTAATTCTGTGTTTTTAGCTCCACTGGATGTGGAAATAATGTCAAAAAGTAATACACAAACAAGTACTTAACTTCTGGAAAAATGCTGACTTGTTTTAAGTTCTAGTGGTTTCTGTCTTGGAATTCATAACTTTATATCGCTCTACCCCAAATATCCCTCACTCCTGTTATATTTGGAAGAAATTTTTTACATATAATCCCTTTTTTTTTTCCTTCAACTGATGAACAAAATAGGGAAATTGTGTTTTGAAGATTTCATTTAGAAGAAGGCGTTGAGGTGATAGTTAATAGACGATTAGAAAGTAGGGGGGGTTGTAATTTTTTTGTGTCACAGAGTCCTGTCTCATGCTTTTACTGTTTCATTTCATGGGTTTCTTTTGAAGATGTTTTTGGCTTGTAAGCTGAAGTTTTACACTTGAGTCATACAAAAAAATCTTCCTCTGCAACACAAGTGTACACAAATCGCTGGCAGAGTCTAAATTGTGGATAATTGGATTGAGCTATGAGCTTAAAGATGAAGGGGACAAAAGCGTGTCCCAAAGCTGCATTTGATAGTCTTAGAGTCTTATCTGGGGATGTTTTACACCAGGCTTGAAGACTGCATTTGTTCATAGTGATTTGTACAATCTACAATGACATTTTATTTGAGCTGGAGTCATGCAGACAAACCATAACATGTATTTAGCTCTTTCTTTTTTGGTTTTGATGAGATATCACAGCAAAACCCTCTGTAGAAGATTGCTTGAGAAACGTGGATTTAAAATGTTGAGATGAATATTGTAATGGATGATGACAAGATGCTGCAATGAGCTGCAATGTTAATATTTTATTAGAGGTAGCTCACAGAAAACATGTGTTAGGAATCATGTTCTTTTACAGGCTACTGTAAGAAACACTTTGAACTTGTTTCTTATAGAGGAAAAAATATTCTTTTACTTTAGCAATTATACTTTGCCAAATAAATTTGAAAACTTCTTTAAGAGATTTGATTATTTTTCAAAGCCTCGTTATTTGCAATAAATGATCCTGGAAAGTAAAGACTGGTTTGTCTTGTTTACCTGTAGTTACCATTTCAGAAGAAATGACATTGGAGATTGAGATTCTCCTGTTTATAAATTACTGCACTTTACTAACACAGTACAGAAAGTAACATGGAAGGAATTTCTCTATATTAATATTTCTCATGGTTATATGCCTCTGACTTTTTCTTTCTCCACAATGTTTCTTTCAAAGTGATTACTAAGGTAATTAGTTAATCAAGATAACTTATACAATGATACATCTTCATGATAATACAAAGTTGTTCTCATGGAAGTCAGCAGCACAAAATCCCATGAGGCAAAATTAAATCCCGTGTCTGTTAGACAGAGCGTATATATAGGTCAACAGACTGTAATATTTGCATGTTTTGTCCTATTCTGTCTAAAAATGTTTAAGATTTTTCATACAGAATATTTTTGGAGGAAGTCAGAGCAGATGCCATGATTCATAGGAGGTTCTTAGTAGTTTATATATTTCCTCAGACTAATGCAGATTTTATTGCCTTTTTAACAGATGATAAAATGTACACCTTACAATGGCTTCGTTTATTATTGAATAAAAATATATATTTTTGAATGATTATTTTAAAGGAATCCAGGATTTGAACTGCATAAAATGACATTAATTTCTGAGTACCTTTCTATGGTTCTGAGCTCACAAATGTCTTAAATTAGTGATTTCATAGTGTAAAATTCTCAGATGCCATCATCAAGACTAATCAATGGTGCCTTATGCCAAATCAGAAATTAACACAAATGTGGACTGTTTTTCATATGACAGCAGTTTTATGTGACAGGAGAAATGTGGAACCAATTTATTTTACCCTCCAGATGGATTTTTGTAGATTACTTTTTAACTGATCACACCCCACATTACAAATCCAAGTGAAAATGCCTATCTGTCTTGAACGGAACATCAAAGTGCTTCTATTATTGTACCAACTGTTAATTGTAATTAATCATATTGAAGAGAGCCAAAACCTAAGCGAGGTCAGAGTCCCACTGTGTCAAGAACTGTGCAAAATATACAGTAAGAAATAACTCCTCTCCAAGGAGTTTATAGACTAGGAAGATGATGCTGACAAGCAGGAAAAAAAGAAGTAATGCTATTCACACGATAATGATCTGAAGTATGTACTCTCGAGTGATTGATGTGGAGTATTTCAGTAGCTGAGATACTTCTCAGGGTTTTCTGACATCACTGTAATATGAAGCCTGATAATATCAGGAAACTCTAGTTCAAAACTCACTAGTTAGTTTTGAAAATTCTGCCTTTTGCATCTACCCTGTAATCTACAAAGAACTGTGAGGTAAGAGCAGAACCGTGCCCTGTTATTTCCAGGCCTAAAATGACCACAAGCCTATTCTTGTACTGCATCTTCCCTCTGAAAGTGGGAAGTCTATATTAGAAGACAATATTGGCTTTTGTCCATTTTATCAGTCATATTTTTAGTAATTTGCAAGTTGATATATTTGTGTACTTGTATAATGCCATAAAACCTAATTTGTATCACTTTCTCAATAGCAAACACTGGTTATTGAAAAATGGTGTATTCTCTTTTGCCTTGCCAAACTGTGTGCTTACATTAAACTGAAACGGTGTCTGCATATTAAATGTAGTTGTGGCTTAAATTACACGTGTTTGAGAATGTGATCAGTATAGAAACAGGATTTTTGAGTACTAATCCCTCCCTGTATTTTAAATCTCAGCGTTAACAATGAAATGGAGTTCTTCCTTATTTGTATAAAGTAGAACTTTTCTATTTATGACCTTGTCAGACAGTACTGTCTACAGACTATGAACTTTATTCTCGGAGGAACCTTTTTCTGGCAATAACACAAAAATTGTTGGATCACAGTGCTGGATCACCCCCAGGTCCCTTGCCATGAAATATACTCCGATTTCCTAGAAAATTCAGACATGAAGGAAAATGCAGAAGGGGATGTTTCTAATATTTTGAATCAAGAAACTGTATTGTGTCTTCGAATGGGAATAGTATTCACTGTCATTAAAGATTTTGATTGGCATTTCCCTATGTTACAATAAAGTATATTCCTCTAAAAAAAAAAAGATTTAATACAAAAATGCATACAAGGCATAGCAACCCAGTAGCAATTTAGACATATATTTAAACAACCGAGAGTCATCATCAGAGATGTTACAGAAATAGGCTTTTATTGATGGCAGAATCTCAAAAGTCCAGAGATTTGGATAACTGTGATTCAGCTTGTTAAAATCAGGGTTGTTCGGGAGACTTTTTCTATGACTTCATGTTATAAGAACATTCTTATAAGTCCCTGATTTGAATTGGGAATGCTCCGAGATGTGACATTGTTTATGATAATGCCAATAGTAAAACTAAGCAGAGTTTTACAGCATTATACTAATGGTGCAGGGAAGCCTCAAAACCTTCACAGAAAATTGTTTTTTATTGCAGTTATGACAGGTTAAAGATATGAGAAAATACAGCGGTATGTCAGATGGGTTGGAATTTTCCCTACAGGAAGGCTATGATTTCTAGGTGAAATTTCCATCTATACATGGGTATTACGTTTGGAAATTATGAAACTGAATACTCATTACTCTGGATTGTCCAGTTCCTGATACGGTTCAGAAGTGTTGAAGAGCATTTCTCTTTCCTCTCTCTATCTGGGCTCAGGGAAACCAGCAAACAGGAATGGACGAAGCACGTAGCACAGTAATACATAACTGCAGTGGGTGTAGATGGCAAGGTTTTGGGAGGGAGTGAGGATTTTGGGACTGGCTGCTGTGGGAGGAGGTCGGGGGCTGCTGCGTGCTGGACACACCTGGTTCCAGACAGGTCCACAACTGGCCCACTGCAAACCATGGCTGAGTCCATCATCCAAGCTTCTGGCACAGATAGATCCCCAATGGGACTGAAGCCCATGGACGAGCACACCAGAACATATAATTCCCTGAAGGGAAGGCAGGCTGTGCAGGACCCACACTGAAGCATGAGAAAAAAGTGGGAAGGAAGTAGCAGCAGAAGCAAACAACTTTGTCCTGACTGTACCCACTGCTGGCCTCCTCACTGAAGGGACTGAGCATAACCTGTGGTGGTATCAAGGGGTGGAAGACAGGTGTCCATGATGAAAAAGTGAGGCTGAGACTACGAATAGGGAGGAGAGATGCTTGGAGACAAGCTGACCATGGGAGTAAAGCCGAGCCAGGGAAAGAGGGAGTAAAGGTGTTTTCATTAAGTATGTAAATGTTTGTTTCCTTTTGCTGTTGGTTTTGGGTTCAAGGTTTGTTTCCCAAGACCCAGATATTGTCTGAAAATACATATATTAATTTGCAATAAATAAAATTGTCAAAAATCTACTTTACTTTAAATTGTAGTTGGCAGGTGATCTTCTTGCCTATATTTGGACCCACAAGATAACTCCTCTGGGTGCACCACCTTTGAGAACTGGGGATATGTGCTGGTTTAAGCTGGGATAGAGTTAAGTTTAATAAAATGTGTTAAGTTTAATTTATTACATTTCAGTAAATTAGTTTCAGTTTATTAATAATAGATCAGATAGTGCTGTGCTTTGGATTTGTGACCAAAACAGTGTAGATAAGATGGGGATGTTTTAGCTATCGTTGAGCAGCACTTGCACAGCACCCAGGTCTTTTGTGTTTCTCATACCTCCCTGCCAGAGGGTAGACTGGGGGTGCACAAGAATTTGGGAGGGGACAAGCCAGGACCCCTGACCCCAAGTGACCAAAAGGATGTTCTGTGCTTTATGACATGATGCACAACAATAGAATTTGGCAGAAACAAGGAAGAATGTTTGAAGCGGTGGTGTTTGTCTTTTCAAGTGGTGGTTTACATTTCCTGGAGCTCTGCTGTCCTGGGGATGGCTGAACACTTGGCTGGACATGGGAAGCAGTGAATCAGATTCTTGTTTTGCTTTGCTTGCGTGCATGGCTTTTGCTTTTCCTATGAAACTGTCTTTATCTCAATCCATGAGTTTTCTCACTTTTGCCCTTCCAAGTCTCTCCCCATCGCTCTTGGGAAGAGCGAGCAAGCAGCTGTGTGGTCCTTAGCTGCCTACTGGGGTTAAGCCACAACAGAGCATCTCGGATGTGCCTGTCACCAGCACAACCCATTCCAACACAGCCAACAGGAGGCACCTCCACCCGAGGTGTTTCTTGGGCCTTGCTGATTCCTGCTGCTTCTAGAGACCGGGCTGTCTCCTGGACTATAATGGGAAAAGCGCTGTTGTAAATCATTATCATTCACCTCACTATACTTGTAAAACGCTTTGATGTTATTTGCCTCTTTGGCATCCAGCCACAACTCTGCTGGATTGGAAATACATACTGGTTCAACTGTGCGTATTCTGCCTGAATCTGCTTCTGTATCATAGCTGCAGACAGCTCAGCTCATACAGTCTAAGCTGTGTCTGACATCCTATTTGAAGAAAGTAAGACCTATGCCATAAAATGACATATAATACTTATGTATTTGCCAAGTTCCCTACATGGAATTCATCCCACGTTTTACTGAATGAAAGGCTTTAAAAGGAAACAAGAGAAATGTTCATAGAGAAATGGCTTCAGAAACTTAGTATATTTAATCATGATATTTGAAAAAATTTTTTTCCTAAATAATCCATTTACTTGTAGGTTCCAGTGGGTGTTCTTTTTGCATGTACACGATAAACCAAAATATTTTTCTGTGCTATTTTTCTGACCTTAAAGAGAAAGGGGAAAGAACACAGGGCTCGAGGTGAGCAGAGGAGAGTGGGACAACCCCCTCCCTTGCCCGGCTGGCCATGCTGTGCCTGATGCACCCCAGGACACGAGTGGTCGTCCTGGGCTGCCAGGGCACTGCTGACTCATGTTCAACTTTCTGTCAACCAGGACCCCCAGGTCCCTTGCCATGGCACTACTTTCCAGAGGTTTTTTCCCCAGTCTGTCCATCCATCCAGGGTTGTCCCATCCCAGGTGCAGAATCCGGCACTTGATTGTTAAATGTCATATGGCCGATGATTGCCCAGCCCTCTAATTCGTTTAGGTCTCACTGCAGGGGCTCTCTGCCTTTGAGGTAGTCAACAGCTCCTCCCAGTGTAGTACCTGCAAACGTAGCAACCCTTCCAGTCCTGTGTTCAAGTCATTAATGAAGATGTTGAAGAGCACAGGGCTGAGGATAGAGCCCTGCAGAGCCCCACTAGGGACAGGTCACCAGTCTGATGTGACCCCATTCACTGTAACCCTTTGTGCCTGACCCATGAACCAGTTGCTCATCTGTCACATGATGTGTTCATCCAGCTGTGTGCTGGACATTTTATCCTAAAGGATGCTGTGAGAGACAGTATCAACAGCTTTACTGAAATCCAGAAAGATTACATCTACTGGCTTTCCTAGATCACCTAGGTGGGTTACCTACGTGGGTTACTGTACAAGAAAATCAGATTTGACAAGCAGGACTTTCCCCTCATGAAGTTGTGCTGGCTGTGACCGAAAATTGAGTTGTTCTTCAGTGACAGAAAACTGTGTTATCCTTCAGGTGTTTTTCAATATCTCCCGTAATTTTACCAGTCGCTGAAGTGAGACTGCCAGGCCTGTAGTTTCCAGGGTCATGCTTCTTGAAAACTGGTAAAACACTAGACAGCTTTCAGTAGACTGGGACCTAGATCAAGTGAAAAGTTCTGTGCCTCTTGTAGTTTTGGAAAATAAATCAAATCTGAAGAGAAAAGGCCAATGCTATAAAAAGTGCCAAAATACCTTAAAAACATTATCACAGTGCATAGAGCTTTTCTAAAATGCTTGCGACAAGATCTCAGTCCCTCCTACTGAAGTCAATAGGAGAGCTTTTTCCATTGACCTTGCCAGGTTCATGAGTTCAGGACAGCAATTAAGACATTCGAACAACCATCCCAGTGTTTCAAGCTGACCAAAAAAAGAGTATGATATTCTCACAAGAGAGGCTGTTCTTCAGAGGTTTCCTGATCAGTGTTACAGATCTGAAAGTAACTCAAAATAGCTCAGATAAGCTTTTGCTAGCATTCAAATGCTTAAGACATTGTTCTTAGTCTTTGAAGATTCTGCACTTCTACCACCATTCATTACAGAGCTATTTCTATTCCATATACACATATGAATGTCATTCAGTTAAGTATAATTTGATGTGATGCACATGAAAAATACTTAAAAGAATTAATTTTTAGCTAGGGTGGTTTGTCCTTTTTTTCTTCTTTGCATTTTCTTCTTGTCTGTAAAAGTTTATTCCTTCAGTAGACTGGGGTTTGTGTCTGTTATTAATTTTTCCTATTTCTTTCATATTCCATTTTGTGGTTCAATACACATAAACTTTTAATAAGTCTGATCCAGTTCTTGAAAATTGCTTCATTTTTGTATTTATTGTGTTAAAACAATTACATAGTATAATCTGGATGATTCCATACATTGAGATAACTATTATCACAATAACAATATCTATTGAGATACCTTGGGACATTTAGGAAATTATTTTCACTTCTTCATTGCTTTCTTCTCTTACCTAGTTCCACAACTATTTTTCCCATGTATATGTCAGAAATTTGTGCATACTAGATATAGCATGGTCATTTGGAAGATGTTCTTTTCCTTACAGATCTCTATTCCACAAACATTTATTACATTTAGGATTGGCCTTTTCCAGATGATCTTCATTTACTGGTGCTTACTCTGCTCCCTATAGTGTGACCATTGATAACTCAAAATCTAAAGAGAACAAGGAAATGACACAGTAATGCCGTATTCCAGGGTAGCTATGGAAGCAAATTATTTACCTTTTGTTTTATCAACTCAAATCTCAATTTCTTCTGATGTCTGTGCAAATGTCATCATAGAGGACAGAAAAGTCTTTGTTCAACAGTAAATTTTTCTTAGTGGAAATTTTGTGTCCTAATTTCTTCATCATGCATTGAGTCTGCGAAGGGAGGACCAATATCCTGGATGGAAGGTGAGAACAGAGATAGTAGCATGGTGCTCATTCAGGCTGACAGCTGAGTGCACAATAATATCACCGGTTTAGTACAAAATGGGTTGCAGAAATGTGTATTTAAAGCTATAGGGAAGTAAGGAATATTCTTTTTCTAGAGCTGAGTCTTAGGAGGACTTAAATTCTGCTTGTGACATGGCACCTTAACTATGGATCTTTCGTGGTAATAATTTTTTAACTTGATATAAAAACTATTTTTTCCTCTTCATTTAGGTAATTAGAAAACAAGTTTTTTCTTCCTTTGATAGTAATTTTTCCTTTCATTACACTACTCTGTGTGGTCTCTTTGCTGTAGTATGGCCTTTGTCTTCCATCCTAAACTTGCTAAAATTGCCTTTTATGCACGCCACTGAAGAAGTGACAGTAGTGCAATGCACCTAAGAGAAGCTGCATGCTGTCTCTGCAGACACATGCTTAGTGTACATCCTTAAACCTGTTATAATACTCCATGAATTTAGACACAGATTGTTAAGGTACAGATTTGGTTGTGATAGTGCCAAAACGTACCCTCGGGGTGCAGGCTTACTGAGAGCAATTTACATTGCATGTTTCAGTCCTCAAAATGAATTTGTGCCACAAAAAACAGCATAGGACTTTTCTCCACATCCTCCTCTCAACCACATAATCTGGAAGAAAGCTAGTAGAAGCACTTCCATATGGAAAAAAGATAGCTGCAGCCAAAACAAGTTGTTCAGCTTATTAGAATCAGTATGAATAAGTTCATTGAAAATTTGGCATGTCTTAATGTTATTTTCTAAAGAAATGATTAAATGTTGATCATATTTATCATTTAAATGAGATTTTGAACAAATGACAAAATATTTTGTGCCTCAGGGCATAAATATTTTTACTATGTGAAAGTTTAGATTGTTGTGATAATTTCCAACTTTGGTGAATGGCAGCATTTTAAAGCTAGTAAAAGCAAGAAATAATAATAAAAAAGCCCTAATATGCCAAAGTCCAAATTAGAAATTTACCTTTCAGGAAAAGATGCAATGGATAATTAATTTTAGTCTTACTGGTAAAATACAAAAGGTTTTTAAAAGTTTTAAAATTTATAAGCAAATCAAACAAGCGTAAATTGTGTGTTAGGCAACACAGGTAATCTGTATTTGTGGCTGTCATGAAGGCACCTGTGGGATATCTTTGCACTGTGAAGATGCATTTGGATGAACAGGTTCATTCAAACTACACTGAGCAGGAGTTGTCCTATATATGAAGGAAGAATATATTTTGATTACCATTCAACTACGTCTGTCCATGGACCTTCTGACTTGAAAAGAAAGGAATGAAGCTAGGAGCTGTGGATATGTCCATCTCTACACTGAACTCTATGCATCTTGTGTCCCAGTTCCATCCTCTGGAATGATGATGCAAATTTCTAAAATTGCCAGCTTTATGTTCCCACTCTACTCAGTACTTGTCATGCCACACCTGGAGTTCTGCGTCCAGTCCTGGCCCCCACGATTCAAGAAAGACATGGACAGACTGGAAAGGGTCCAAAGAAGTCCATGAAGATGACCAAAGCACTGGAGAGCCTGCCCTTTGAGGAAGGACTGAAGGCACTACATCACCTCACTCTGGAGAAGAGAAACTTTGGGGAGACCTCATCACGGTATCCTGGTTTGTAAAGCACAGCTACAAAGAGGACAGAGGAGAAGACAAGGCTCAATGGGCACAAGTTGCATGGGGAGAGGTTTCATCTCAATGTAAGAAATACACTTTTGCAGTGATAACAGTCATTCCCTGCAGCAACATCCCTGGGGACATGGTAGAGTTCCCAAGACAAGAGGTTTACAAGATGATCTCATCTGGACTCCATTTCCTGTGAAAGGTGAGACCAGAAGATCTTCCAAGATCCCTTCCAACCTTTGTTGTTCTGATTCTATGACTTAAATATCTTCCACTTGCAAAGGCTGATGTGGTTCTTATATTTGGTGCCCTGCTTCTTATTTAATCATCACTACATAAACAGAATTTTCCCCTTAGTTTTAACAATTTAGCTATTTTTTAAGCTACTGCTTATTAAGGTAACAGTCAATATAAGTAAATTAAAAGAATGTAAAGCTATTTATGTCAAGGAACAGAACATTTGGTATTTTCTAGCTGAACAGCTAAAGCCTAATTTGCAAAACGCTTCAGAATCAAAATTCATTTCTGATTCTTATTCAAGATATGAATTGCAGCTCTTGTATTATGTCCAAACAGGCTTTCCATTAAATGATCTTTCTGTCTGGCAGAGATTATTTTAATATTTTAGCAAATGTTGCTGGCATAGGCAATATCCACTGAGGCACTTCTATTTGAACAACTTGTTCTTAGCTTAAGACTATCGGGTATTTAGTCCTTATTGCCAATTACCTAAACAGCGCTTCCACTGCCATAAGGGGTAATTATGACAACCCTGCACCACAAAACTAATTTTGTCTGTCTATAAAATGTTTTTCATCATATACAATTTCCATTATAATTTGGCAGACCAGACTTATGCACATATAAATATTTGTGTTTGATAATCTACCAAATCTATTTTTTTTAGACCTTGAATTATGTTATTTTGAGGCAGAATAAGTTGCTTTTTAGACCTCATAGTGAGAGAGGTTTGCAGATTAATGTATGCTTTTCTGTCATTTCCTATGCAAGTCTTTCATGGAATGCACATTGCTGAGAGAGTCTGGCCTGCTTTCTATGGTGCCTTCCCTCCCTTTCTTACTACTTTCTCTGACATATGGTTTGTTTTATACAACAGAATCAAAGATCCTACAATTTCTCATGCAGAGCTAAATCATGCAAGCTACCATGTCTGTGGTCTACTTTCAGAATGCTATTAAGAAGAAAAGGAGAAAATGGAGAACGTTCTTGATGAGCTGTAACTGAGCCTGCCTCTTCACTTGCTCTGTTCTGCCATCAGCATATTGCCTGAACTCTGTGTTTTTCCTTTTCCGGGAAAAGTTTTTGTTGCCAGCTGGAAGAATGATGCAGGGAAGGACCATGAAGTTCACCTTCAGCAGGCATGGCTGACTGAGGCTGACTAAGCCTCTCTTTACTAAACAGACAGTAGTCATGAATGCACTTTTACTTTCTCTTTCCTTTCCAGCCCCTTTGCGCCCCTTTAACAGCTCTTACAAAACCTGCCTACTTTCCCAAGAAGCCATCTCCCAGTCTGGAATGGCGCTGTCTCTCATAGGATCACTCTAGCCAATTTCTCCCTCCTTTGACAAAAGGCCTCAGAAAGATTACATGCAGTCACAGAACCTCTGCCTTCTGGCTCCCAGCACAGTATTATCATTGGGTTATAACCTCATGACATGCATGAAAACACTTTAATTCTGCTGCAATAGATCTGACTCTAGAGAGAATGCTAATATTAACATGTATTTGAACTGGTACGTATAGTTTAGGTCTTCTTTTTAAAATGCATGTAGGACTGTTGTGGATACAAAGGGTTCGTTTTCCCATGTATTCTGTTTCTATTTATTCCATTTCAGGGCTGCGGATCATCCTGAAAATGAAATGTTGTATGCTAATGAGGGCTGTGGTATGTTTGTGTTGATTTGTTATCACTTGCCAGTGTATCAGGATTTGGAACAAAATCATAGTCTGGAAAATAGCATTTTACACATTTGTTCCATGCTAGAATGATGTCTAGCACAACAAAATCCTTTTCTGTGATTACTGACCTTAGATGCTATGGCACACAAATGAAATATAATTGTTTCAGGCCAACTCTTACCATGACTGATAAGACTACCAGAAAAGTTTTGAACAACTGCAGTATCAAGCCAGTGGCTTTACCACATACAACATTTAAAAAGGAGACAACACATTTTTTCTTTCTCAAGCTGTGACACTTGGTTCCTTTTAGGTCCTTGAGACCTCAGGAAGCACTGAGTGTTTTGGTGTGTCTGTCTTTCAGCACTGCAAGGTACTTTTAAGTAGAAAGGCTGAGGTGTTTTACTGTTGAATGTGACACAATAATAAACTGCTTGAGGATATTTTAGCCATGAATGAGGTAGTGTACCAAGTGTGTGCTGACCTAACCCACTCCCACTTCTTCACCTTCCTTTTATACCTTAAGTAAGGAGAGATGGCATTCTTCTAGTCCCAGTCACTCTTCTATCCGAGTCAGGAGCAGGCAATGCAAGCAATAAATTGTTCAGTTACAGTTGCATTTCTGGATTGGAACATGTTGGATTCTCCAAACACATAACAGAAATAGGTTCTTGGCTGCATTAAACCAGCCAGTGGGAAATCCATCAGATCCTGGGGGCAAGCCACATATCACATCTGGCTGAAATTCAGAAACTGGCAGAGTTTCACGGCTTTGGGAAATTTAAAGTGAATGTGAAGTTCAACTTCATCAACAATTTTAGTTACTTCTTGGGAAATTAATACAATACAGATGTCTAGCATTCGCAGTCCTGTACCAAAACCTGTAAATCAAGAAGTAAAACACTCCTAGTTTGGAGCATTTTGTTTCATTATAGTCTATTCCTGGCTCCCTTAATTTTTCTCCTAAAAATACTGATTGCAAATATGAAGTAGTTTGTGTAATGTTAAATAATGTATATTTGTACATCTGATTGATCACAATAGTGTTTTAAAACACATGAAATTGTGAGATAGGCAATTTAAATGTTAACTCGAAAAAAAGAAAAGGGGTGGATTTACACTCGAGCTGTGCTAACTTTTTATGATTAAGCATCCAGCAAGACAATAAAAAAACACTCCCATAATAAAACTGCTTTCTCTTTTTCATATATGATAGCTTGCTTTGAATAGCAGTTTTTTAGAACATAAATCTGTTGTTCTACTGAAAATATTGTCATGCTGTAGAAATCACCACGTCAAACTGCTGTGAATCACAGAGCTGCCTGTTAAATTCAGCCAAGAAATACACAGCAGTAAGCACTGTCACTTTCACTGCCTACCTCACTGAACAAGATAGTTTCATAAATTGACTGTTTCTAAACATGTCTCCAGTTTCATTCTCCATGTATTTGTTTTGTACCTCCTGTTTTTTTCCTGTCCTTCCTAATCTCAGATTACCCATCATGTGTTTCTTCTTTTTTCTCTAGTCCATGCCTGAAAGTCCATTTTCTTTTTATCCATAGCTGAAACTCTTACTTGGAGTTTGATTGGATTTTATCTTTACTAGTACAACTCCCTTTGAGCTTTCTCTAATTCACATGACTTTGTCTGAGGCTTTTTAACCACCCTAATGTTTTCCAATTGCTTATCATGCTCTTAGTCACTTTTTCTTTGCTGTGGAAGAGATATACTGCAGGTTTCTCAACTCTTCGTATTAGCCAGGAAAGCTGTGGGTCAGATTTTCGTCTGAACTTTCCCAGTATATTTTGACTGAAAATTTCATTAGTATGTAATTTGGAAGCACTTTTCTTAGCTAGCAATTTGACTCCGTTTCGTCATGGAAATGGAGTTTCAAATGGAAACTGAGGGAGAGGTTCATGACCTAACTCTGTGTGATGTTTTCTGCTAATATTTTTGTGGTTGTAGTGAGTTGCGTGTCTTCCAAGTAGCAAGTGAATGAAAAGGAGAAGTATCCTCAAGTTGCACCAGGGGAGGTAAAGATTGGATCTTGGGAAAAATTTCTTCTCTGAAAGGGGTATCAAGCATTGGAAAAGGCTGCCAGGGAGATGGTTGAGTCACCATCCCTGGAGGTATTTAAAAGACACGTAGATGTGGTGGTTAGGGACATGGTTTAGAGGTGAACTTGCAATATAGGATTTATGGTTGCACCAGATGATTCAAAGGGTCTTTTCTAATGGAAATGATTATGTGATTGTACTAATGTTGCAATGAAATGAGGAACAGAAACTGTTTGAGTAGGAAACAAGTAATCCATAAAGTGTTGGGTTTGGGGGGCTTTTTAAAGAATAAGTTTGTGGCCGCACCCTTTCCAAACTCCTTTTACATGTCTTCTCTTACCATTCTTCAGGTGATGCATTACAGAAACCATCAGTGGAGTTCCCCTTTTTGGACATAGTCCTCACTGTACTGCTGTTCTTAAAATCTTAGATTGGCTTCAATACTGAAAAAAATACCAATGTGTTTGTAAGATGCAGGATTATACACATACATTATTCATATGTGAGACACTTAAAAGAATTCCTGTAAATCGCTGTCTGAGTTTGCTCTCTGCATGTTTTGGTATTGATATCATGGTTTTGTGGGTGGTTCTCTGCCAAATGACTCCAACTATTTCACAGAAAACCTTGTCTTCTAAATGACGTTTTGATGATGATTTCAGTTCAGTAGTTTGCCAAAAAACATTAATTTTTGTGCTAGAAATGAGGTGGTCCTAGGAGGCATATATCATTAATCTGCGGTTTTCAAATAAACATGGTAAATTTTTTCTCTTGTAGATAATTCTTTTCTTTAAATAAAGTACAGCTACTATTTTTAAATATGAGCTGTGTTCGGTAATAAGATAATGCCAAATTTGAGTTTTGTCCAGTATTTCAATGTAATGGGCCACAATGAAAATCATATTTTCAAAAATGTTGAGGAGTCAGTTTTGGTAGCGAAAAAGGCTCCTTGTTTTTGAAAAATAAAAATATTCACACTCTGAGAGAAGTACATTTCCTAGGGAGCAGATGTCTTTGTCCCTGATCATTGACAAAGACTGAGAGGTGTGCACAATTTGGTGTTCAGCCTTTATACTTCATCATATCCTCTTAGAGGCTGTGCAGTTTTGTTTTCTCTGGGGTTGTCTTTAGGACATTAGACAGAATCCATTAATCTTAATAAGATTTACTGAATCAGAGAGAAATCAGAGTATTTGAATGAAAAGTAGTAGCTTGCTTACAATACAGAAGTTACACACAGTTTCACATCTGAAGTCTGATGATACAATTCACAAACATTTTAGGTGACGTTTCAAAACAATTTTGGAAGATTTTTGAGACAGTTTTATTTGCTAGGAAAGCTACATGGATTCTGACTAAATTTGTTTGGAAGTTTCCACTAGCTCTGTTTTCTCAGGCCATTTACAATGGCTTCAATGGTCCCCAGTGCTAAAGGCAACACCTTTATGACTGTTATGAGAATAATAGTCTTATTATTGTTTTTTCTGTAGCAAATAGCTTACGCTGTGATCTCTGTCAGCAGCAGCAGAGGCTGTTTCTGAAGGATCTCTTAAACTTTCCCTATATTTTTCCACTCTTCTGTGAAGCAGAAACGATTGCCATTGAATAGTCACAAAAGCTCCCACAGTAAAGGCAACTATGTGAAGCATATCTTTAGAAGCACAAGAAATGCGCATATTCACCTAAGAAGTATCCTCTTGTGATAACATACCAAGACATGAGTTTGAATCTGTATCTGATTAAATTTTAGAACTTGAACCATGTATAATTAACGGCATGTGGTACTTCATCCTGATGACACATCCTATCTGTTTAAAAGCAATTTCTCAAAGAAAGATGATATCTTTATTTCTAAGACTTTTTTAGTTCATGCCTGTTATGAAGGATGGCAGTCCAAAACAGCAGTTTAGAATAAACTTGAAACATAAAAAAGTATTTTTAATGTTTCTACTAAAATGCAAATGAGATTTCTAATATTAGGAATCTAGCAACAAACACAGTTTCACTATATAAAATAAATGTAGCACAGTTTATAAATATTTTAGTCATTAAAAACATTCCTTAAATTTATGCCTAGAACTAGTTGTGAATTTCCTCTTTAACAAATGTATTCTGATGTGTTCACTTTTAAACTACATCTTAGGAAATCTATATAAATGAACAGAGATGATCAAATGTGTATTCCATTAAAAAATACCATATGGCTCGGCATTTACTGTGTTACGAAATGAGAAACTGAAGGAGATAGGGTCTATAATTCTCTTAATGGGTATGTGCAATTCCATTAAAATTAATGATAAGCATAGCCCAAGAACAGATAGCATCTCAAGTTTAAGATTGCATCCTGGTTTTGTACCCTTTGGAGGTGGATCATTTGAAGAGTAACACATAAAGCCCCAATACCTTATTGTCCTGCAGACTCTGTTAGGAAAGTTTGAAAACTTGTTTCCTTGTAGAATTAGAGTTTAGCTCAGAATATAAAATTCAAGTTAAATATGAATTCTTATCTGCTTATTTTTTTTCATTGGTCAAACCCTGACCACAGCATGCTTTGTTTTTTAGACAGGTTAGCAGTAGTAAATCCCTTGTGTAATTCGTTAAATCAAGGGGTTTATAAGAGGCCTTGCTTTTATTATACTACTGAAATCTTCCTTAGTTGCTGAGTACAATGACAAGTTCCATCACCATGTTGTCTCTAAAAACTAAGGCACAATAAGGCATCCCCACTTAACACACTGTATATCTTAAAATAAATATTTATTTAATTATCTACAGAGGTTCTACGTCATGGAAGCCCCTAGAAACAGTGGCTCCTTGTCTGGCCGTGGAAATCCTTGTAATGCGGAGGACACAGATTGTAATGGCAACAAATTAGTACTTACATCTGAAAAAACAGTGTTCGTATTTTTTGATAAGTTGCTGACAAATAATGTTACGATGTATACTATGCAGTGGATTGCAATATTCCTGCTGCGGAACAGCCTTTGATGACAGAAGACTCTAAGATAAGGAAGTAAACTCCTGCACGGTGTGCACATCTTTTCATCAGCACACAGTGAAAAAATGTTAGATAAGATACAGTCATGAGAGAGCTGATTAAGGAAAGAAAAATAAGCCCTTTCTTAATTTTAAATGCACAAACTACATTTTGTTCCTTCTGTGCTTCTAGAAGCCCTTGTCCTGCAAACAGGTACGTGGAAAATTATTTCTTATCCAGCAAACAGGATTATTCATCTGAATGCTTGGTTTGTCAGCTGACCCTATTTTAATGATTTCTTTTTTTAATATTTGCAACTTCAACCCAAGTGCCATTGAATCTCATCTGTTGGAGAAGGGAATATTTTATGACCAATCTCCTTCCCAGAGTTGTATTATACATGTTTTCATGAATACAACCAAACTTCCATGAAAAAATCCAATTGAACAAAGAAACCAACCAACCAGACCCTAACAAACAACCTTGCTGTGCTGTGCAGGTAAGTGAAAAAGAAAGTAGCAATAAAAGTGTAACTTTTGAAAACCTGTGAGCCAGGATGGACCTGTTGGGGAAGGAACAGATTTAACACACACGGTAAAGATACCAATAGCTGTGATTTTGCACTCTAATTTATTTTTTATATATCTTTTTTTAGATGTAATGTTTCTGTTGGTACATTTTCAACCATAAAATGTTTGTGCAGTGAATGGAATTCAATTAGACACTTAATACCTCAGAGAAAACAATTGAAAATGGAGCTCTACAGAATTTCAAAGTATTTCATCCTATCTGTATCAATAAGCATGGAGTGCTACAGGCATATCACCTTTCCTCATTGGGATGGCAATGGAAATGCCTACAGTATTCTGCAGCAATAGGAGTAGTTTAAAAAGATATGTTCAACGATGAATTAAAACAAGATCAAAGAAGAAGTATAATTTTAAAACGCTCTGAAATCTAAAGTGTTTTTCCACTCATCTGCTTTCTTATTATACCACTTGATCTGGAAATACCTAATATTTTACTGGAGCATTGTTCGAGGGAGCAAAGAGAAGCTTCTCTTTTGTCATTTAACTACTTCAAACTCATCCCTTCAAGCTCTGATTCTTCTTCCAATAAAAATCAATAATAAAACTTCTCTTTACTGTTCTGGACTCTGAAACACACCTCAAATAGATAACTGGTTCCCATAAATACTTGTGTAGCTGAGTAACATCTTTCAAATTTGGCCACTGATGTCAGAGAGGGTTTCTTTATATCTGTATATCTTGACAACTACCAATGTAAAGATAATTTTCTACTTGAAATTAAGGGAAAGTATTAGTAGGTCCTTCAAACAGAGAGACATTATCTATTCTGGGTAGAAACTGGCACAGCCTAAAGGACTGGTGCTTTAGGTAATTATGACGTTAAAATAACAGAAAGTGATCTTTATTACATCTGGATAAACACATTCAAAGATGAAATCACAAGCTGGGGACCTAGTCTTCAGAAGCAGAATGTGTGTGGGAAGAATATTCACATTCAGGCTAAATTGTTCACTGACTGCTATAAATAGGCATGTTTATGTCAATGATGTTTAAAGATACAATCATTATTATCCTTGCCATTAAATAAAAACATAAACAAAACCCAAACAACCACACAAAATACCCAGAGACCTATCTGAGATACCTTTCCCCTCGTTTAACCACCATCATTGCAGATTTTTTCACTAATATTTATTCAGAGCTTCCTGTATCTGTCACTTGTACTTCGCAGTTCTAAGAGGAGTCTGGTAGGTCTACTCTATAACCTCCCATTAGGAAACTGAAGACAGTAGTAAAATTCCCTCTCAACACTGTTTGAGAGTGAAAAAACACTTTTAACCAGTACTGTGGCACAGATATTGAACATTTGAATTTGTTTGACAAAGGATCCCAACTACATGCATTGATGTTCCAGTTCCATCCTCAGTAGTTTGGACTGAATACCATAACGATCTAAATAGAAAATGCAGTACTTTGAATTGCAGTTGAACTGCAAACTTTGGTGAGTGGGTTGAATACTAGTCAAACTGTGACCTTTGAAGACTGAAATTTCATCTCTTTCTTTGATCATGATGCATACTTTGTTGAAGCAATAAAATTTAACTGTAGAGGATCTTTGCTGATCTGTAAAAGAGTGTGGTTTTGTTAAAATATATTTTAGGAATCAAACTAGTAAGATAAAAATATTGACAACCTATGACTGAGTGAGCATATTAACAGCCAGTGTTTATCTAAGGCTAATAAACAGGCTTCCTCTGCTTTCAGCTACTCTAGAGAAAATCAAGAAATAACTTCTGGGATTCAGAAATTAAAGTGAATGTATAACTCTCTACATGAAGATCACAATATAGCCCAGATCTGTAACTGTATTTACAGTATCACTCATTATTTCAATTGTTGTGAGCCAATATTAATTTTGGTGATATATTTAAGATTTAGAAAAGACAAACACCTACAAATTTTCCATGTGCAAAACACTGAAAACAAATTAATCTAAGAATACTGAAATTGCAAAATTTATTATCAAGGCATCATTAGAATAAGTAAACCTAGGAAATATACAATAATAATTATTCTAAATTCTGCATTAAAGTGGTACAAATAAAGTGTTTGCAAGTCAATGCCTAAGGTATACACCCAGAAAAAAAAATTCAAATTAACAGATAAGATATAGCATATACAGTAATTGAGAAATTATTGAATGAAGCAGTAAAATAGTTTACAAAAATCTTGCCAAACTAAAAAATTTCTTTGGCTAAATATAGGGTCTCTAAATATGTCTTTCTTTCTCTCTCAAATTAAAAAAAAAGGAGGGGGGGAAAAAAAAAGGTACGCAGTCATATAAGTCTTTACAAAGGCAGTAAAACCAGCAACATAAAATGTATGAAATGCTTATAAATATTACTGTACTCTCATAACAGTATTACCACCAAATCAGTGAGATAAATTGATGTGGTCATCATGGGTCTGAATTAAAGTCCAGTTCTACCTTATGTCACTGATTTGCTGGGTCACTTGAGCAAATCGGTTATCTTCTTACTCCAGATTACTCCCACCTAAAAAGAAAAAAACAAAACAAACCTGAACCGTATTTTGTGAAGTGGGCTTTTGAGCTCTGTGGATGAAAAGTGCTACATAAGAGATGAGTTTAGAATTTATTTCGTGATACATGCACACATACCTGGACAGATGAAGCAACATCAGGCCATGTCAATTTTAGTAATGATTTAAATGATAGGATGTATGTGATGTTGGTTTATGCCTGTCAGTATAACAGGATACACACTGAAAGTATCGGGAGTTCCAGTAACTTCAGCAATCTTGGCTAAGCTTTCTGTGCTATTTAATTTGCTTTCTCCTTTTCTATCCTTTTCTGATGTTAAACGCAAAAGACTGACTAGAATGATGAGACTGAGAGGCACTAGAGAGGCATTTTATAATTTATACTGAAGGGGCTGAAAAGAAAAGTCTGTGCTATGACCTGACACTGCTGCTGAGCAAAAAATTACATTTAAACATTGTGAACCTATTGAATTATACAGAAGACAAATAATTTTAAAATCTAATTAACTTGTAACCTGTAAGTCTTCGCTTTCTTAAAATAAAGGAGATCTCCAGACTTCTAGAATAGGAGTACAATAGAAATAGTTTCTATTTGCTTGAAAATAATGGATGCAGTATGTTTTTCCCCATATCTGTGGGATATGTGTAAAAGAAATGTGGTTTTAGCAAAATTATTTCTAACTGTTTATGCAAAGATGAACTTTAAGCCACCAAAACTGAGAGAGAAGAATTTTAAAAGGAAATAAGGAAGAAAAAACCTCAGTATAAAATCTATTGCGCTACCAGATATGCTCGTCGATAGCAGTGTACTCCTCTTCCAGTAAAAGCTGCAGTGTAAGCACACTACTGACACATATCACATTTGAAATGGGCTAAAATGAATGCAAGTAATAAAGTATCAAAAACTATGGCAATGCTGCCTCGTAAACTCACACCCTGCAGCAAGAGATAATACGGGATGATATACCAGCTTCTTTGTAATCCAGGTATTTCTTTGGAATACCTTGTAATTATTAGACTGGACAGGGAGATTGTGGGATTGGCAGGGAGTATGCATGTCTGTAGTTTTTGTTAGAGTGCTGATATGTGTACATTCGTGCTGATAAGAGTGGTGACAGAAATAGAAAATCCCAAATTGCTTTGGGGAATGAAAAAGAGGGCTGGATAGCAAAGCTTTGCCCTACTCTCTGCCTGCCCCCCCTTCTAGACACTGTACACACCACATCAAAAGGCAGAAAGGGCTCCTCTGTTCTCTTCACAGTTAGCCAAAATTCCTCTTCACTCATCTCAGACAAATGACCATCAAACAGTCATGCAGCTTTACTCTGTAAAGAAGGAATGAGGTCTTCATAGCATCACCAACGTTTTTTAAAACTTTTTTTTAATATCAAACAGAAATCCTCAGTGTTGGACCTGTGAAATACATTTTCCCTGTAACAGCTGTGTTTATGGTATGTATGTCACTATATACTTCTAAGCTAACGCTTATGAACATTTGGAGGGGATTTACTCAGTAAGAGAAAAATCCTGTCAAACATCACATAACTGCTCTGAAAATGATCATAAGCAGACATGTAATATTTGCTTTGATAGTTGTTTGCAGTGCATCCAAACATTCTGGAACGGACACTCAGGCTTCTTGGTATGAAGACAAATACACAATCCAGGTAGTAAACATATTTCTCCCAAAGGCCTGGATTTAGATGTATCGGGGCTTTATAAATTTACACTTGACCTTTTATGAACTGAAAACCTTCTAGTGCAAATGTAAGTTTTTAAAATTTGTTTCTAGTGAGTCACATGTAAAAGCAGTGCAATTTTGCACTTTGCTTCATAAGATAGGTGTACTGCAGCAGGAACAAGCAATGGAATCACTGCAAAGAAGCAGAGATCAAAGATCCATAGCTGAAAAGAAAAATCTGGATACCTTCCACACCCACCAAGAATAAAAATATCCCCAAACAAACAAAAACATGCCATTAAGCTACAGTGAGATTCAAGGTTAAAAGCTTTAAGCTGTTCCAACATTTCCAAGTTTTGTCTGAAATGGATTTAAAAAGGCTCCTTTCCATACTGCAATACATTTATATCGGCTCAGACAATCTGAAGTTAAAAAAAGATTTGAGTTCAGAATCCCTCTTTAGCCTGGGTTCAGATTTCACAGGCAA